>CM070017.1:26541701-26796701 GCA_036247105.1 Cirrhinus mrigala
AGGGACTGAAGCAGGGCTGGGTGATAAACAATACAGAGTGTCTATCTGCACTAAGTGCAAACAGCCCGCCTTGTTGGCAGAGGCCATTTACACTAACTCCGCCCACCAATGTGTGATTGGTCTAGTCAACAATACTAAAAGATGGCTGTCAATCATCAGCTCCAGTGGCGCAGAGAATAAAGCGCATGTTCTACTCTTTTCGTCACGATCGAACCTGGTTCGAATCTGCCTTCTTGCAAACTTTTTTACTCCCTTTTCAAATCTCATATCATATCACAAAGACATTCATTTTCAATAAAAATTAAGGAAATTATTGAAAAGTTGAAAATAAAGTATAGGTTAGGGTTAGTGTAAGCGTAGGGAGGGTTTATTGTCCCAATAAGGCAGCATCCATTTAATAAATTAAATTAAAACTATAATTTACACTCAGTACATAATTACTGTTGACTGTTTTAACGTACTACAATACTGAGATGAAGATAATTGTGTCTATTTGCAATAAGTATTATAAATAGCAGAAAATCATGCTATTTTAACATAGTGTAAATAGAACCCACTGCTGAATCTCAATGACTCACTCATTAACTTGAGTTACTTGCTGACACCTACTGGCTGTTTTAATTTACATTTTTTGACTATTTTTTTTTTTTTTTTTGTTTTAAACTATTTAAAATATCAGTATTCAACGTTTTATGTTTAAAACAAATTTATAACTGCAGGTTAATAAATCCATGTCCCCTCTGAGCTACATTACATTAAATACATCTAAATGCCATTTCAGATGCAGATTCTAGAAATGTTTTTTATGTTGGAATGAAAGACACTTAGTACTGAATGAAGTGTTTTTTGTTCTTACCCAAAAATACAAAATGGAAGAATGGAAGAGTTAAAACTGAACACAATATTGATATTCAAACTATGTATAAACATTTATATATGTATATATATATATATATATATATGTGTGTGTGTGTGTGTGTGTTCCTTTTCTATTTTGCATCTACTTGTACTTTTACTTTCAATACTTAAGTACATTTAATATTACAAAAAAAATACTTGCCATGCTTAAGTACAATAAATATCACATACTTTAAGACTTTTACTCAAGTAATATTCTAAACAGTGACTTCAACTTCTTCCAAAGTCATTTTCTGGTGAGATAGCTGTACTTTTACTTAGGTGTGGCTTTCAGGTACTTTATTTACCACTGCATAAAACACAGAATCCAGAAAACAATTAAAAAAAAAAAAAACATAATTTAGAGAAAAGTAAAATGGATTTCATGTGGCCCTACATTAAAATGTAGTTACTCTGTGGAGTTTAATTGTGAACAAACAAGTTTTTACCTTCATTCTGAAGGTCTAACAAACATGTGGAAAGCATTTCCTACCCTATTAATGAATAATGTGATTAAAATCTCTATCATATGATATGAAAAAAAAAATACTGTGATAATATTTTTGGCCATATCTCCCAGCCCTAAGATGTGTTTGTGTGTTTGATGAAATTAACTCACAGTCACCGCCTCACACACACACGCACGCACATGCAGACACACACACACACACACACACACACACACACACACACACACACACATGCAGACACACACACACACACACACACACGTTGTGTTTCCATATTTTATGGGTTCATTCTATAGGTGTAATGGTTTTTATACTGTACAAACCGTATTTTCTATCACCCTACACCTAAACCTAGCCCTCACAGGAGACTGTGCACACTTTTACTTTCTGAAAAAAACTCATTCTGCATGATTTATAAGCCTGTTTCCTCATGGGGACCTCACAAATGTCCCCACAAGGTCAAAATTTACTGGTATTACTATCCTTACTATCCCATAACGTGATAAATACCAGGTACACACACACACACACACACACACACAGTTCCGATAACGAAGTTTAGCTACAACCTGGCGTCCGAAACAAAAAATGGCACTTGATATAAATATACATGAGTGTAGAGCAATTAAAAACGTGTCCGAATTGCATTGGAGGAGGACAATGACGGCGGCGGCAGCAGCTACGGGCCGTCTATTGGAATGGAGATGTAATTTCTTCACGAGGCGGTGCATTGCTCTCTTTCTCTGACTTTATTGCTTTGCTAATTAAACATTTTTTTCCACTTCGCACCCAAACCCAGCAACTAATACCGCTCTGGAGAGAGCGTGCCTCCACATAAACCGCACGCCGCCTTTCCCAAAACAACCTCGGCTCGTCGAAGGCCGTCGTAAAGTTATTCATCAATACCGGAGCGCCTGCCGCAGCTTGCTGGGAAGAAAATAATTAGAAGCACTTGGACAAAACTAATCTTCATGCCGTATACATGTTGTTGTTATCTTTTAATTTATGGGCGGCTGAGAAAAGGCAATAATGCATTCATTTTATCAAAGCTCCCCAAAGGAAAGCAGACGTAGAGGGAGCGAGAGAGACTTTTTGGCTTTCACCCACTCTTTCGAGCTCTTCTCGTTCTCTCTCCCTCTTTAACGAGCAGGATGTCAGATGATTAGCATGCTAAATGGCTCATCAAGGGCCGCTAAAGTCGTCGCAGTATCTGCCTCGTAAAGGCTCGTAAAACAAAGAGCCGCTGATATCCAAACCCTCGGCCGCACGCCTACGCCTTCCTGCCGCAGACGGACCGTACGGCTTCTATTGTTTTCTAAGCTAATAAACAAAAACAAGAGAAGACGACCACGCTTCGCTCACGCTTACTTTCTCAGTTATCAAGGTTTTTGGGTTCAAAATTTTCTGGATGTACTCGAACAAAAAGTGCTTTACTTTAGCTGGTCATAGCTGCTTTCAGCTAAATGTTAAAAAGAAGAAGAAGAAGTAGTTCTGCGTTTTTGCCTTCACTAGTTTATTTTAAGTACAGCACCGTGACAAATGAAGTACAGATACTCACTAGTCAACATCTGAAGTGGATCCAGAAAAGTTCATCAAAGTTGTTTTAAGACAAGAACTATTGTTTTGATGTAAGGACAACTCTGAAAGGTTGTGATCCACCTCAAATGTTGACTCTGAAACTCTGGAACAGCCTACCGGTTTCTTCTAGAACTGTCTCTTCACTGAATGAGTTTACAGCCAAACTCAAAACACACTTTTTCTCTGGCTTTTAACTGTAGTTAATTGTGCTGTGTCGGGTCTTTTGTGTGTTGTAATTTGTGTTGTTCATGTTGATATTTGATTGATTGTACAGCAACTTGGTCAACAATCGTTGTTTTTATTGGTGCTTTATAAATAAAGTTGAGGTTCAGTTAATCTATCTGAAGAATAAAAAGAACAACTGGAAGTATATGAGGTGGGCAGTGACATCTAAAAAAGACTGCATCAGGAATTAGGATAATATATTATTATAACTACAATTTAGAAAAAAAAAAAAAAAAAGAAAAAGAAAAATATATATTTGTAAAAGTTTCTTAAATTAGGACATGCACAAGTGGACTTTAAGAGCCCATACTCTAATAATATGTGACCGCGGACCACAAAACCAGTCGTTAAGTATCACGGGTATATTTGTAGCAATAATGTAAAAATACATTGTTTGGGTCAAAATGATTGATTTTTCTTTTATGCCAAAAATCATTAGGATATTAAGTAAAGATCATGTTCCATGAAGATAAATTTCCTACTGTAAATATATCAAAACTTATTTTCCGATTTTCAGTAATATGCATTGCTAAGAACTTCATTTGGACAACTTTAGTGATTTTCTCAATAATTTGATTTGTTTGCACCCTCAGATTCCAGATTTTCAAATAGTTGTATCTCAGCCAAATATTGTCCTGAGAAACCATACATGAATGGAAAACTTCTTTATTCAGCTTTCAGATGATGTATAAATCTCAATTTAAAAAAAATGACCCTTATGACTGGTTTTGTGGTCCAGAGTCACATATGTTACGTTTTACAGGAAGTGCTGGAAAATGTCTTTATGCCAAGGTCACAAAAAGACAGTTCAAGTGCTGAAAATGAATAAAATCCATGTGCCTAAAGACATAAACATGTGGCAGTGAGGACAAGTCTGAACCACAGACCAGCTTCCCCCCTCTGCTGGACCTGAACGGTATGAGAGTACGAGTGTGTGTGAGTGTGTGTGAGTGTGTGTGTGTGTGTGTGTGTGTGTGTGTGTGTATGGCACGTGGCTCGATCAGAACACGTCTGCCTACTTCTGTTGAACGTTTGACCTTCAGATACAGGAAAAAGCTGACTTTGACTTGGGCTGGACTTTTGGCTGTTTTCTGAGCTATTTTGAAGGGGCAAAACACTGAAAACCTCAAACGGAGACATACACTTAAAGGAGAAGCCCACTTCCAAAACAAAGATTCACCGATAATGTACTCACCCCCTTGTCATCCAAGATGTTCATGTCTTTCTTTTTTCAGTCGTAAAGAAATGGTTTTTTGAGGGAAACATTTGAGGATTTTTCTCCATGTAGTGGACTGATATGGTGCCCCGAGTTTGAACTTCCAAAATGCAGTTTAAATGCGGCTTCAAACGATCCCAAATGCGGTTGTAAACGATCCCAGACGAGGAAGAAGGGTCTTATCTAGCCAAACGATCGGTTATTTTCATAAAAATTATACAATTTAAATACTTTCTAAATAAAATAAAATCTCAAACACTCGTCTTGTCTTTCTCTCCCTGAACTCTGTGTATTCTGGCTCAAGACAGTTAGGGTATGTCGAAAAACTCTGATTGTATTTTCTCCCTCAACTTCAAAAATCATTTCAAAATCATCCTACATCACTGCAGAAGTACCGACACAGTGTTTGCAAAGTGAACATACAAAGAAGATCAAACACCCTTAACAAAAAAGGTAAAACAGTGATATAGGACGATTTTGAAGTTGAGGGAGAACATGAGATGGGAGTTTTGACATACACTAACTGACATGAACCGGGACAAAACAGAGTTTAGGGAGAGTAAGACAAGACAAGCGTTTGACATTAAAAAGTATATAAATTGTATTATTTTTATGAAAATAACCGATCGTTATGCTAGATAAGACCCTTCTTCCTCGTCTGGGATTGTTTACAACCACATTTGGGATCGTTTGAAGCCTCATTTAAACTGCATTTTGGAAGTTCAAAATCGGGGCACCATATCAGTCCATTATATGGAGAAAAATCCTGAAATGTTTTCCTCAAAAAACATAATTTCTTTTGACTGAAGAAAGAAAGACATGAACATCTTGGATGACAAGGGGGTGAGTACATTATATGTGAATGTTTGTCTTAGAAGTGGACTTCTCCTTTAAGCTCTAGAAATGTAACCACAGGCATCCACTGCACATAAACAGACAAATAAATAAAATATCACTTGTGGATAAAAAAAAAAAAACAGGATAAGAAGCCAAAACAAGAACGGTAAGAGAACAGTGCCTGTTTCCAGCTCTGTGTCTCTCATTAGTGATGTCTTGTTTTGTTCATGCCTGCTTAAGCGCTGCAGCCGCATCCACTAAACTCACACAACACACTTCACCGTCACACTCTCATCAGGCTTTTCACTGCCTCCGTTTCCTCCATACATGTACTCATTTTGTCACTCGCTGAAGTGAGTCAAGCGGCAAAACAACTGACGACTGCGTTATTCCCGTCTGAGAGAAACATGTAGACGTTTCTGTCCTCTTCAATACTGTGAGAAAAAGGTGAGGTGGACAGAAAGACAATTAGGCGGTGTCTCGTACCGTCATTATATTACATCAGGCGGTTTTTATTCGATGGACAAGAAAAACAAATACATTAAATGAAGCAGAACAGCTAAAACATTAGCAAGAACATCAGGACGACATACTGCGTTCACAATTCAGCCGAACATCACCGCATCTGTCAATGAGAGAACAGAGTTTCTTCAACCATGAGTGCGTTTGCCCTGTGGATCACAGAAAAACACAACCAGCTCTTCTCATATGATGTATTGTGCTCGATATACTGTGATGGAAATAACACTAGTGGAAATGATACACACTTAAGGCAGCGGACTCCTTTGCCTAGTAAAACTTAATCCATAGCTAGGAATACATAAATGTTAAATAAAGGCAATTACATCATATTTTCAGACCAGCAAAATCTGAACAGAATTACAGCTTTAACGTTCAAAACTATTCTGCTCGCACAGTGTTGATAGTGTTAACTAAAATGAAAACTAATGAAAATCATTAGTAAAAAAATATATAAATAGCAGATGAAAAACCTAAATAAAAAGAATATCAGATATGTTGCAACAGACATAAAATAAGTTTATGTTCAGATCCTAAAGTTACTGACTTAGTAGATAAAATAGACTAATTAAAACATTTAAAAAATGACACAGGCACATACAATTACTAAAGCTTATGTTGAAATCAAAACAAAACAAAGGCTAATAAGAAATATTAAATACTATAACAATAAATAATAAATAAATAATACTAAAATGACTGCAAATCATTTTAAATATTTTTCTTTGTTTTCTTCACACATCACATACAGTTCTTTAGTCTTATATTTCATCTCAAGCTTTTCTTTGAAACTGTTGTCTCCTTGGTAACAAGGTAGAAAGACACTTATTTTAAAAAAAAAAAAGAAAAACATTAGTAATAAACTCTACTGTTGATAAAAGGGTTTGGTGTTGTGAAAATGCAGCTGTGGGACAGGAGTAATCAATAAATATTGAAATAGTGTACCTCTACTTTACTCTTTGCTCAGATTATTGTTTTAGAATGTAAGTTTTAATAAAAAAAAAAATATATATATATATATATATATAATAGAAAATTAAAAATATAATAATATAATTAAATATAACGCTCCAAAATACACCTAATCCCATATTTAACTTTGTTTCTTTTGTCCTTTTTATTATCATAGTTTCACAAGTAATACAACAGCTACTTTTTGATGAACTGAATACTATTACCCACATAAAGTACTTTGAGAGAATCAGAGATATGCCACGTACTGCAGAAAACTTCGGTCTCAATATATCTGTCATCATTCCAGCAAAATCTATAATCTCTTTTTTTTCCTCTCTTCCAAAACTCCATGTGGGATATTCCTCACATAAGGTAAAACAAGATGGAAATAAAGGAAACAAAATCATAATGAGTCCTGATGGTTTTTCGTGACATGTGCCGTTTCACAGGCAGATTTAGAGTGAATCACCTCACATATGATGCTGAGAGACACAGTGACCCGCGACACCGCTCATTCACACGCAGGCAAAAACAGGATTTAAATTCACAGTCAATTGTGGAAAAAATGTTTAAAAAAAAACGTTAATATATATATAGAGAGAGGGAGAGAGAAATAAAAAAAATATGTATTTGAAAATATTTATAAAATATTAAAAATACTTTTTTACATTTGTATTATTGTATATTTTTTTATGCTTTAAGAATTATATATACTTCGCATTAAGGTTTGATTTCTTTATTAAATGTAAATATGTACTTTTTGTAATTACAAGTTGAAAAAAAAAATCCACAGCTGGTAAGAAATACAGTAAAATATTATAAACATTCTGAAAAAAACATTATTAAACTGCTGCGTATGTTCACACAACAGGTCCTTCTGGTCCTCCAATCTGATTGGCTGAGAGCAGTACAATATTCTAGTGATATCAGAACTCAAACCGTTTCACTGTTTATTTCACTCCGCTTGTGGTTTTTCTCACAGTGTGTCACGGTGGACACCCAAATCCACTATAATTTTATAAACAATGCTGTTTTTGTGTCACAGAATGTAGTTTTAAGTTTTTTAGGGGAGAGTGTACTTGTTTAGACTTCAAATATGCAGTTTGTTAATAATGATAACATCTATTTGAAAATTCGCTTTAACGTTTTCAGAGCTCCAGGATACGAACTCACCGAGAGAAGCCTCACCGCTGGCTCTGATGTCTCTGTAGCGGTTAAATGTGAGATACAGTTCGCTTTGGGTAAATCTAACGGGCAGCCTAATAAGTACTTTTTTTTTGTCCGAACTTACCAAAATTAAAAAACGAAAATTTGTTTAGAATCTCTGTTGTTTCCAAACAAAAGCAAATATACCAGCATTGGCTATCAGCCAAAATGAGTTCAAAAATATTGGCAAATGTGCAAAAATCCAGTATCTTGCATCCCTTTATATCACTTGCGCTGATTAAATGAAGGGATGAGAAGCGCTATAAAGCTTTTAGCTGAATGTCTCTTCTTTTAGTGACAACACGGAAAGTCACCTCAGATCAGACGAGAGTTAAATTTCACTGTACGGGGGGCCGTGCTGTTTTACGGGTCTCAATATTGGGTAGTTAAACAGGTCGCTAACCCACTCGCTTCACTCCACATTCACGGCAGATTGTAGTCGTGCTGTAATCTTACTTTACGTGGGACGATGACCTTGCTGGTGTTGTTGACAGTCAAAGCCATAACACGCCATCAAGACGAGTCCATTCTAATGCAACACAACACCTCCTCTCCTCCGTAAATCCATAAATAACAAAGCAAAGCGTTTAACTGACGAGAATACAGGTGACAAACATGTCATGACGACTAAGTGACAAGTTCTAACATCATCCTGAAACAAGCGGCATGTGTAAAACCGTGTAAAAAGCTCCAAACGGACGCCGCCGCGGGACGCCTCTCTAACAGTCGTGATAAAAAAGTCAAACAAACTGTAACAGGATCGTAAAAATAGAGGTGGAAAGAGACAATATGTCATTCTCCCGCTGTCACCAATCTGGGTCTATTTCAAACCTCAGCAGGGCCACTGATGGAGTCGAGTGAGGTCGGCCGGGCTAAAAGAGAGCTGAAATAAATCTCGGCTGCGCCACCGAATGCTGCCGTTCACAGCAATGCTGCTCAAAACTGAACTCTAGCAGCATTTAGATCTGTAATTCTACATTAGAGGTCACATACACACATTTTCTGATGCTCACCAAGGCTGCATTCATTTGATTAAAAACTCTACAGCAAAACAGTAATGTTGTGAAATATTATTACAATTTAAAAATAATTGTGTGGCATTTTAATATATTAAACAATTTCATTTATTCTTCTGATTGAGGGGAGGCACTGCAGGCAAAAACACTGATTTTTCATACACCCGTCAAGTTTAATATTTTGGGCTTTTTGGTTTTTCATAAAGTGTTTATTTCAAACTAGTGGAAAGAAAACATCCAAAAGACACCGTTAAGTGTTTCTTTTATAGCACTTTATCTATTTGTGCCAATAGATTTCAATTACAATCCATATTTTTAAAGGCCGTTTTTTCAAAAAGTGTTTTGAGACTTTACATTTTTATTCCTGTCTGTATCCTGAAGGTTTTTACAGAGGGATTTGTTCATATATAATTTGCTTGATTTTATATAACATTTTATTCCCCCCAGAATTTTGAAAATGTATTATTTTCTGTCTGTTTTAAGTATTTTCTGAATTATGGAGTGATAAAAACGGGATACCCACAATTCCCTTTGTAAAAACTTTTGACTCTAATATGTAAAAAAATAAATAAATAAAATAAGAACAATTTTGAAACTGACTTCATCCAGTTTAGATTTTTGTACTAGAAATATATGCAAATTAGCAGATATTCCATGAAATAATGCCTCTTTTGCATATTTAAACCTTTCAAACATTTGAGAAAACTTGCAAAAATGTTTGCAATTATATATATATTTAGCAATATTTTTAATCTCCTGAATAAAAAGGAGAGAAAATGCTGATGAAAGTGCTATATATATATATATATATATATATATATATATATAAAAATGTATTTATAACTAACTGACCCTAAACATTTGAATGGTATGGCCTTTTAATAAATAAATAAACAAATTAATTCATTAAACTTAAGTCAATTAATAAATTAATTAAAAAAAAAAAAAACAAATAACAAAACCTTGAACACATATAAGCAAGCAATTTTGTTAAAATATATTCTTCCAGTCAACTACTATGGTTTTCATTCTTTAAATGACAGAAGAATGTCTTATTTATTTATTTATTCATTTATGATTGATTGATTGATTGATTGATTAATTGACTGCCAAATGTACCATCTAATAAATCATAGTGAATATACTGCATATAATACACTAACTATTTGTCACTATTCTGTCAGCACCAGAGTTTCCAGTTGACTCATGTGTAATTAGGCGGTTTGTGCAGCAAAACTCAGAAAACAGATTTCACACCAACTAAATGAACTAAAATCCCAGCCATGCCAAAAGCTCCAAAGTCAAAACGACCATAAATTATACTAACTAATGATGTTCTAGCAGTCTTTCCTGTCATGCTGTAATTTTCAGGGCTGACATGACAAAACGTTTAGTGTGTAGATAATATGGCGAGCATCAATACGTCCCGTCAAACATATGGTAGACCGGAGCACTGCTGACGCACGAGGACACTGATCTGTGCTTATGAAGTGGAGACAATTAACCGGCTCTCAGTTAAACTGTGAAGAGAGCACATATGCCTAATTGTCTCAAAACTTTCACTGCTGTTGCAAGAAAATAAATACATAAATTCCCAGATTTTACAAAGCAAAACACCAATCATACTGTTCTATTCAGTACAGCAAACAAAGCACAGACACTTGCTAAATAGCGTAATTAAGTCAAGTACACACCAACCAAAACATTGCAATTAGCAACGCACATGGGTGGAGCAAACGAGGACGAAAACAACTTATCCCAACCGAATGACAAAACAATTAGCGTGGGCAGCAGAAAACAGCTTATACCTAAAACATATTAGTAATATTTAAATCGAGCCACTACAGCTAGAAACTACAAACTAAGAAATCCTTCCCGCGGCTCATTTGTAAACATGTTCGGCGCCGCAGCAAACTACACCAGTAATGAAATAATTATAAAGGCTGAATCATTTCATGCAGCCAAGAAGGCTAATTGTACATTTTCAAGGTAACACGAGCCTAACGGTTTCTCCGAAGTGTGATATTACATTCTACGCTCCAAGAGACAAGGGGAGAAGAAAAAAAAAAAAAAAAATATATATATATATATATATATATATAAATAAAAAAAAAATTAAATAAAAAAAAAATATATGTGCATGTGCGAGGTGTCTTTTTAAACAATCTGGTTCCTCACATCACATTAAGAGTGTGATTTATGTGATAATACAGGAATGCCTTTAGGAGAAAGAGAAAACTCAGAATCACGCCTGCCTCGGCTGATTAGACCCGTCACACACACACACACACACACACACACACACACACACACACACAAGCATGTCAGGCCCTTTGATGCAGCCCAACCTCTTTTCACCACAAAGGCAATAAAGGCCATAAATAATCCACTCCGCATCCACCTTCAGAAAGTCTGAGCGTGCAAACCGACATCTTCTGTATGTCGGGCAATCTTGAAGAGCGCTTCACTCATGGTTTTATAGCATCTGCACACATTTGCCCAGAATTTCGCCCGTAGTCTCTGTCATTAGGCACTTATGAATGAGCTCAACCTGGGAGCTGGTTCAGCGGTTTCAGTGTTTCTCTTAGAGTAAAGCGCTTCATCCTCAAAACAGAAGAAAAAACATACACACAAAGTAAGGTGCTACATCTGGAAAAATAATCGCCCTTTCAAAGCTGATTCACTAATGGAAGCAGAAACTGAACTTTTCTGAACATCTCTGATCCCATGATGCAACTGGGTTTGAGTGAGAGCCATGATAGTCACGACATCTGAGCTCATGGAGGATATTATTGGGTGTTTTGTTTTGTTTTGTTTTTCACTTGTGCATTTTTAAGCCCCAAAGTTTTTAATTTTATGGGTTTTTGTTGTTGTTGTTGTTGTTGTTGTTGTTGTTTAGTTTTGTTTTTTACTCAATCGCTGGACACATTTCTCAATGCTAAAGTCACTTTTTCAACACTGTTCTCCTAAACATCTTTCAACTGGACACAGCAGTTCATTTCACATCCAAAACGCACTGAAACTTCCAAAACAGTCTCAAATCAGGCTTTTCTTACATAACACTAGCAAAGGTTTTTACCAAAAACACACACCATCACACACACATTTTGTACAGATGAATTGTGAAGATGTTCAGCTACATGCAACTGCTTTGATAGTATTTGATCTTTTTACATTAAAAATATTTTTTTCTATATGATTTTACTGTAGAAATGTTGCAAATGTCCGTCTTATTAATTTTTGTGCAGTGCTATGTTTTGAACTTAAGTTTAAAAGTTTTGAAAGCAGTATACATAAAATGTTGCTGGTGTTTGTCAAAGCAATAAAAGAATTCATGTAACAAGATGTTGTCAATGAATGCATTTTATGCCAAAGCAATGATAAATGACCCACAGTTTAACCCGCGTAGATTGATGTTGTGCTCACTGTGTGAAGACTTTTGAAAAAGTGACCCAAGTATTGAAAAATGTGTCCTAGCAAATGTACAAAAAAAAAAAAACCACTGTAAAACAGTATTCGCTACTTTTAAAAAGGCTTGTATGTATAGATTTTGCTGTGCCTTGCCCCAGACACAGACAACTTTAAATTTACAAAAATCATGTAAATTCATAATAAACTTTTTATTAAATTTTAAAAGCTATGATGATCCAATAATTTGGATTCTTTCATGAACAAATAAACAATCTTTATTTCAATATTAATTGTGTTTATTTATATAAATTTCTATATAAATTGTCCTTCAGTTGTGGCACCACTTCTGTTTCCACAAAAAATTTGCCACTAACAAAGTTTTATGAAGAGTTCTGATATTAAGTCAATGGGACAGCAGTGTCTGTCAGGCGCTTAATATTTAAAAAAAAAAAAACAGATATAATATGCAAAGACAAAGAAAAATCTGTGAATATAATTTTTTAATAGCATATTTTTATTGTGCCATTTCCAGTTTTGCTGTTCAGACAGGATGAACTGAACTCTGTGTGTATTTAGTATAAATGAAATGCTAGAAATGAAAGAAACCTTATTAAAGGAGAAGTCCACTTCCAATACAAAGATTCACAGATAATGTATCACCCCCTTGTCATCCAAGATGTTCATGTCTTTCTTTCTTCAGTCAAAAGAAATGATGTTTTTTGAGGAGAAAAATTTCAGGATTTTTCTCCATATAATGGACTGATATGGTGCCCCTAGTTTGAACTTCCAAAATGCAGTTTAAATGTGGCTTCAAACAATCCCAAATGTGGTTGTAAACGATCCCAGCCGAGGAAGAAGGGAAAATGATTTCAAAATCATCCTACAGGATCCTACATGCAAAGAAGATCAAACACCCTTAACAAAAAAGGTAAAACAGTGATAGAGGACGATTTTGAAGTTGAGGGAGAACATGAGATGGGAGTTTTTCGACATACCCTAACTGACATGAACCGGAACAAAAACAGAGTTCAGGGAGAGTAAGACGAGACGAGCGTTTGACATTAAAAAGTATATAAATTGTATTATTTTTATGAAAATAACTGATCATTTGGCTAGATAAGACCCTTCTTCCTCGTCTGGGATCGTTTACAACCGCATTTGGGATCGTTTGAAGCTGCATTTAAACTGCATTTTGGAAGTT
The DNA here is from genome assembly GCA_036247105.1 of Cirrhinus mrigala. Classification (NCBI taxonomy): domain Eukaryota; kingdom Metazoa; phylum Chordata; class Actinopteri; order Cypriniformes; family Cyprinidae; genus Cirrhinus; species Cirrhinus mrigala. The sequence continues at coordinate 26,555,232 of CM070017.1, forward strand.
CAAACTCGGGGCACCATATCAGTCCATTATATGGAGAAAAATCCTGAAATGTTTTTCCTCAAAAAACATAATTTCTTTACGACTGAAGAAAGAAAGACATGAACATCTTGGATGACAAGGGGGTGAGTACATTATCGGTGAATCTTTGTTCTGAAAGCAGACTTCTCCTTTAAGACAAAATTGGCCAGTTTATTTCAGAAAGGTTTCAAATGTAACTTCATTTTAAGCAACATCATTCCCATCACAGAATCAATGGTGGAAGTGATACTGCAGTGTTTAACGTTCTTTCTTTTTTTTTTTCCTAAGTATCTAGTGCATGGGTAATAACTTGAAGAAAGACTGCTCACTTGTTTAGTGCTAAGAAGGCATATTCAGTGTCACATACGAGAAACAAATAAAAGCCTTGGTATTGAATTCCTCATTAGACCCTGTAGATTAAAGACATAATGTGTGCTTTTCTTGGCTGTGCTAGAAATGTAACTGGAAATGCCTGACAGAGTGTCACTGAAGATGCTGATATGTTGATTCATTCTGTAATGAAAGTCTCAGTGTTTAGAGCTTCTACTAAATGTTTTTTAACTTAATCGTCTTTTATCCCAGTCATTCGACTTTCATTACATGCTGAAACATGTATTTTCTATAGAGCAATAATCACAAATACACGTCAGAATGTAAAGTGTTTTTGTTCCTACAACAAAAGTCTCCATCTCTCATGCGGAGTGTTTTATAATCTCAGATACCGTAATGAATACACTCTGAAATAACACAATCAAATCTGTATTTTCTCACCCAGTTCTTCAGGCACTCTCATCTGTGAAGAACAACACAGTTTCGCAGCTCTGAACTCCTCCAAGTACATCCATTACAGATATCAAGCTACGACTTCCTCCCCTGATATTGACTGTGGTCCACTGGCCTGTTCACTCGGAGCTTTTAATCCATTTCCTGAGTCAAGTTACTAAATACACACATTATCGTCAGACAAAGGTTATTGATTAAAGCGGACGGGCGTTCGTCATCCGAAATAGAGGCGCGCTCTCTTTACACTCTGTATAATTACCTTTTTCTCTCTAATTGAGGCAACAGATAGAAAATATGCCGAACAAAGCAGAGAATCAATATTAGAGCGGTTAAAACAAGTTTTAGCTCAATTTGGCGCCGGAACAGGAAAAAGGAGGGATTAGCAGAATTGTGGCGGAAATATGAGAGGGCAAAGAGGATGAAGGCACGTGTAATGCTGCGAGTCAGCAGATATCTCGCCGCTTTACAGAGCGCAGACAAAGCGGACCCACATAAAATCCTGCGAAATTCTGCTGAATGGATTTTAATATGCTAATATCAGTAAATATTAGGCATCTTTAAAAGGTTGGCTGCATAATTTCTATGCAGCACCAAACATAAATACAGCTGCAAGCTGAGATTATCAGGGTTCAAGCGCTTCAAGTCATTTAAGCACATATGAAGAAGACATTATTTAGCAAGCTTGTAACCACCAAAGGGGTCCTATTATGCTCTGTTACATACTCTTATTTTGTTTTGGGGGTGTAGTTGAACATTTTTCACATAATTTACATTATTACAATACCTTTCTCCCCAGCCTGGCTCTGCTTTCCCTCCTCACCCCCCCTTTACAGGGAACCTTTTTGCCATGGTTCGGTTTTGATCGGGCAAAAAACCCAGGACTGGTTCACAAAAGTAAGTTTTTCAAAAAATGCGAAATACCCGAAAATAGGAGTTATGAGCGATTTCATACTTTTGTTAGTCAGGCCGATTGGGGTGAGCCATGGGCATATTGTAGGTGGTGTGAGTACTACCATCACTCCAAGTTTCAAGTCTTTACAACTTACGGTTTGGTCTGCACGATCAGTTTTACATGGAGATGATCGTGACCATTCTAACAATTCCAGTAGGGTACGCGCTTGATAATGTGGAGCATAACCTGTTCCAAAGAGGTTTCCTTTTCCAACACCACCCCACGTTCCATTCAACATTGTAATTTTCAACTTTTTCCATGGAAAAGTGCAGCAAAATGGCAAATGAAATCAGACACACAATTTGGGAACTGGAAATCTAGATGTAGTTTGAGTCGTGGTTTCTACGAATAGGTAACTTTTATTGGAAAAAAAAAATCCAAACATTCTGAAACTCCAAATGTAAATCTCCATATCCTAAATCTGCTTTAGCTTGAAACTCTGCTTCAGTTCTTTCAGTGCAGATTTCATGCAGCTCTTTTTCTAAGTGTTGTCTGGCAAATGTTCAGTTCAGGTGTTTTGACAAGGACAAGGTGCTTAAAGAAACTGTTAAAAACCCTGTCATCATTTATTCATCATGTTGTCCCAAACATGATTGACTTTGTTTTTTTTTTTTGTTTTGTGTGAAAAACAAAAAGGTCAAAGGTTATATTTTTTCCAAGATCTGAAAGACGAAGACTTTGTGAAAAAGGTTTGTCTGGTTAACACAACCCATTCTCAATCCACCTCGATCCTGTAAATACCTCATCCTCGTCCAAATTTCCATTTGTGTGCGTTCAGATATGTGACCCTGGACCACAAAACCATGGGTCATTTTTTTTTTTTTAATTGAGCTTTATACATAATTTGAAAGCTGAATTAATAAGCTTTTTTCCATTGATGTATGGTTTGTTATGATAGCACAATATTTGGCTGAGAAACAACTACAGTGTTTGAAAATCTGGAATCTGAGGGTGCACAAAAATCAAAAAATTGAGAAAATCATCTTTAAAGTTTTCCAAATGAAGTTTTTAGCAATGCATTTTACTAATCAAAAATTAAGTTCTGATATATATTTACGGTAAGAAATTTACAAAATATCTTTATGGAACATGATTTTTACTTAATATCCTAATGATTTTTCTTTAATGGTTAATGATTAACCTTTAATTTTGACCCATACAACGTATTGTTGGCTATTGCTACAAATATACCCGTGCTACTTATGACTGGTTTTGTGGTCCAGGGTCACATATAGTCATGTATTCTGACAAAACAAAAAAAAAAAAAAAACAACAACTGGGTCAAGCTTCACAGAAAATGCTATTGTTTTATTTCATCACAATAATAGACTTTGGTCGTTGCGAGTAACGGAGTCGGGACGGTGTGCACCGTTATGATGCCATTTTCCAGCTGATCCAGAGTGATCGGTCGCACGGCAGTATTTTATCAAACCACGAATTCCAATAATTCCATACGTTTACTGAGAGCGGCACAATCCAGGCTCAAAACACCTCGCAATAAACATGGCCTCACCCCTGAGGCGCTCAACAGTGTGATCGAGTCATCTGTGTGTGTGTGTGTGTGTTCTTACATGAGAAGAATATCTTGCCCGATAGAGGACAGATGGCAAGCGGACACGAGCTTACCCCTCTCTCCTTTCCCTCCATCTGGATGCTTTTCCAGGTAGGGAGCAAAACATTGCCACAAAAGCAGACCCACATCAAAGAAAGAGACAATATGGACGCTCATGAAAGGCGGGCAGCGATTTAACTTAAACCACAGTCAAGAGGGGATACTTGCTTCTGTTTTCCAGCCAAGATGGCTGTGCATCAGCGTTTGCTGTCGTACAGAGATGAGAGAATAAAAGAGAGGGAGAAAAATGAGTGCAAAAAGCAACTGGAAAACATCAAGAAATAGGAACGATGAAACAATGCACTTATGAGCATCGCCCATTTGGCATCTACGGTAAAACGTTTTTATCATAAAGTTAGCAACGAGGTAAAACTCACCTTCATGTTCCCACTGGACCCCATTAACACTCATTGCATGGACGGCTAAAACTTCGAATATCCTCTTTTTTTGTTACGCAGAAGAACAAATATCATGAGAGTTTGGACTGGCATGAGGAAGAGTAAATTATCTCCGAATTTACATTTTTGGGTGAACCACTCCTTTAAAATCCAATACATCTACCCGAAGTGTGACATTCACAATCGACCAGCGTGGGAAGGGATAATAGAGGGGCAAATCTGACAGGCCGTTTGGGATTCGGGAGGAACCGTAGTGAGACAGAAACCTCATTTAATATATGTCACAAAAGATAGGTGATGAGACTTCACATTATCTCTCCAACGTGGCATTAATGACACGTGTCAAAATATAAGCAATAACGTGAGATTTACAGACTGCGGGCAGACGAGGAGGATGTCAAAACTAAGCCTTCAAGTACGCATGAACGTGTTACCTGTCATCTGGCAGATGTGTTCTCAGCACAGCGCACTAATTGCAGAGAATGCCTGATTTAAGCAACCTGAGATTATGGGTTATGCTTGAGGGAAAATGGTAAATATTTAATATGGTAATGTGGAAAGCAGAACCACATTAGTAAAAGATATATTCTTTTTGCATATATATATGTATATATATTTCAATATTGCATTGACTACAAGGATGATCGTACAGTATATCAGTCAAGCAGAAAATATCCACACTGATTGAGAGTGTATATGCAGACAATTACATCACTTGCAATCCTTCACATGACAGTTACAACACCTTTATGTGTCACACTTAAAGGCTCAGTGTGATATAGTGCCTTTTAGTATAGGAAATATGTCTTTTCATTTTTTGCACACTTTTGGGATCAAAGCCGTAACCTCTGCCTTACCAGCGGAGTCTTCCTAGACGCCTGGCCGATGCCACGGGGGGCTTCGCTGCTCCACGTCCAATATTGTTAGAAAATACATCAGAGAAAACTCCTCCACCTTCCTTTCTTCTCAAACGCAGAAGATTCAATCATCACGACTCGAAGCATCATTAAAAGGTTCAAAAGCTGAGATCACAGGGAATTATACAGGTATGTCTTCAATTATGGATTATAAGTAACGAGGGAGGATTTTAACGTGACACCGGCGAGCATCAAAAATGCATGTGCCATGTAAGGAATACGAATGCTGGTTTTTTTTCTTCTTTCGTTTCCTGAAGCGAGCGAAGTTGAAAAATACAAATGTATGTTTGAGCGTGTGTGTTTTCAGTGACGTGCTCTCTTGCTCTCGGCCTCTCTGTGAAGGATGAGCATGTCTACACGGAAAAGTACTTAATGTAAGACACTTTCAGATGTCTAGGTGTCTGTTTCTTTTCCTCTTCGAGGCATTGCACTCGGGAGGACTTCTTCAAACGGAGCCGCGTCGGAACGGGAGCGTGTCTTCGACGCAGCCATCGTGGCCATTAAACGCCGTCTTCGCTGTAACAACAATGTTTTTGAGTGTACCTCGCCGGCCCACGTCTCAGCCGTAGCGATCCAAGCAGAGGACAGGAGGGACCGCTTAACTGATGGCGACAATCTCCAAACTTGGAGAACGAGCGAAGCCTTTTAGCTCCAAGAATATCGGACAGCTGTAGAAAGTGTGTCAACATACAAAGGCGTTTGGGCGTAGCGCTGGGGCACCTTGACTGTTTTCCCCAGCTTTTGTCCTGTCGGAACAATTATTTTATTATTTTCCGTTTCTTCCAGGGAGATTTAGCCAACATATCTTGAGAAGCTCTAGAGGTTCTCAACTATTTTTAGCAGCGCTGCTGCTTTTGATGAGTATGTGGGCAGATATTCCCAATTCTCTCCCAACGCTAGCTTCATACAGCGTTAATGGCTTCTGTACTGAATGTGGTATGCAAATGAGATGATTATAAGCCACTCCCTAATTAAGGAGCAACACAACCTCAATTTCATGAGGTGTTGAGTCTGCAAATCTGTTTGCATGCTGTTCATAGTGTATACTGTAAGAACATGTTGTATTCTCATAGCTGCCGTAAGAGACACTGTATAGTGAACATTAATCTGAACTCTGTACTACAGTCAGTATATTACGGTACATTCATGTTGTGCTTTAAAGGAATAGCTAAGACAAGTTTGTTTTTTAATGGGAACAGATTTGTAGAAATGTGTCATTCCATCACCCCAGTGGATCCTTTATATTATATAATAATTATGCAATAATAATTAATAATAAAAATAATAATCCACAAGTAATCCACACCACTCCAGTCCATCAGTTCACATCTTGAGAAGACAAAAGCTGAAACAAATCCATCAAGACGTTTTTAACCTAAAATACGAGTCCATAATCCATAATAACACTGCCTCCAGCAAAAAGTCCATCTCCTGTTGTCTCTCACATCAAAATCCAGCCACATATATTTGTTGTTTTGGACTGTTTTGGCTTGTAAACGGTGTTTGATCTGTGCAGATTTCTCTCCTGATTCAGACCAGACCACTTTTTCACTGGAGGAAGCGTTATTATGGATTCATAATTGACTTAAAAATGTCTTGATGGATTTGTTTCAGCTTTTGTCTTCTCAAGATGTTAACTGATGGACTGGAGTGGTGTGGATTACTTGTGGATTATTGTGATGTTTTTATCACCTGTTTGGACTCTCATTCTGACGGCACCCATTCACTGCAGAGGATCTGTTGGTTTTTCAAGTAACAATTAGATAAACATTTACTGTATGTCTAGCTAGTTAAATAATAACTAGGGCTGTCAGTCGATGTTTAAACCAATTCATTACATGATGTTTTGATTAATTAATTTAATTATGGTAAAACAAATTGGACTGTGAAAATATCCACAAAAGATTATTTAAAGCTATTTTTGTGTTCATTGAGAAAGTTTCAAGTAGACATTACAAATTGCAGATTTTAGAAAGAAATATTTTAATTGATTCAGCATAGAATTTATTACACAAAAACATTTATGCTGCAAAATGTTACCAACAGTTACCAACATTTTGTTACCAACAGTCTTCAAAATACCTTCTTTCATGTTCCAGAAAATAAAGGTTTGAAACGACATGAGGGTGAGTAAATGACAGCTTTTTTTTTTTTTTTTTTTTGGTGAAGTATCCCTTTGATGTTTTTATTTTTCTGCTTATTTTCTTTTTTTTAATGAAACAATACTCTAAATAAGAAACTAAATCTGCCAGCAGGTGGCGGTAAATTCACCTGAGTCAGTGAGTCATTCACTCATATGATTCGATTTATTCAAATGGCTGATTCATTCAGGAATGAAGTTAATGGCTCTCTTTATGAAAGGGCCTTTGAATCATTGAGTCACACGATTTGTTCAAAATGCAACAATTCTGCTGTGGCTTCAAAGGTAACATGTTCTCTATAAATTTGACTAAAAACACATAATATAGTGTTTAAAATATAACACAATATCAACTTCTTATTTACTGAACTGATGTTTAAAAAATCACATTTTGCTGATGATAGATCGCGACAAAATCAGCACTGGTGTCATCTTGCTCTTGCTGCCCGTGTGATATTCTCTGATATGTGATTTATATAAATATGAGACAAAACACATACAGGGGCAATATTTTTGAACCAATATCTTGAATTTTAGGGCATAACTGCATTTATGGAGTTGTTGCCCTGCATCATATTTGTCAACAGTCAACTACATGACATACAAGATGACGTACAGGTCTGGAGGCGGGGCCTGTGCGTTAACTGCATTAAAATATTTTAATTGCGTTATTTTTTCATAACTAATTAATTAAGTTAACACGTTAAACTGACAGCCCTAATAATAACACATTTGTTTTAAATGGATAGTTCACCAAAAAAATGAAAATTCTGTCTTCATTTACTCACCTGCATGTCCTCTATGGAACACGAAAGAAGATATTTTAAAGAGTGTTGGTTCAAAAAAAAAAAAAAAAAAAAAAAAAAAAAAACGACACACTGGGAAACTCATCCTCGTCTGGGTTCACATACTTGTGTTGAGTTACACACACACACACACACACACACACACACATTGATCTATGCAAGCTATGAATACTTACAGGAATGCTAACATGGACATCTGATGGGCCTCAGTGCCAACAGCTCTCTTCACTTCAAGGTTTTCCTTTCAACACACACACACACACACACACTTTTGCTTGGAGTACAGACAGACAAATGAGATACACAAACACACTGCACAATACTCACACTCTCAAAACAGTTATTTTCCAAACAAATACGTTCCTTCGGGTGAAAAAGTCAACATTTTAGAAAGTAAAAACAGCTGAATGACAGCCGATCATAATTTCAACTGCGTCGCCGTCTTAGTTAAAGCAAATACACGGATCAAGAAGGCCATCTACCTGAGAGTAATCAGAGACACGCAGAGCAACTTCGCTCATAATTGCGTGAACGTTATTCGCTGACGGTCGGCCCGTTATCTTCAGACGGGTCGCAGGGCAGTTGCTTCCTGCCCATCAATGACGTTTATTCCAAGCATGCGTTTCTGTCAGATAGACCAAATGGGTTTAAGTCGAGTATTGACCTCGTTTACCCTGCAGTTGAGCTGCTAAATTATTCCAAAGGGCGAAAAGTCATTTATACAAGCCTGAGGAGCGATTTTTCTGCGCAGAATTAAAGTGCGCTATCGACTACGTCTGCAACCGTAGTAAAGACATAATCCGCAGTTTAACGTTATTGTTAAGAACGAAAGAAGGAAGTGGAAAATAATCTCCTTTCACGAAAGAGTGAAATGTTAATATCCCATCTAGGGCTGACATAATGACTCATCTTTCTATGAAGTGGCCTAAAAGTTTTTAAAAATCAGGGATGAATAAGGAGCGATTATAAAAAAAAGAAAAAAAAAAAGATCTTTTGATTTTCTTAAATAATCACAAGTGGGAGTTAAATTACTTTCCATATAAGTGTCAAGGTTTTAAAACTCAAAGCTCGGTCCATAAAAAGAGAAGAATGACTTTAACGGCAGCCAGAACTTTCCCATTAGGTGGGAAATTAAAGAGGAAAAAAGAAATCGGGCAACAAAAAGAGAACAATAAAAGGAAAAGAGTGTGGCATTATGTAAAATTGGCCGCTAAATAGCCCTGGGCTGTTTTAATCCTTTTTTGTGCAAGAAGCTTTTTCGCTTCGTGAAGCTGAAGCGAGCCGATATTGTGCTCTAGCAGGGGCTCCTGATGCCCTCCTGTATTCATGAATTGACCTGATCGAGGGATCTGCACATTTAAATGGAGCTGACGGAGAAGCTAAAGCTCTATTTACACCCAGTATTAGCATGCGTCTCCAGTGATGCCATCTCATGGTCAGCTGAGACGCATCACCATTTACACCTGCTATGTGTCTGAATCTCACTCAGAATGTGTCAAGAGTATTCTCATGACTTCTTAGCGGTCATAAAAATGATGTCACAAATCATAAAGTTGCCATCAAACGAAAGCCGCGACTAAGTACTGCCATAGTGTGACACTGAAATTTATCGGTCAGTTGTTGATTGGAAGGTGAAAAGTGAGTGTAATATCTGAATGTGCCTGCAGCACGGCCATCCAAACACTGAAACACACGTGGTGTAAGACTTGCTAGTAAATTTCACACTTTTGTGAAAAGAAACAGCAATGCTATCCAGCAATTTCAATCGATTTTCCAGACGTTCAAGAAAAGAAAAAGTGTTGTATGGATAAAATGATTAATGTCTCTCCAATATGACAAAAAACAGAGATAAGTTCACCTATGAGGAAGAACACATTGAGTGATCAATACTGTAGCTGCTGCCATCCAAGGACAGACTGAGATATAATCTATAGAAATGTTCATAACTGTTATAATGTGTTAATTTTAAGACCAGACCCTAAAATGGACTGTAGGTTGACGAATTTAGTAATTAAAATATTCACAGATAATGTACTCACCCCCTTTGTCATCCAAGATGTTTGTGTCTTTCTTTCTTCAAACGTAAAGAAATTATGTTTCTTGAAGAAAACATCTCAGTAATGTTCTCCATATAGTGGACTTCTATGGTGCCCCAAGTTTGAACTTCCAAAATGCAGTTTAAATGCGGCTTCAAATGGCTCTAAACGATCCCAGCCAAGGAAGAAGGATCTTATCCAGCAAAACGATCGCTCATATTTGAAACGAATTGACAATTTACATACTTTTTAACCTCAAATCCTTGTCTCGTCTAGCTCTGCGTGAACTCTGTTTTTTCCGGTTCAATACAGTTAGGGTACGTCAAAAAACTCCCCTCTAATTTCTTCCCCAACTTCAAAATCATCCTACATCACTGCAGAAGCACCGACCCAGTGTTCACAAAGTGAACATGCAAAGAAGATCAAACACCCTTTACAAAAAAGGTAAAACAGCGAAGTAGGGTGATCTTGAAGTTGAAGGAGAAAAGGAGATGGGAGTTTTTCGACATACCCAAACTGTCATGAACCGGGAAAAAACGTAGAGCTAGAAAAGACGAGCGTTTGAGATTAAAAAGTACGTAAACTGTTTAGAGCCATTTGAAGCCGCATTTAAACTGCATTTTGGAAGTTCAAACTCAGGGCACCATAGAAGTCCACTATATGGAGAGAAATCCTGAGATGTTTTCCTCAAGAAACATAATTTATTTATGACTGAAGAAAGAAAGACATGAACATTTTGGATGACAAAGGGGTGAGTAAATTATCTGTAAATTATTTTTGTTCTGGAAGTGAACTTATCTTTTAATTACATTTTGGTTGCAATATTTTGGATCTCAGTCACACATGTATGTAGTGGCATCTAGTTATGACCAGTTAATCCTCCAACCCCAATTAAAAAAAAAAAAAAAAAAAAAACACACACCAATGATATTTAACCAATCACAAGACATAACGTGTTGGCCATAAATGAAAAGGCGGCTACATCTCTTTTTGCCTGTCCTTTCTCATTGTGTCCATATGATCTGTTTGTGCTGACAAACACGTCATCATCGGACACGAGCGCATCACGTATCACACCAGTCACGAGTCTCTGCTGAGTCACAGTACTGATCTTAACCCTAAACTACAGTCAAACGAACCACACCGATTCCTGTCGCCTCAGGATGTCAGTAACCACACAGTGGCATTTGCATTTGAGCATTTGGTTATTCGGGTCACTCTTGTACAGGTTTCTCTGTTGTGGGTCAGGTCAAATCAAATTCAGATTCATGAAGCCTGTTTGTTTCTATATTGTGTAGATTTTAGTTACACTGAATTAAAGAGACAGTTCCATTCAAAGTGGTCTACAGTGCATTCAGGTTATACATTTTAGTAGTAAACAGAAGGAGTTACCTTTGCAAACCCAGAAACCTACCAGTTGAGCTAATAAAGGAACCTCATATGTCCAGTTTAAATATTGTGTAAATGTAGCTACAGCATTTTTTCAAAACCGAATTATCATTGCATGCTAAAATGAACTCAAATAAAAGTTCACATGTCATACTGTATGTTTCTTTCCAGTATATGGGTCTTCAATCAAACAATTTTGCATGCATTTAGCAGGTACAAGTCGTGCACAGACATACAGGTGGGTGATAAACCAGTAGAAATTTACCAGTGCAAATTTCAATCGCAGTCGTGCTGCATGTGGCACTGAATCTCCAGCAGCACAGAGATGTGTGAATATGAGTTTACAGTCTGAATAGAACCTTATTAGATCAAAAGATGGCTATTGATTTATCCTGTCCTCGGAAGTTGAAAGGCAAATAACAAACATACGGATCCATATAGACACCATCAGTATAGTCCAACCTACAAACAAAACGCTCCGGAGCTGGTTCTTTAATGAATAGAAGGATTTGTTTGAAATAGTCAGATAAAGCAACAAATTAACATCAATAACATGTCTTCAGTACATTCAGTGAATGAAGCAAGTTATGTGTGCGAAAGGCTTGAAAAACTTTGAAATGATGAACTTATGGACAATTCAAAACGTGAAAGAAATGCTAGATAAAAACAGTGTCCATCTATCTATGATGATGTTTATGTCATTTTTAAAAGAAAAAGAAAAACAGTAATTTTGTCATAAAATTATGTACAATACTTCACTGCAGTCTCTATAAGACTCTGTTCTCTAGAAATGACTCAGCTCCCTCCTTCAGGGCAATTCTATGATTTTTTGGACAGTTTTATTGTCTTCCAGGTGAAATTTTATCTGGCCGTCCAATCACGGCACCTCTAGAGTCAGCAGGCTATTAATAAACGCTACAACAGAACATCAAAAGCTGAAATCGGATCGTGAAGCTTACAGTGCTGGCTTGTCCCAACGTGCCGTTTTGTTGTTATTAATTTCATGGGTGCACACGTTTGAATCATTCAAATTAGTCCACGCATTTTTCAATCTCAAGCGCGAATCCCCTTCCTGTGAATGGGTTTCTGTTTAGCTCTGATTCTACAGTCTCCAGCATTAAATCTAGTTACCAAGGCCTTACCGTCACTGTGAAAAGGAGCAAATTAAAGTAATTCATACAAACTGAAAGGCACAGGGGAGGCAGTCGTTGCCTGGGATGCGTATTCCCACTGGGAGAAAATGAACATGCCATAACTGAGAAAAGTATCAGCCGTGGGGTGGTCAGACTAGTTCAGTGGGAGTTTTTTTATTTGCAGATTTGTTTTGACATGCGTTCACAGCTCTACTAAACACCTCATTTAAAATGTCACAAAGACAAGTTGAATTAAGAAAAAAAAAATGCTGAGTTAAAATACTTATGATATTATTAGTGGTGCTTGCTATTGCTCATACCGTACTTATTTAGTGGTTGGGATTTGAACAACCCCATGACTGTTTCTGGGTTTTAAAGTACTTAAGTCACTCAACACTGTTTGTGCATCATAACTATTAACTAGACTAACTTAGATACCACAACACACCTTCAGGGGTCTAGTGGAGTCCATGTCTCAGTGGGTTTTGGCAGCAAAAGGGGGACCAACACAGTATTAGGATCATGCTCATAATCTTATGCCTAACTGGTGTTTATACTGGGTGCATGCATAAAGCTGTGCATGAGAGAGAGAGAGAGAGAGAGAGAGAGAGAGAGAGAGATGCAACAAATGCACCGTGATAATGGTTATCTGATAAAGTAACGTTCATGAGCGCAGCGCTGCTTTGTTTACAGCCGTTACTGGGGAAACTGCTATATTTCTGACGCTTCAAAAGTGCCCCCTACTGGCCGAGAATCAAACTGGATTTTCAATAAGCCCTTCTGCTGTTTCCCACATCCACCCGTATAATATAATATAATATAATATAATATAATATAATATATACTTCTGATTCATCTCTTTTCTTAAAAAAAAATGCAAGGTTTTTTGTTTTTGTGAAAACCTGTATCTCAACTGTAACTGAATGTTTTTACAGTCATTTTACAGTTTAATATTTTACCATAGACATTGCTCTACCCTGCTCATATGGGATTCATTTTTATTCTAAAATTAATTTTTACAGGTCTTTAATTATACTTAAAAATTCTGCAGACAGATTTAGCTTTGCACACTGCCAGCATCTAGAAAGATTTGTTCAATATAGAGAGCTCTCTCTTTGTTAGTTGATACAAGATTTTGTAGGCTTTTGCATCACAGAGCACCCCCCCCCCCCATAACAAATCCCAATTTAACCCCAGACTATAGACTGAACATGATATATATGTAATAACACCACTGTTTCCAAAAACTGGAACTTTCAGGCTCCCAAAATGCACTGTTGTGTAAATGAATGACCAAAAACAGAGAAAAAGTTTTCAGCTTTCAGTTGGAAATAGCATTGCATAAATGCATCCTTAGAAGCTGTGAGCAAAATGTGCAAATAAATAGTGTATAAAAAGCATGAATAAAACATGTTATTAACAAAAAACAGTCCAAAACTAGAACTGTTGAGTACTAAAAACAACAGTTGAGGCGAGCCCTGAGAACCTCAACGTACGACCCAACATCATGAGTTTTACACAAGCACACAAATGAAATTCTTTAAAAATGTGTTTCATTTATTTAGTTTTAGGAAAACTGTAGAAGCGTTTGAAGAAAGAAAAGGGCCTTTTACTGCACCCCAAAGGGCCTACAGCCACATTTTGCCCTACTTTTATTTAAGGGTTCCCATCATGCTCAACAAAACAAGGACGGAAAAATGCAACGCAGCCAGTGTTTTTAGACTAAAACACAACATCACATGATCATGTTACCTTATGTCTGGAGTCTGTTGGGACTAATGTCACATGTGCTGCTCTCTGAAGAGCATGGCTCGAGTCTAAATGAGCAGAGCGTGCTACAACCACTGCCAACAACCACAAACATCTGCTGGGCTCATTTACTGCTCCTCACCTCTAACAAGCCCTTTTTCTAGAGTGCACCACCAGTTCTCCTACTTGTTTATCTGTAATCAACTTGCTCACAAGTCCAGCAAATAAAAAAAAAACGGTGCGAGAGAGACGAAAAATCAATGAACCTGGCTGATTTCATTGTCAAAGCGATGCAATAAATACTCTTACCTTCAGTCTGTGAACTTTCCCTTAGCGCCCAGCTCGTGTAATTAATGAGAGAAGAGAGTCTGAAACACACACACACACAGAGAAAGAGAAACATTAAACAACAGTGTGTCATTACTAGTAAATCTGGACAACTGTTCATTATTAAAGTGTCATTAGAACCCAAAATAACTAGCATGCTTCAAATTAACCACTGCTAAGTGAGACAGCAGGGAAACTCGAATGGGTTAAGTTGCTTCAAAAGTGAGTTTTGAAACAGCAACTATCAGTGTGTTCCAAACGTCATGAATCCGCCCCCGAAGGGGCACTTCAGAGCGAGAACAATCATGGCCACCAATATTGAAGGGTCGTTCCAAACAGGAGCGCTCAAAAATGGCAACTTTAAAGGGCCCTTCTGAATTGAGCGTTTTAAAGGTACTACTGATGGACACTTTGCTCCCATGATTCTCTGTGCAGATTTAAATGTGTGACAAATCAGGTGAAATTGTGCAACACGGCCACAATTTACCTAAAACGAGGGAACAAATTAATAAGCTGTGGAAACAAATTCTTCATTTGCGGTCACATTGTATTTATTTTTTTATTTAGCATGTCTTATGATTATTCGGTGAGTCTTTCTGCAAGTTACACGTGTGCAAATTGACTGTTTTTATGTGCGAGTCATTGAATTATTCTCTCAACAGATTCATTTAACTCTGATTCATTCAGAAACAAAACTCTACTACAGTATAGATTTATAAATGCCATATCTAAATATCACAATATAATAAAGACTCTTGATTTACCAACAAGCTGACATTCTAATTCAATGTCTGTCTGTCAGAACGAATGTCTGAATGAACAAATGAATGAAATCACCAAATACACTCTAGCATCGCAGTGGAGAGTTTTGCATTAGCAAACAACTCACATTCATTAAAAACATACAGTCTTTTTGTATTAGGAGGACTGCAGAGCCGACAGAAACCTGCGTAGGCCTTCGGGTAAACCTACAGGCCTTGACGAATGCTGAAGCATCACACATCACTTTTTATGCTTGGCAGCTAGTTTCTCATAGCGTCGCTTGTCTGATTATTATGGTAAATTAGAGCTGTTTTGTTTTCCACGCACAATAATTACACCCATTGTCCATTCGAGCATCCTCATGAATTACACATCCCAGACCCTTAACACTGGTTATTTTTAAACGTTATAATTTTTGAATGTAGGCAGAACACCGCTTCTTAAACAATTAAAATTAAATCCATCTCCAGCGCTGGGTAAATCAAATATTTACGAGTTGACTACCTTAATGTTTTCTTAGCTCTCAGCAACATGAGAGCCATCCAAATGCAACATGACAGGGCTGAGAAATGCTGTCCTTGTGCAGAGAAAAGAAAAAGAGAGAGAGAGCCAACTGTAAAACCTGTTTTGTGCCTCCTAATGAGTCATTTATTATTACACAGGCAACATGGAGAACACTATAAAGCAAATAACAAAGTAAAACATTGGCAGCTGCAGCCCTCAACAGCTTACATTTCTGAAGGACAAAGTGATTATGATTAAGTGCGCGTGATATTTAACCCTTTACTGCATCGTTTTGTGTTGTATAGAAAAAAATGATTCCATCCTTTTCATCAAGTATTAATTTTCCCATTATTAGTATTATTTTCTGACATCCTGACCCACCCAAACGGGGTTATGAATCACAGAGAAAAATCAATGAAAGTCTGGAAAAACCCATTCATTATTTATTAATTATTTAAAGCTATGATGTCTTTAAACAGCATTTGCTTTTTCATCCTGATCATTTCAATATTGATGTTCATCATGTGCATCTTTAGAAGTCTTTCAATCAAGTGATATATAAAGGAAAGCCAGTGCAGAAACAATGGACTGTAACTCAAAAATATCACCGCAGCCTGTTTTTATTTCTGCTGTATTGTGTAGTTCAACCCTGCACTGTACTCTAAAATGCTGTTTGCATCATAGTTTGCCTTGCACATCATCCTACATGTATTTCCCAGTTGCTTTGGGGGTTAAAAAGCTTTCTGCTGCCAAAGAGCAAGGTGAAATATAAACAAACAAAAAAAAACAAAAAAAAAATATATATCAGCACCAGGGCCCTGGAAACTCAGTATGTCAGCGAGCCACAAAAAAAATGTCCAAACTTTTGCTTGAATGGATGTTAATTAGGCATGCATAATATATTAAAACAAGATTTGTTTAATTGGTTGACCTGGATAGACCTGTATATGAAGACTTCAGATGCAAAAACCTCTAAATCCAACATGAGCATTTTTATCATGCTCCTATGTTTAGGTTCTGTAATTTCACTTAAATGGGAAAGACAAGGTTATTAGTCAGTTACTGAATGCATTAATGTCAAAAATCTCCAATGATATTTTAAAAAATAAATAAATCTCAGGTCTTTGCTTTTGAAGTCTTCATATGTACCTATAAGAAAGCAGAATGAAAGACGGAACAAAAACAGACTTATAATACAAAATTACTGACATTGTTCATTTTCAACAAGAGTTACAGTGTTGCTTTAATAACACTGTTAAATGTAATATTTAGCAAATCTCCAATATACATTATTAGTTTTTAGTATGCATATGCACTAGCATGTGATTTCATAATTTCCATCTATAATATCAATGGAAAAGCAAGCTTTTCAGATGTTGTAGTTCTACCAGCAGCGACTAACTTCCCACACTAACCAGCTAAACCTTCATCACCACGGCGCGACACGTCAGCATTTGGCTCAAGCAGCGGTACGAGTCGGGGCTATATCTGAATGGAGATGATGCCCTTGTGATGCCCAATTCTGCACAAACCGCTCACTCAACAGAGGATGAGCAACAGCGCATGGCCAGAAACATCTCGAAACAAATTCCTCGCATACTTCATCGTGCAAGTAAATATAGATAAGCAATGTGGCAATGCATAATACATCACTGCATGAAAACCTGAGAGTATCTAGGCTGTACGTTCGTGTGACCCTGATGATGTGACTCAGGCTTGATGAAATGTAAGCCCAAGCGTCCTCGTCCCACCCATCTGAAGAGGACACATTCGAGTCAAGGCAAAAATCCATTTATCAAGACAATGTTGGAAAAACCCAGCGGGGCCGCGGAGACGCGAGCTGGCAATAGAGCTGACTGACTGGCAGGGGCCGGCTATTACCAAGCCTGTTCCAACACCCGCGGGAAGACGAGGACCTTTTTTCGGTCTCCTTTTTTTCCCCTCCGTGGCAGGATCTCCCGAAGGTGACAGCCGAGCGAACACGAGACGACCGAAAGTGCCGGTAATTAAAAGCGTTGATTAAACTGACGGAAAGAGGACGCGCAAGGAGAGGAAAACAAGGTTCAGGAGCCGCAAATCACAAGATATAACTCACACTCTGAAGAAGCGGGATGGAATCTGTGTCACGTTAGTGGAGATGAAGTCGAATTTCATAGCACGTCTAAAAAATTACTTTCTATACTAGAACATTTCCAAGGAACGGTTCATCCAAAATTAACATTCTGTTATCATTTACTCACCCTCACGCCATTCCAAACCCACACTCTTAAAAATAAAGGTTCTTTATTGGCATCAGTGGTTCTATGGAGAACCCTGAGCATCCATGGACACTTTCGAATGCAGAAAAAGTTGATTTTATTAATGTTTTTCAAAATGGTTCTTTAAGGAACTGTTCACTAAAAGGTTCTTCGGGGAACCAAAAAGGGTGCAAAAACACCCTTTTGGAAACTTTATTTTTAAGAATGCATATGATCTTCCTTCTGTGGAGAGGAGGTGGTGTTTGCGCTCTTCTTTCCAAATAAGGAAACTGAATGGTGAACAAAAACGGATGGTCATCTGAAAAATAACTCAAGTCACAAGATCCATTTAAATCATGACAGGAACCGGTCTCTATTCACTTTTACTGTGCGGAAAAGATCAGGCTGGACATTCTTCAAAATATCTTATGTGTTCCACAAAAAAAAAAAAAAAAAGCATCAACATTTTTAGGTAAAATATTCCTATAATAACTTTAAGAGAACCTGAACACTCCAAGGTGCTCCGATTTCACTAGCAGTTGAAAAGCTCCTTTAGAAGGTTACTTCTTAAAAATAACATATGTTGTTTTGTAAGTATTACTAACACCTCCCTTTAGTAGAGGACTATTGATTCTGCTGTGGGTATTTGTAATCTTGCAGTCCAAGCCTACAGGCTATTAAACTTAAAAAAAAAAAAATAGCATATAACCTCTGCTCTTGAGCTGGAGGAACTAAACTCAAAACAACCCAGCGCTGATTTCATCCCTTTGCTGACAAGGTTTTAATTTAGCCCTGATTTAGCTTGAGGACACTGAACCGCAACCATCAAAAAGTTTCCAAAAACCAAGAGCTTTAAAATGTACATACATTAAACACAAAGTAAAAACACGCCAAACTGGGGAAGGAGGGGAAAAATAGCATCAATATATGATTTGATGCTACAGCAGAAGCATCCTTGATTATCAGGAATATTTCTGGGTTACACAGAACTGAAGTTCAAGTAAGTTTTAAGCGAAAAGTTAATCAGTTATGATCAGTTCATCAGAAATGCACTCCAATTTATAATTCAGTTACACTGGCAATCTCAGAGGCAAGGTATTGCACCGGGATAAACTATAAAATACACGTGAAATCTACAGAAACCAAGAGCTGTGCTTCTGTTAGCAGCTCATGAAACAAAAGCAAAAGCACATTATGGAAAGAATGCTGTATTTTTGAGCTTCAAAAGCTTGTTTTTGGCAAAGAGTACATGATTAAATTACAAAAATAACTTTAAGTAAATATGAATAAAACAAACTAGAGTTGCATAACACATTGCTAAATATGAACAAAAATATAGAAAGAGCCTACTCAAGAAAGCGATCTGAACTCACAGATCACGGGCTGGTTTAATCAACTGTCGTAATTAGTTCAGATTTGACATGATTCAAGATACATTAACTAGTGTAAGCTTTCAGATGTGTCGCTTATATGAACAGACAAAAAGAGGCTGAGATCAAATTGAACACAGAGAAGGCGACGACCTCATAAACGTCTCCACGGCACGTCTCGGAAGCGTCTGAAAGAGCTTGAGATGAGGCTGACCGAGGAAGAAAGGATTAGAACAAAAACATTCCACCAAGATGACGACCGACCTTGATCAAACTTCAGCGAGAATAAGATAAGTTATGTTCATTCAGAGGACTCTGCGGATGACAGAAGCGGTTTCGTGAATAACGCTGGGCTTGAGGGAAGCGTGGAGGTTTTGGCTACCACACAATCTGCCTCCGCTAAGGTTTTTTAAGAGGATATAGTCTCTGACAGATAAAGAACCTTTTAGTTCAAGGATTTTGAACATTTATGCATAGAAAACTATAGCCGTTCTTCAGATATAACCTACACGTTGAAATCTCTTCACATGAAATCACTTTGACGCAGCGCTGACGTGAACTATTCGGTTATCTCTTCCTCACGCTTCTGTCTAGAAATGGGGTTTATTCTTAATTTTATTCAAATCAGAAAGTCTAAATTCTCAACTTCGAACACCAGAATTCCACTTAAAGACAGGACATGGAAACTCAACAGATATCGGAGCGCACGGCACGCCTCTGAGCAAATTAAATGTATCAGTTTCATCTTTATCATCTGCAAAACAAATGCTAGCATTGCCTTTATATGTCATCTTTCGAGGACAGGCCAATAAAACACCTTGTAAGATAAAGAAAAACAAATATTAAAAATCTATTTCAAAGCACACTTGCCAAGTCCTTAAAAATGTACTCTCTGAATCACTGAGTGAAGTTTCATAAGTGTCTTAAAATCATTTTCAACAAATTTTCTAAGTATCATGTGGTATAAGCTAGACAGACAGACAGACTGTCAAAATGACAGTTTCAGACCGGTAATAATGTTTTAATAGATCAATTCCACAAACAATATTCCACCAAATATTGGCAAATAAACCCTGCAAGCTCTTTTTCTTGAGGAATGGTTTGCTGTCAACAGGAAACAACAAATCAGTCGCTCTGCAACAACCTCAGAATGACATATGTGGATAAATATTTCATTTCCAAATAATTATTAAACATTAATCACATTACATCGAGGCACCTGCGGTTGAACCCGTCTACACGGTTCCCCGTGATGCCATTTAAAGCTCTGTTTACAAGAGAAGTCTGATTAGAATATTGCTAATAGCCAAAGTAACAAACAGAGGGTTTAAGTCTCCGGCCTCAGTCGCTCCGCAGATCTTTAGTCAGAGCAATGCAGAGAAAGTCTGTTCAGGTACGCTGAAGCATCATAAGATTATCATGATGGAACTGAAACTGTATGTTTATACACAGTTCTAATACATTATACAAAGATGTTGTTGATGAAATAGTTGCTTTATTATGCCATCAGGTAACTGTGACTTTAGAACCTTAGACCCAGTTCTAGTGATCGTTGCCAGTGGCCAAATTTGGGTTCATGTTATATAAAATCACATTTAGGCCAGAGGAGAACTGGTCCCTCGACTGAGCTGGCTTTCTCCCAAGGTTTGTCCTCCATTTCTGTCACTTGATGGAAGTTCCTTGCCACTGACTTAACTTTCAGTAATTTATCAATATGACTGCATGGACTGACACCATCAGATGAGAATAAAACTTGAACTGATGATCTTGTGTAGAGCTGCTCTACAGTTGAATCACATGTCGCAGCACTGACACTGCTGTTGAACTGAACTGAACCAACATTGACTTGAACTGAACAATGACATTGCTGCGTTTTGTTTTTTGCACACAAAAAGTTTTCTCATAGCTTCGTGAAATTACGGTTGATGCTCTGACTATGTTTCCGGGTCTGGGATCATTTTAGTTGCATTGCTGCCTATGGAGGGTCAGAAAGCTCTCAGATTTCATCAAAAATATCTTAATTTGTGTTCTGAAGATAAACCAAGGTCTCACGGGTTTGAAACGACATGAGAGTAATTAATGGCAGAATTTTCATTTTCAGGTGAACTATCCCTTTAAAGCAAAATTTAAAGAGGAAACCAACTCCCACATTGATGTGCACAGAATACAAAACACGCTGCATACAGTAATATACTTTATGGCATTTTGACAGATTGACTGGTTCATGCGCTGTGGTCTTGCTCTGTAAGTGTGAAAAAGAAACAGACACTTGTGATTTGTTCACCCAATTAAAAAAAAAAAAAAAAATCCATTATTTATTAATTTTCTCCCCAAAGAGAATGCTTTGAAACCTTTTTATTAATTTCTAAACCCTATTAACATCCTTTACTGTGGGGTTCGTAAAGGAAGGGGATGCGAGAACTGACGGTAAGCATTTTAAAATAACTGTCAGTTTTTAAAATTCAGCAAATGATGGAATAGTTTCCATTTATGCAACCTTTTATATAACACGTATGTGGTCATTTACATTTTGCGTATGTGAAAGCGATCAGATTTAGAATGATGGTGTAAATGCAATCAAGTGACATTCTGACATTCTGTCATTTACACAACCTCAAGTTGTATTTTGAAAGATGTTAACCAATCCCCAGTGGCTTTCATAGTTTGGAAAGAAACTGTGGAAGCAAGTGGGGACCAGAAGTGGTTTGGTTACTCACATTCTGCACGATAACTTCTTTTGTGTTCAGCAGAAGAAAGAAATTCATACAGGTTTGGAACAACTTGAGGTTGAGTAAATCATGATCTTTAAACTCTAGATCTAAATTAGCACAAAGTTAATATTAAACAGATGATGATGATGATGAAATATCCATAGACCATAAACCAAATGTCTAATAGATTCTACACTATTATCCAAACTTCTTCAGATTGTTCCATTTATCCACAGTATGCACCAATATATTGCACACTGATTTCTAAACCCTAGGCCTTTGTTTCTAAATCACACTGTAGGTCAAAGGAATAAAGGTGTCTCTCGTAAAAGCACGACACGAACTAATCTAAAGTTTAAAACAGCTCCACTTATTAGCAGCTGACGGGAGTGTGTGTGTGTGTGTGTGCGTGTGTGCGTGGGGGGCGGTGGGGGGCGGTGGGGGGCGGAGGGGGGAAACACAGGTCCCGTAATGGAGAGAGCAGTCCCGTCCCATCAGCATCAACACACGCCCGGCACAACACAATCCCTGCCCACGTTCCCTCCAGATGAGTTATTCAATCGCTCAGGCGGAAAGCTAAGAGCAGCGCTATTTACTCAACCCCACGGCCTAATTTGGTCAGATCGTATTTGCATTACATTTCAATTAATATATTATCAATATAATTAGTATGTTTTTCCATTATAAAAAGAAGTAATGAATTCACGTTAAGGAATGCAATTACGAAAGCGCTGCATTTATTGCCTGCGGTCATGCAGTCTTGATGTGATAAAGTAAAGTGGCATTTACTGGGGCTGATACTTCCTGTCTGTGGCAGGACACTGGCACCAGCCGCAAGAAATAATGCACAAAGATCACAACGCAGTCTGCTGCCAGTCTGTACGTGGACATGAACCAGACAGACGAATGGAAAGATTAGCTACAAAAGAGCATTAAATAGCAATTTAAAATCTAAATGCTGATCGGATAGGCAGCGTTTCATCGTTTCGTAAAGTAGTCGATAAACACTTGTCTACTTTGCTGCCTCAGGGACTGGAAAGTTTAGCATCATCAGTACAACTATTAATTCCCAAGTCTCTCGGACATTTCACAGGAGGAGAATGTAAGGTTATATCTGAAGTTCAGCAGAAGCTGGGTGAACAGAGCCAAAGCGCTGGGAAGCATTATGAGCAGAATGGCTTCATCAGAGGAAAATACACCTTTAGAGGTGACCAGTCCTGACCTCAACCTAAATGAGATATTTTGGCATGACTTCAAGAGGGCAGTTCACACCAGACATCCCCAGAATATTGCTGAAACTGTGGTGCAAAATCCCTCCCGACTGATGTTCAGGTCTGAATTACGGGAAATCTTCGGAGGAAGTTATTGCTGCCAAAGGAGGGTCAACCAGTAATGAAATCCAAGAGTTCACATGCTTTTTCCTTCCTGCACAGCAACTGTTTCACACTGTTGAGTGTCAAGAAGAAAAAGAAGAAGAAGAAGAAAAAAAAACTCTGTATTTGGGTGTGAACTGCTTAAAGATTTCAGGTCATAAAATGTCACATTGTGTGACTTCCCAAAAACTTGTAGACAAATTTCTGAATTATTAATAGACATTGCCATCCTCCCTCATCCAAGTTCCTACAGAGCTGACGTGTTTGATTAGAAAGTGATTAAAAATGAGTATATTGTTGAAGTGCCTCTGGGAACAATCATGGGAAACAGTTTTAAAGGGACGGTTCACCCAAAAATAAAAATCCATCATTTAAACTCACAAGTTGTTCCAAATCTGTATGAGTTTCCTTCATCTGCTGAACACAAGAGAGTGAAGAGTGTCGGTAACCAAACAAATAGTTGAGTTATTTGAGGACAAAAGTTTACATACACCTTGCAGAATCTGCAAAATGTAAATTATTTTACCAAAATTAGAGGGATCATACAAAATGCATGTTATTTTTTATTTAGTATTGACCTGAATAAGATATTTCACATTAAAGATGTTTACATATAGTCCACAAGAGAAAATAATAGTTGAGTTTATAAAAATGATCCCGTTCAGTAGTTTACATACACTTGATTCTTAACACTGTGTTGTTTCCTGAATGATCCACAGCTGTGTTGTTTTGTTTAGTGGTAGTTGTTCATGAGTCCCTTGTTTGTTCTGAGCAGTTAAACTGACCGCTGTTCTTCAGAAAAATCCATCAGCTCCCACAAATTCCTTGGTTTTTCAGCATTTCTGTGTATTTGAACCCTTTCCAACAAGGACGGTATGATTTTGAGATCCATCTTTTCACACTGAGAACAACTGAGGGACTCATATGCAACTATTACAGAAGGTTCAAACACTCACTGATGCTCCAGAAGGAAAAACCATGCATTAAGAGCCGGGGGTGAAAATATTTTCACAGAATGAAGATGTGTGCATTTTTTTTTTTACTTTGCCTAAATATCATATTTTTCATTTTGTACTGCCCTTTAGAAGCTACAGAAGATACTTACGTGTTTTCCAGAAGACAAAATAAGCTAAATTTACCCTGATCTTCAAATTACAAAAGTTTTCACCTCCGGCTCTTAATGCATGGTTTTTTCTTCTGGAGCATCAGTGAGTGTTTGAACCTTCTGTAATAGTTGCATATGAGTCCCTCAGTTGTTCTCAGTGTGAAAAGATGAATCTCAAAATCATACAGTCATTGCTGGAAAGGGTTCAAATATGCAAAAATGCTGGAAAACCAAGGAATTTGTGGGACCTGAAGGATTTTTCAGTTTAACTGTTCGGGACAAACAAGGGACTCGTGAACAACTATCACTAAACAAAAAAAACAGCTGTGGATCATTCAGGGAACAAAACAGTATTAAGAATCAGGCGTATGTAAACTTTTGAATTGAGTCGTTTTTATAAATTCAACTATTATTTTCTTTTGTGGATTATATGTAAACGTCTTTTATGTGAAATATCTTATTCAGGTCAGTACTAAATAAAAATACCATGCATTTCGTA
The DNA here is from genome assembly GCA_036247105.1 of Cirrhinus mrigala. Taxonomy (NCBI): domain Eukaryota; kingdom Metazoa; phylum Chordata; class Actinopteri; order Cypriniformes; family Cyprinidae; genus Cirrhinus; species Cirrhinus mrigala. The sequence goes on from CM070017.1 coordinate 26,580,053, forward strand.
TGATCCCTCTTATTTTGGTAAAATAATTTTGCAGATTCTGGTGTAAACTTTTGACCTCATCTGTAATAATATGGGAGTCAAGAGCTTCCGAAGAAATTCATACAGGCTCGGAAAAACACGAGGGGGAGTAAATGATGACCATTTTTATTTCTGGTTGATCTATCCATCACTAAAATATATTTAAAACTTTTTGAATGACAACAATGGAATAAAGAACATTTTTACTTGAATACTTGAGTCATTAAAATGAAACCTTTTGAAAATGGAATTAAAGTTTATCAAAACCATGTGAACCAACATGATTTCCAAGAACTTGGCACATGATCTGAAAAAGATTCCTTCCTTCATCATGGACACACGTTATTTCCTATTGAGAAACTTATGGGTTTACATAGTTTCCTTGGAACTGCAACAAAGAGAAGGAATGTTTTCTTATTTGTCATTTACAAAGCCTCCCATTACCACATAACTCCATTAAGATTTTAACTCTCATCTTTGTTCCCCGGCCAAGGTCAAATCCGCAATCATTTCAAACGACTAAAATAGTTCTGCCATATAGAGGACGACGACACACCGGTGAATAAGTGCGGCACAAAACCGCCCTTCCCCCAGAGTCGTATAACATGTCTGAGAATGAAATATTCTGATGAAACCCAAAGATCTCGCGCAACTCGAGGGACGACACAAAAATGATGCAATGAACAGCTCCAGTGAAAGAGGTCAGCAAGTCACAGCGCTGGAAACATAACTCGGTTGTTTCACATTTGGAGATGTAATGATATTTCAGTCGTTGTATAAAAATACACTGGAGTTGTGTGCGCTTTAACGGATTGGCTGTTTTCTTCGAGTCCGCTGGCTAAGGAACAAGCTAAGATTGTGGACTTCCATCATCTTCCAGTGGTCCGGCAGTCCCTCGACGCCCCGTAATCCCCTTCGGCACGACCATCAGATTGACAACGCTCTCTCTCTCGACATGTAACACATATATCTGCTGTTGACTTGAGGAAAGCAGAGCTGTCCGTGTGCTGACATGATTTGGGAAAGGAGCTCTTTGTATTTAGCAGGATTAAAGGAGATCCACGGGAACACTTCAACAAAGATGGAGCTGCTTGTCTTTGTAGCTTTGCCACTGTCACCGCCATCCACTTCGCCTCATGCTGGGATTGGCATCACAACAGCAAACACAAAGAGCTATTGACCGATAGTGAGCACCAGCACCCCGCGAAACATTAAAGCAGCAACATGAAATCAGAATGGACCCATTTACTTAATGCATGCTCCTGATCTTCTGCTTATGAATCATCAATATAATGTAACAATCCAGCAACGCAGAACATGCCTACCAAATACACTACACAATTTAATCAGGGCATTTTTAAAGTGAGCTGTATCAGCCGATATTGGATATTTCATAGTGCAAGCGCATTTATGAATATTTTTACCTTTAGTTGTCATTTATTTAGAGTTCATGTTTAATAAATCCAATGAAAATCCATTTTTTCATACTATAGATTTTAATATTGTGATGCCTAGCTTTTCTTTTTTAATCTATTCAGACAAAATACTATCAAATGTTAATATAACATGCAAATAATTCTGGGCTCATCAGAATAAACCAGAATTGTAATAAAGACATCCATAATCCAATCATGGTTAAAATCAAGTCCTGTTCGACATGTTTCATTTTCTCATTGAATATCAAGCATCAATTCAGAACTTGAAAGTATGAAACTAAAATCATTCTGAATGTTAATTAATTTTAAAAAGAATAAAATAAAATAGTGCATTTAATCACCACACTAATATCTGACATTTCAGTCTTTGCTTTATGAAACTACAAGACAAATGCATTGTCTGGGAGAAAAAAAAAATGCAATTAATTCCAGATTATTAATAATATTCTGCCGTTCATTACTGTAGGGGTTATTAAATGTGGGTTGGTTAAGTGTGAGTGATGTACTGTGTTTAGTTAATAGCTCAAGTACTGGAAAAGAAACAATAATAAATTAAAAGTAGCTTTCTACTAAAGAAAACGTGAAAAGTGGTGCTTGACTGAGTTTGCTGAAGTGTCGCCATACAGTTGCTAAGGAGTTTTGGGTGGTTGCTTACTGGTCCAATCAAAAGACACTAACCCATGTGACAAAAACATGTTTTTAGTGTCCCGAAGGCGTACATTTCATTTGTTCACTTTACTTGAAAAATCTTGAAAACTTTAGTCAAGGGTACTAGCACATTCAAGTGTTCAGAATTTGGCTTCTGAGTAAAACAATGATATTGCAAGATTTTTTCAGTCTTCAACGTTTCAATGTTAACATTTTGAAATTACATTCAATACCTGGATATTTTCTAAACATACTTAGCAGATGAAAAGTTAAGTTAGCTTAAACATTTAACCCTATTTAAAATCACTGCTAAAAGCAACTCAAGTACAGTATATTTGCAAGGAAATTTTCTCAAGGAAAAAAAAAAAAAAAATCACTCTTAACTAATGCTGTGTACAGTAAACTCTGTCAGATGTTGCATTACTTCATTAAAGTGATTAGTAAACAAACATACAAGTTGCACATAACGTAACATAACAAAAAATATTACATAATAAAAATGTATTATAATTAGAGAGAGAGAGAGAGAGAGAGAGAGAGTAATATATATATATATATATATAATACAAAATATATGTTATTGAAATTATTAAACAGTGGGTTCAGTAACTTGTTTCATGACAGATTTACTCTGTGCACACATAGGCCTACATTAAATATTAAAGAACAAGTAAAAATATATGTAGTATATAGTAGGCCTATACCTTTCAATAGTTGAGTCATCTAGCTAACTACTGAGTTTAGGGTCATTTAATAACATTTCTGAGGTAAACGTGATGTTACATGAAATGCAGACTGAGCGATTCCATGAGACATGATTCAATTCACTCAGATGTTCTGTTTTTTTCAACATACCTTCTAATGTTCATTCATGTTTGTTTTGTGCTGTAACTTGTAGTAAAGATAACGAGAGATGGGTTCAATAAAGCTTGTTGTGATTTACTGGATGAGAGACGTGCTACAAGTAATGTTTCATTAAGTTTTGTTTATGCATCAACTGAAAACAGCACGATTATTGGGATTTAAGAATCGATGTTTATAAAATGAGAATAAATTATAAACGAGAAATCAGTATTTTTAACCTAGTGATCTATTGTGTTCTAGTGTTCGATTTTTAACACCACGAGAGCAGGGAGAAAAGTAGGACTTTTTAATGACGTTAAAGTGATACGAATGACTATTGCATCAGAACCTCGTTACATATTAAATATGTAGATGAATGCACATTTAAATTAAGTCCCTCCCAGACCACCTACAAATGTGCTTTTCCCTGCTTAAGGTTAATACTTTTTCAAGTCCAACCCAAATCCCTAACCCTGATGAAGAGCAATATTAATAGTGCTTTTCGCCATACCAAACACCGCTAATGAATACAAAACAGTTCCAGATGACTGCATACTCCATAGAGCAGAGACAAAACTCATTTGCGATACGAAGTTGCGCAGTCACCTTCTTTCATTCTACCCAAAACCCCCAGTTACACTCTCTCTGAACCTGAAACGCAGAAATATGCCCCAAGTCATGCGCCTTCATGTAAATGTAAGGAAAGTTTGCAGCAGAGAGGAGTTGATATTCCAGCCTGAGTTCTGCCCGCCCTCCCCTGCTGCTCTGAACGGCTGACCTTTGACCTCTGCACCGAGAACGAGTCCCGCGGCACGGGCCACGCTGTCAGAGTAGCCGTTCTGATCCAGACCAGCGCTCCTGACCCCCGAAACACCCCGACGAGAACACGGTGACAGAATCAGAGCTTCAATGGTGTGGATGTTGTGTCATCGATAATAAACACTCCTCTTTCTGCTTTCCTCAAAGCACTCGCATCTCCCACCGAGAGAGAAAAGACTGACTGAGCAGGGCCTTTCGCCTTTAAAGGTCAGGGGATAGAAGACCCCCTATCAGCCCAAATCAAGGGTACGTGCGGCTGAAAGACGCTGCACAGAGAAAAAAGGAGCCCAAAGCTGTTTCGGTGCACTTCTGTAAACACTCAAAAACAGCAAGTTAGGACAGTTTCAATGACACGTATGAGAGTCCACCATAAACCAAAAAATATCCTAAAACTGTTGTTGAAAACACAATGATTTTTATTATTATTATTAATATTATTATTATTGTTTCAAATAAGTTTTTGAAGAAGAAAATGTCAACATTTGGTTGCAATCATGTTACACTGTCATTCAGTGTAACACAATATGCAAAAATTCAAACAACATGCTTATTCTGACTTGTACATATTAAAATATATAAAAGAATAAGGGAGCATATTAAATTTTTATTGTGTTTTAAATGAGTAAAAAATTATTACTGACAGCAAAACCTAGGATAGTAGCAAACTGTAAAAAATGTAGAATTACAAAAAAAATTAATATTTGGGTTGAAAGTAATTTTGTCTTTTATTTATGTCATAAATTGATTTTTGTTGTAAATATGCCTAAGATTGGTGTCTTCGGTAAATCAGGGGGAAAAAATTATAATATTTATTTTTTGCTCAGAAAAACAAAAATTTAAAGCAGTATCATTCAAGGAATCATTAGATTTTGGGGAGTTGCACCACATTACATTTCTCAATCTGAACTGATTTGTAATAATAATAAAAATAAAAATAAATGTGTAATAACATTAATAATAATAAATAGATGAAAAAATAAGAATAATAAAGTCAAATTATCAGATTTTTTTTTTTTTTTTAAATTGACACACTAGAAATCAAAATAACTATGTTGCCATTTAGAAATATTGCAAAAATGGCACAGAAAAGAGAGGATACTGCTCAGAAAAATCTCTGACATTATTTATTTGCACTTAATTCATACATTTTTTTACTCCACCATTTCTACACAGCATATTGTAATGTCAAAGACAATCTAAATTTTTAATGCAATTTTCTTCCACCAAATGGCTTTTATTACTAAAATCACATTTTAAAATAATTATATTTGGCAAGGTCTGTATTTTAGCTGTTTACGGAGGCATCACATTTCACTGAAAGTGAAATGAAACAGACATTTCTAAAAGTCAGAATGCTAAAAAAGAAAGAAATGAAAAGACAAAAATCACATAATAGGCAAAAACAACTCATGAAGAATCATGTATTTGACAACTAAATATAATTTTTTGGTTTGTTTGTTTGTTTTTCTCCGTCCCAACCGCATCACGCACGGCCTACCCGTCACCAACATCCAGCGTCTGAAAGCCACACGCGGGATCTGTGCCTTTTCAATTATACATGAAGCAAACAGAATCAAATCAATTAGGTATTGCTGCGGCATGAATGAAAGGTGCATAATTGATGGCCGCTCTTCTGCATTATACATATCTGTCTGCAAATCTCCGCGTCCCGCTTCCGAGAGGAGTCAAAGAGCACCGAGGCCACATTTCACCACTTTATTCACTTCATCCGCTCATTTGCATTGGCACGACTGATCTACAGCTGAAAAGGATCTCGGAGGGTTTGGCTTTTGCCATTAAATAGGAAGGCCACAGTTACCGCATCATGGAAATATCCAGCCGTTTTCCATCGATGTCAAGATATCGGCTGGATCGGATCATATTGTGGCAAGCAAACTGAATACTGGAAAAGCGGTTTCTGGAGGAGAGCATTAGATGAGGTGAGAGGCACAGATTTTGGGGTCCATTTCGCTCTTTATATTCTCAGGGCATCTAGACAGATGGCAGACATTAAAAAGAGGAGCCGTGTGACATCTCTCAACCGCACCGCTGAGATAGAGGTAATTAAAATACATTTAATCAAGTTACTCTAATGAAAAATGCAGCTGGACACCCGCTTCCACCTTCTGCTCCCACTCTCACACCTTTAAACCCTCAAACTTTTGGCCCCCTATTAACCAGAAAACTGCACTCACAATAAGCCAGGTTTCGTTTTGGCTTTACATATATGATGATACAGCAGCACAAATCACAATATTTATATCACGATTCAGAACATCTGCCAAGCAGCTCCATTAGCAGTCAATCAAAAGTAGGTAATGACTAGCAGATGAATGTTATATCACCTGCTTTAATACCTGATCACATTCACGAGTCAGGGTGATGAGGTTTGTCAGGGAATCTTAAAATTACGGTTTTAAAACCTGGCAAAATCATTGCAGTTGGAATGAGAATGATTAATAATATATTAAAATTTATGGAAATTCCTATAATGAATCCATTTTTCTCTTTTTGCTCTTTTCTAAAATGTCATCCGCTAAATATTGCTTGTGCAAAGTAAAACTTGCTTGCAACCAACAGTGTCTCTGATTGGTGATCAAGTTATTTTTATTCTTTTAAATTAGTCGGTAAGAAACTAATTGGTCAAAAAGTGTTGGGAAAAACACCAACCCTAAACCTGACCTCAAAATCTGTTTGACTGAATGGAACAATGCTCTAAAATCCCTCCAGGAAGATATCCTAATTAGTCAGATTAATTCATTCAGCTAGAAGTGCATATAAAACTATATATTCCAAATATAAACATAAGCAAATGTGTCCTTAATTTATTAGTATATTAGCATACAGAATTGTCTTAGGCACAACATAATAGAATTTTTATATTGATTGAATTAATAAGATAAACGGGAAAAAAAAAGTGGTTAAAAGTTAGTGGGGCCTTTTATTAATACCATAGAATTTAAATAAATAAATAAATACGTAATGATAATAACAACAACACTAAATAAAATAATAATATAAGGCTATTATAATATAAAATAGTAGTACAGAAATAAAAAAAAAAAAAATTAAATAATTGATATAAGCATGCATATATATGCATATATATATATATATATATATATATATATATATATATATATATATATATATATATATATATATATATATGTAATGCTTTTCCACAGTATAGATAAGAAATCCCTTACTTTAATAGTAAATAATAATAAACTGACATTTTAACGCTTAACCCAGTTTTCACTCTAGCCCTAAACATATCTGAATTTATGAGGCTGTTTTCATTAACCTCGCTGCCTCACATACTGCTGAGAGAGACATATTTTCCCAGCATCACATGCAGCTACTGATTTGCATGACGCTGTCACAAAATAAAGAGTAATATGTTTACATTCGCCTGACGCGCTGACATAATTCGTGACATAAACCATCTCTCACCACAATACATTTACATAAACACCACACACCTATTATTAAACACGAATTTAAAGAGAGCGTGATCACACCACCGAAATGACATCTCACAGCGTCCACACAGAACACATGTACTCACCTTCCGCGTCGACGAAGCAGACGCTGACTGTGCAAGGGATTGTGGGAAGCGTAGTTTTTTGAGCTGTCGCGGGAGCGCAGTCCGATGCGCCGCAAAACTACATTTCCCAGTATGTTGTTGCTGCTGTCGTCCACATTCGCTCTGCGATGTAAAGCATAATTTCATGTTTACAGTCACAGTTACTTATACTTTTACTTTCTTTAATATATTTTCAGTGCCGCTGTATTATAAAAAATAAATAAATAAATAACATGCCGTTATATCAATAACAATGTCAAAAAAAAATTCTGCTGTCACCTCAGGATAGTGGTGCTCATATGATACCATATTTCACCCCATGTGTCTTATTTCTGATTGGTTGAACCAACAGTGTCTTGACTTGCTTTAGGTTGTGGCTAAGAACATCCAGCTTAGACAAGTATAGGCTACTTCTAGTGTCCCAGAAGTCATTAGGTGTCTCATATGCAGTGAACCGATTGATTATTGTAGAGAAATTGATTGGTTAACTTGATTAGAATGGACAGCTGATTTAGCTTTAAAACGGAGCGAAACCTCCCTCAGGAACATTACATGACTATTAATTAAACACTTAGTTAAACTTAGCCACCGAAGACCTTTTGTACTAATCTGAAAAGAGTCAAAGATAGTGTGCTGGCAGCTGCGAAGTTTATGAGGCCTTTTATAGCTAAGAGTAATAAATTTTCAGTAAAGCGAAGGACGGAGTTATTGTTATACCGCATATGACATAAAGAGCCGGACTACAGTGAAAAATGGCACAAATGGCATATTTAGGGCTTATCTGTTGCTCGCTTTGTATCGAGGCGGATATTGATTTACTGTCATGCAGATGTTGGATAAATGGGCCAACATCTGGATATGACAGAATGACTTATCATAAAACTGCACTCTCATTGGCAGCTGTTATTTCCCCTCCTACCGGCAGTCATTAGCTCGCCGTTCTCTTCTGTACATTAATATATTAATTCGAGTGGCTCCGCGAGCAACTCAAATATATGTCAGAGTTTATGTGGATTCCTGGAAGCCAAGCTATAGTAATAATAATAATAATAACAGATGCCGAAGCGACATTCTTGCTTAATATGAAGATAAATCCATGTAATGATCTCTGACTTGGCAAACAAAGTCCCTAATTTGATAGAAAAGAATCATTCTAAACAGCGTTTTAGAAACAAACGATCCATGCGGAGCGCCAACTTGACCTCATGAGAAAACAACTGTTTTACAAGGTGACGATTCTGTGTGAAGTCGTAAGATGATGCCATATATATATAATACATAGGAAAATACACAAATGAGATGTACAAGATCATACAAAATGAACACCACTTCAGTTGTAAATTGTCATGAAAGTATGTTGTAAAGGTGACAAAAGCCATTTCTTTTATTGTGTTAAATATTTTAACACTTTTTACACAATTCGATTGGTTGAACTTTGACTATGCATTACTGGAAATGGCACACAAACATTTGGTTTACATGATATTCACCTGTAGTTTTCCTCACACATCACATCTCATATTTCATATATATATATATATATATATATATATATAATGGCATCAGCGAGGGACAGTCACAATTTGTGCAAAAATGTATATAAATATAGATATGCAAGTATTTGTATAGTTTATATTTATTTGTTTTTTTACATTGTAATAGTTTTAAAATGAGATGTGCTTATACGGCATATTTAAAGAGTTTGATGAAAATGAGTGTTGTCTTATTATTTGCATCTCTTTGTATTTATTTGTAATTAATTAGCCGGGGACTGCTGAGTACTTCTTTCTTATTGTTCTTGTATAACGTCTGTCCAATGTCAAGAGCTGCCAAGTCGAGTTCTTTAGAAGAGCCGTCTTTCCAGGCCAATAAAAATCTGCTCTGTTCTATGCTGACAACACACTTCAGTTCAAGAAGGAGCCTTTTAATGTCATGTCCGCCTCTATCAGTATGTCTGATTCATTTATCCTTTTTCAATGCAGAAGGACTGATTGATAGGTTGGGACAGGATGAAACAATAGTAAAAGGACAAACATGACTAAAAAATAAAGAAATAAATAAAACACACACGAATGGTATTCACTGAATAAATGCTATAAAACATACAGCTGCTCTATGTCTTTGTTCAGAAAATTCAATTAAAAAAACAATGCTGAAGTGAATGAGAACAGGGTTAAGGCTATGAATGATCTTCTGTCAGTATATGTTTTATATTGTTCAGTGTATATTGTTGACAAAAGAACTGGGACTCTTTTCAGCTATGAATGTGGGCAACATTGTGCGATATATAGTCTTTTGTCATTGCCAAAGGCAACCTAGAACACTGAAAAAACACTTCCACATACTTTATGCTCTTCAAATAATAACTAAAAGTTTTTATTAATATTTTCTGTAACCTTGCATTGTATTAATGTGTACTGTATAAATGCCACCTCTGGCAGACCGCTGAACTCCAGTCACCCCCGTCCAAAACCACGCTCACCCGACCACACACACACTCACACACACACACACACACACGCACACATGCTGCACCTCTCACTGCTGCTCTTCTCCAGTCACTGTTTGCAACTCTCATGTGCAACACTGAGTAGGCCACACATACAGTAGGTGGATGAGTAGGCCTCACAAACCCCCACCTGTGCTAATACTCGTGTGTGTGTGTGTGTGTGTGTGTGTGTGTGTGTGTGTGTGCACTGGACACTTGAACATCCTCACAGCTACTTGACTCACTGGAGTAATACATGCGTACTTGTACATACTACAGACTCCAAGTTGCAGTGTTTGCTCTGAATGTCTCTTTTTGTACCATTGCACCACATTCAAGTGACATTCAGGATATATGCCTCAGGTATATGTAAACTACTTATGTAAAGTATATGTAGCTATTATATGTATATAGTAAGATTATATGAGTTTTTAAATGTTTTTAAAATGTATTTATGTTAAAATATGTAGTACCATGTGGGTGTGCGTGTGTGTGTTATATACCATTAAACAAAAATTACAATATACAGTAATTAAATAAATTAAAAAATAAATAAATAAATACTATATATATATATGTATATATTTATTTTTTTTTACGGAAACTTTTACAGGATTCTTTGATGAATTAAAAGTTCAAAAGAACAGCATTTGTTTGAAATACAGTCTTTCATAACAAATGTTTTAATGTCACTTTTGATCAATAAATAGAATCTTTTGTAACATTATAAATGTTTTTAATGTCACTTTTGATCAATAAATAGAATATTTTGTAACATTATAAATGTTTTTAATGTCACTTTTGATCAATAAATAGAATCTTGTAACATTCTAAATGTTTTTAATGTCACTTTTAATCACTTTAATGCAGATTTTCTGAATTAAAGCAATCATTTCTATTAAACACACACACACCAAACATCTAAACGGTAGTATGTGTTGGTTTCAGCTAAAATACTGAGCAGCACAACTGCTTTTAACATTGATAATAATGAGAAATTAGCAAATCAGCATATTGGAATGATTTCTTGAAACTTAAGACTGGAATAATGATGGAGTAATGTGTATATGTATGTTTTTTTTTTTTTTTTTTGTGATATCATATGTATTTTGAATCATACAAGCACTCTTCTCCATGTTGAAGATCCCGCTGATAATTCCAGACACAGAGCTCGCATGCAGTGATTTTATTACTGATGTTATCTGAAGTGTCTGGTTTTATCCCAGATAAAGGCGCTGGCGAGAGAAGGAGAGCGCCTTTGTGCGTCCATCACACACTGACAGCGGCGGCAGCAGCAGCTCCGGTACGCGCTCGGCGCTAGGATCCGGCGGATCTCCCTCTCTCTCTCTCTCCCTCACTCTCTCACTCACTCCCTCTCCCTCTCACTCTCCTCTCTCCGTCTCTCTCTCTCTCTCTCTCTCTCTCTCTCTTCCAAGCCTGTTTTAAAGTCTCTGCCAGACTTCAGCTCATGCGCTACTTCCTGGATGGCGGAATGGAAAGCTTCCAGAGCCGCTCCAACTCTTGTCTCTGTGTTTTCAGCCTGATGCATGGACTACTGCTCCTCTAACATCTCTCTCTTAATCCACTGTCCCCTTGACATGTTTCTCTTCTGGACTACAAGCTCAGCCATCTGAAAGAGAGAGAACGAGAAAAGAAGAAGAAGAAAAAAAAAACTGTTTCCTTTGGCTCGGTCGAACTTCAAAAGAAAAAAAAAAAGAATCTCTCCAAAGGATTCAGCAAAGGAGGCGGCCGAAATACACCGAAGCGTGTCCATTGCGCTTGCATTGCCTGTTTGTGGGAGTTTTTTTGTTCACCAGGAGGATAACTCTGTCAACAGTTGCCTTATTCCAGATCTCCATGTATACAGTGTGACATGCGGAGGCTACTGCGACCGCGCTGCTGCTGCTGGTGGATTCCGCCTCTGCTTTTCTCCTCGCTCCTGCTCCGCTGGGCACACTGTCATCCCGGTAAGTTGCATTCGAGCTGGATCATAAAAATGATGTTGCAAATCGCTTCACCAAACGTTACGACTTGGTACACTGGCTGCGTAATATGGAAACAAGCCATGTCCTCAGTTAAAAGCACACGAACGCGAAGCTTTTGTATTACAGATATTCTTTTCCAGTTGTAAGTCGTGGAATCGGGACGATCTAACGCGGAATGGTAACGTACTTAATGACGTCTGTTAATATCGCAATCTCCGCGCACGATTCTCCAGCGTTATTTATACGCGCGCGGAGCCGTTATTTCTAAACAATGCATTCATATCCGTTATAGGAAGGGCAGATGCGATGTCTTCCAGCAGGGTTTATTGATATGAGCAGTTTGAATAGTTATAATTATAATGTACAATAGAGTGAAGTCATCGTTAGTTCAAGTATAACTTAGCAGCATTTCATTTCTTAACGACTTTTAAATGTGATTTAGGCACTTTCTCTTGGGAAAGGCAGTGTAGGAATTTATTTAATTATTTATTTTTGAGGTATATGTGCATATGTGATGTTGCAGATAGATCGATTATCGGTTTGGCCAGTATTTTTACAGATTCACATTTGTCGGTTATCGGTTCTGTAAAATCGGGTGGCACCATTTGATGGGTCTCTTAAGAATAGCACCCAAGAATGCCATTACACTGCCAAGTGTTCAAGAAACTACATTGTTTGCGAGTTAAATGCTTACTTTTGTAATGTATTGTTTGCATAATTTCTCATTTGTTGTTTTTAATTGAGCAACTGGATAGTTAAAGATTGTCCAAAAATGCTCCCATTAGATCATAAAGCATCCAAAAATATATTAAATTATTGTATAATAATATAATATAATTTTATTGTTGTAAGCTCTTTTTTTTTTTTTTTTTGAATATTTAAAGAAAAGCATAAATAAAACAATCTTTGTATATATCAGTTATTGGGCAAAAATAACCTGTAATGTTTTTGGTTGTATATGCATATGGCGCTCAATAGCGCTAAGTAGCTGCATAGTTTTGGGGTCAGTTAAGAAAGAAAGGTTATTATTTAATGCTTGTTCATTTGATTATTTCTTGATGATTCAGATATGATGTTCAGTAGGATCAGGTGAGTAGCAATGAAGCCTTGAAAACGAATTCCCACAACAAGTCACTGCAGACTAACAGTGCTTTTCTGGAAAACCGTAAGAATCTAAATTTGGGGGCTCGTCCGGGTTTTCGTATGCACATATATTTGACTGCGTCTTGTTTAAGATGACCTTGGGGGTGTGTGTGAGCGATAGGTGAGGATCTCTCGGGCTCTTCAGGTTTGCCGTAATGATCGACAGCAGGCAGGAAAGGAAGAGAGTCTGAGATGCACAAGCTATTTCACGAGGAGACTGATAAGCTCTGCATATTTGCATGAGTTTTTATGTAACGCTGGAGGCGTCGAGTCTAATGTATAATTCCAGAGAGTGTGACATTCTCAGGTCTTCCAATCAGACTAGCGGCGCAGGGATTGTTTGTGCTCTTAGAACCAAATGACATGGTCTACACAGGCAGTCACATGTGACAAGAAAGCCATATTCATAAACAAGAAAGGCTTAAGAGCTTTACAGCTCCATACAAATGAAAGATAACATGGTTTGCAGATTGCAGCTGCGCTATGCATTGCATGTCTTTAAAATGCACGCGTCCATGCAAAGCTACCATGTGTTTGGAAATCTCATTAAAATGCTAGAATGCATTGTGTTCGTCTCTCATCTATCTGATATCTCGGTAATACATCTCAAAACATACATTTCCGCTATAGCTGACCTACTTCTGTGTAGCTTGATGGTGTCTTCATATCAAATGGCGATCGCTTTGCATATGTAATGAAATGTTGTTCGCAGTCAATCGCTGTTGCGGGAATAAACAAATTCACAGTTTACGAATATAAAAACATAAACAAATACTGTAGCAGTCAGAATGTCCTCTGGTTTCTCCATTGTTTTCTTTGGCCACTAGTTTTCATCTCACATTCTGTGTGATCCAGAACTACAAGAGCAGGACGCCCAGGGACTCGGTGGACATCGGGGCGAGCGCTCGAGCGCTGACAGCGAGATAAAGCGTCTAAGTTTCTGCATCGCAAACAGCCGAGAGATTTCATCAGGCCCGTGATGAATGTCCCATGAATAACACATTGTCACCGAAGGGCAAATGCCTGACTCAAGGTTGTGGACATTATTGACAATCTCTTCTGTCTGTTTTTCTGTTTGCGCCTCTCTCTCGCTCGTGTCTGTCGCAGTATGTGTTTCCGTCCATCTTACTGTCTCCGTCCATCAGAGTCGATTTCTCAGAGAGAAAGGCGCACGCTTCCAGTCCTAGAGTCGGAAGTGGTGGAGAAATGAAGTTAGCGTGGAACAAAAGACAACTTTAATGCGTTCCGTTTGCTTCCTGTCATTTTTTTTGTCCAGACACGGGTCTTTTTAAGCTCAGTGACATTTGTTCACTTGTCTGTGTCTGATAGACCTGTTCTTAGCAGAAGCACTGCTGCAGAAAGACAAGCCTCAGTGACATACACGCTGGAAAAAGGAGAACGGTGCAACTTTATTTATTTCTGTCATGCCGGTGGGAAACAAGTGTCTGCACACTGGAGTCTCCAGTAATGGCCAGTTTGCTGACGGTGCGAGAGAAGAGGGACGATCTCTCGGCGGGGCGTCTGTCGGCCCCAGGCAACGCTCGTCTCTCTGCGGTCCGGTTGATGCAGCCGCTGGAGCGAGGGACGAACGGAAGAGCAAATCCTAGCATGTTTCCGCCTGATCATTTAAAGCTATTAAGCTGAACTAGTGATACACAGTGAAATTAACCTCTCCACTCGCCGTGCAGGGTAGCGATAGAAATGATCTGTTTTTGGCCACTCTTCTCCGACCTCCCGTGCGTAGCGGGAAAGAATTCACCCGGATTCACCCGGAAACCGCCGGCGATAGCGAGGAAAAGGCGGTTATTTCTGTCGCATGACGAATAGCGTGCCGCGCTAGAGAGCACGATGATAATTCAAATCTCTTAAGAGGCATCAGACTTCCTGCCTTTCTGATCTCCTTTTATGTGGGCGAGGAGCCATTTCTCCGTCTAATAGAAAAGGATAATTTGCTAAATGTCCGTTCGAAAACGACGGGCACTTAAGACGGGGGTTAGCGTCTCAGGAGGGAGATAGCTGGAGCTGACATTTGGGCCGGACTGGATGCACCAGCGGCCCCTGTAACAACATTATCGTCATCATCATCTCTCTGCGCTCGGGCCCTTATCTGTCCGGCTGGGTGACCAAAGCCGCCGTAATGTTCGCCAGGTCACTTTATCAGTCACCGAGCCTGTCATCGTTGCCTGGCTCCCCTAATAGATTGATTAAAAGATAGGGCCGTGCCGACGCTTAGACGTGTGGGCCGATGTCAGGCCGCCGTGGGCTCATCCTCACGGAGTTTGTTAGCGTGTGCTGCGCCAGCACCGTATCCGTGTCTGGACTAACAGCAGCGTGTGATTAGAACCTGCAACATGCAGGGAAGAAGACGGACTCAGTTTGGATGCTATCTACTGTCCTGACTCTCACGGTGGTTTAATATGCAGTCAAAAAGATATCCAAACATATTTACAATTCACTTGCAATTTAGAACATTTCAACTGATTAAATTATGTAATATTATTATCAGTTTATTTCAATTGATAAACTTGTTTATTTAATATATATATAAATATTATTACATATTTATTTTTAAGCACTTTTTATTATTGATTTGGCAATAGAGATTATTTGTTTTTGGTTATTTATTCAGTTTGGTTATTATTCAGCTAGGGGGTATTCCATTGTCAAAAGTGACATTTAAGATATTTATAATGTTACAAAAGATTTTTATTTCAAATAAATGCTGTAATTTTGAACTTTCTATTCTTTTAAAGATTCCTGAAAAAAAATGTATCACTGTTTTCACAAAAATATCAAGCAGCACAACTGATTTTACATCAATAATAATAATAATAAGAAGAAGAAGAAGAAGAAGAATAAAAATAAGAATAATATTTGGCCTCTTGAGCACAAAATCTGCATATTAGGATGATTTATTTTTATTTTTATTTCTTTTAACATCATGTGACTCTGGAATAATGACTACAGGTTTCTATATTTATATATATATGTATATATGTACATATATAGATATCAGACTGTTTATTTCTCTTCCTCTTTTTGTTGTTGTTGTGCTGGATGTTATGAATGGATCTTGAGGAGTATTAGTGCTCTCAAGTGAAGGACTCATCCACAGTTTACTTTAATAGTCCTGGTGAAGGCAGACGCGCACGCGCGCGTGTGTATGCGTGTGTGTGTGTGTGAAAGTGTGTATATATGTGTTTGTTCTCATGCTGGTCCATTTTCTCCTCATCTCCACTGGCAACCACAGCTCACAGTGTGCGACAACCACCAAATGAAGTGGACATTCATGAAGCATGCTGGTAGATCCTGTCTTAAAGACAAAAATAAATGCAGATAATGAACCCAGCATGCAAAGAATCACACTTTCCACTTGGAAAAAACATGTTCTTATACTTTAATACCAGTCGTATTACGCTGCAATATATCTTCATAAAATGTTATTGCCATGGAGACAGAAAGTTCAGTGTTATCCTTTACCTACAGTACATATAGTGCATCCAAACTTCTGGCCTTTTTAAGTGACATTTTTACCTGTATTTAACTTCCGTATCATAACCTTTGCAAATGACGTCACTTCAACAGTGAAATAAACAATCCTAGTTCATTTGGCCACAGAGCTGATGTGGAAACAAAGCACAACCTCAGTATGTCTGATGCACCTTGTATTACATGCGTCAAAGAATAATGCGAGTATCAGAAAGCATTTTATGCATTTGGTCCATTCATTAACACAACAACAGTGTTTTTAGGCCTGAAAACTTCTGAAAACGGGTTTCAGAGTTGCAAGTTTTATAAAATGTTACCATTATTGTCTCTGTAAACTACAAAAATGCAAATTTGTGAAAATGGCGATGCCATGGGCATGCATATTATGTAAGTAAATGGGTATGTCCACAAGACATATAGCGTTTCTTTTCGAAGTGACAGCGCCACCTACTGGCGTGGCATGCATAATATGATTTTAGTCGTTTTCGTGGATCTGTGTGAATGGGAATTGTTTTGACATTGTTGTTGCTGTACACAAAACATTTCAAAATCACAAAGGAAAAACATTTCTATTTTCAATACATTGTTGTCATGTAAGTGTACCCCAACACTAAACCTGAAACCAAAATGAAAACCATTAAAAAAAACAAACATTTTTGTTACTTGAAATAATTAATTGTTAATGGAAATAAATCAAAATATTAAAAATTAAAAAAACTAAAAAAACAAAAATCAGCTAGTTGCAATGCAACATTTCTTTTTTTTAGTTTTTCACCTGATGTACTAAAATAAAACAAAAAAAATTTAATAAAACCTTAATTTTTTTATAGACTATATATACACTGCTAAATCTGACAAATACAACAAAATTACAGAAAATTTACCTAAAATTAAAATGAAAACAAATAATATACAATATTAAAGCTGATTCGAAATATGAATAAATACTATAATAGTGTATCAGTGATACTAAAATAACATTGGTAGTGTTTTTGGAGTGCTTGTGTGGATTAATTTACTTGGGTTTTGGCTGTTTAACTTTTGTAAACTTTACAAAGTCATGCAACTATTTGAAATATAGTATAGAGTGCAATAAAAAAAAGGAGGGTCAGAAAATACTCACTGTGAGAACGTTGTTCTGTTGCTGGGCTCCTAATCCTGTACGGTTTGATAAATATTGGCTTTGTAGAGACCTGTCAGCTGCACTGGTTTTGTTCGAATTCATTTTGTTTACTTGTTTGTTTGTTCTGGTATGTGCAGCTTTGCTGAACGCTCTTCGGAAAGCCGAGTTCTGCAGCGCCGATTGTTACGGCATCATCTCGATACGCCGCTCCCCGCTCTCGCTTGTGAAACGCTAGCCTGATACGAGTGCGGTAGCGATAACGATTCGCCTCATTGAAAGTTGTAGTGGATGTGGGCAGGAGACCAAGGCTGTGTGCTTTAGCTTCAGTGTCTCTCAGATTTTCTTCATGTTTGCTTCTGCCACTCTTTTATTCCTCTCTGTTCCTGTGTTTCTGACTCTCTCCCTCACCCAGACTGGAGGTTCTGAAAAGATTTTCATTTGGCACGGGAACGGGGGTCGGAACGGTTTGCCAGAAGACGAAAGAAACCTTTGAGCCTCTGGGAGACTTAAGCGCTAATTCTCCTTCCACAAAACCCGGCCCCCTCCAGCGCCTCGCTCTCCCGCTTACCCCCCCGTCACCCTCTCTAAGGTCATAATTAGCAGCGTATGGAGTAACAAACGCAAAAGTCTCTCCATTAATAACGTATAACGGCTGCTGGCCCTTTCCGGTTGAAATGCCAGCTCCTCTTCCTCTCGGCTGGCGCGCGTGATCTCGCGCAAAGACCGGCGTCCGAAAAAGGAAAAGATTATGTTAAACGAATGCGTTCTGAAACCAAACAATGGAACGTGTTTATTTGTTTTGAGCAAGTGATGGATGGATTAATGAGAGAGAAATTAATTACAATTTGATGAGCCGCAGCGACTGCTGCAATATTAACAGCCACACAGATGTTGTAGACGAAACATCATTCGTTTGTTCGTGTTTAGCCACTAGAGGGAGCATTTTTTTTTACGTGAGTTTCCAATGCAGACTTTTACGGTAGATTATCCGCAGCAATAATTCTGCCGTTTGTCAAGGCGATCGATCAAGGCTTTTGTGGCGTGCTAAACTTCATTTATCACCGTATCACGGCCCCACACAATACTCCTTAAATTAATTTTTCCTTCCAACCACTCTGTGAGAAAGCTACGAAGCCTTTTTTCTCTTCAGTCCAACTGGATATAAAATATGTAAAGAACAGAGCATGATCGCCAAAGAAGTGCATAAAAAATGTCATCATTTCCTCATGTGGTTCCAAATCTGTATGACCAGACATTTGGGAAAAACAGTTTTGTCAATACCATGAAAGTCAGAATTGTTTTGGACCCCACTGACTTTCATCGAGTGAGTCGTTTTTCATTTTTGGGTGAGCTATCCCTTTAAATCCACTTTCCGCTTCCAAATGGCCCGTAAGCAGAACTCTCCCCTTGTAATCTGATGCCAGTTTACTGGTTCATTCTTGAAAGGTAATGGCAGGGATTTAGGCTCGGTAATCCGGTCTGGATCGCTGTGTAAAAGACCAATCTCGTCCCAGAGCCCTTGATGGGCTGGCTGTCGTAAACAGGCCCGCTCGCGATAGAGAAATAACCTTAATTTGGCGGTCGGGGCCGCGGTTCAGGCCTGGCGTGTAATGATACAGCCTTTAGGCTGATGTTGTCCGTGTGATGGGTGTTTGTCAGTCAGGGAATTGTAGCCTAATGGTTTTGTAGGCCAGTTCATTCCCTTTGGTATTTCTAATTCTCCCCACACTATTTGTCCCCTTTTGAAAAAACAGCAGAAAGGGAGTGAGGCTAACTATTAGACACCCTCCATATATCACATCAGCCTCGGAAATTGCGGCAGCAAATTATTTGTTTGCGCCTGGACGTGTGTGGTCTCTCCAAATGAGGTAATGTCGCTGCGTTTCTGGGAAGCGCGGTCACGTATTCAGAAGGCCCATTTTCACAGACACGACGCATTAGTGTTGCATTAGGCCACGACTGAGAGGGCCAGGCCGCTTGCAGCCCCTCGATACGTTCTCCGCTTCCAGAGCGAGAAGAGGAAGAGAGGGGGAAAATAACCACATGCCAAGGAGCGTTGTGTCAGTGAGCCAGCGTTAGGCC
Organism: Cirrhinus mrigala; assembly: GCA_036247105.1. Lineage (NCBI taxonomy): Eukaryota > Metazoa > Chordata > Actinopteri > Cypriniformes > Cyprinidae > Cirrhinus > Cirrhinus mrigala. The sequence continues at coordinate 26,599,716 of CM070017.1, forward strand.
GGAGTTGCGAGTCTTCTCATTAAATTTTTGCAGTGTAGTTGGTTTTTCCACTTTAATGCTTGGGAGGATGCTGGCCTCTTCCAGCGAGAGAGAGTCGCGGCCGGCGGACTGCACCACGCTGCCCAATTTGTCTTACTTCTCGGGAAGCTGTTTAAAGTACAATGCTTTCTTTTTTTTTCCCTTCTCTTCTCAAATTGGCGCGATTCCCGCTGTCTTTCCGCCACTCCAGATATCGCGGCTTTCATCAGTCAGACCTGTATTGAGTGCGCTCGCAAAAATGGCTTGTGATCAGCGTCTGTCCGTTCTGATTTATTCCACTCGTAACAGAATTAGACGAGCACGTGATACACACGCGTGTTTCCATATGACCGTTCTGTTTCTGCACTCGCCCTGATACTGAATCAGTGGGGCTCTGATGTGTGATCTTTGCTGAAATGATTGTGTATGCTGATGTTGCTTTTGTGTATAGCAAATCTCTGCCTTAAAGGTGAAGCGTGTCATTTCTTTTATTAGAAATAATGACTGGTTCAAACGGGTTTCCTGGACACGCCCCTCATCAGTCATTGGTCAGCCTGGCAGATAGCCCCGCCCACACGTCACACCATTCACTGGTTAAATCTGACATTTCAGATACCAAACACAAACAACAAAAGGTGTAAATACACACTCATGGTGCTACTGAAAAATTCAGATGAGCTATGCTTAATTTCTATACTAAAATCTCAGGGAGTAATAATTCTTTTATGAATCATTAAGATTACAGAGGACTGTAGTGTACACTGTGAGTTTATAATAGTTTGGGCCGATACCAATTTTTACAGATGAAGTTGAACGATATTTTGAACAAATATATATTTATTCGTCGTAAAAATAATGACAGAGATAAAACATTCTTTAAATGCTTAAAATTATTTATCGGCAAAACGAAAATGAAAATTTGAAAATGACCGATACCGATAACCAAAAACAATGCCTAACGTCGGCGCCGAACCCTATTTTGCATCATGTCATATGCAATGTATATATAAATTCATAGCTTTTAGATGAAAATTAATTTAAAATTAGTCAAATAGTTGTGTAATAAAAAACCTAATAGTAGTATAGTATTAACAGCAAATGTTGAATAAATATATATTAATTTCAAATGTTTAGGGTGAGTAAGATATTTTAATGTTTTTGAAAGTAATCTGTATGCTATGCTCAGTCTGCATTTATTTGATTAAAAAATACAATTCAATAATGTGAAAAAATTATATATCGACAAATTATCAGTCTGGGGCGCGTTTCCCAAAACCAACTATGGTCGCAAGGTCCGTCGTTACTAATAGAGTTCAGTGGACCTAACCACCATAGTGAGCTAACAGTGCTTTTGGGAAACGCACCCCTGGCCGATTATCAGCGCTGATATTAAGCATTTTTATGGTTTTCGGTCATTTTCAAAACTGTTTTGCCAATAAAATAATTAAAAATCATTAATTTTATCAGAGCCCTGGTTATACTTAATTTTGACATTAATTATCATTTTTTTACCCGCCATATATATCGGTTCAAAATATCGGTTATCAGCCTACTTGATCTGTAATAATCAGTATCAGCATCGGCCCTGAGAAACGCATATCAGTCAGTGTGTGAAATGAAAAACATTGCTTATAAACAGCTCTTTATTCTTTATTCTTTATGTCACGACTCTAACAAGTGCACTACTATTGTGCTGAAGTTGCAAATTGCACAAATGCAAGTGACCTTTATCAACCTTTTTCTCTTTTTATACAGCAGACACTTACAACTCTGCAATTTCAGTGAATAATTGTTTGTAGCCATTGTAAAGCAGCTGATTTGACCATTCATCAGCTGAATCCTGTTGTTCAGAGTCAGAATCTGTCCTGTTTAGCTCTGGACTACACGTTATATAAAGCCAGTTAATAGACAGAAATGAGCCATTTTGAGAGGATCGAGTTGGCTAACAAGCTGCTTACATTGTAAACACTGTGTAAAATCAGTGCTCATTGGTCTTTTTGGCCGTCATTCAGGTTATTTATTGATTAAAATTAAATCCCGTGTACACCAGTATTACAAATGTTGCATGTATTCTTGTTCTAACTTAAACAGCTAATGTTAATCAGTTAGCAGCACTGTATGCTAAACTAACAGACTAATCTGTTATCTTGCTATTTAAAGGCTAACTAAAAACATAAAGAGCATAAAGAAAATGAAATGCTTAATTTTACCGCTAATTTACCGTATAAAATGACAAATGACTTAAAAGACATTAACATTTTCACTATCAAAAATAGACACACGTAAAGCAATTTTGTATCATTTCAAATCAGGCGATGAGCAGAGCAGTCATCTTTCTTTTTTGGAGATGATTCTGAAGGTTTTCTGCTTTATTTTAATGTGCTATTCAGCAGCGTAATCACCGTGATCATACAATGATAGCTTTGATGAACGTGTAATGCAGATGAGCAATGACAATTGTCATTATCCAACTCTTTGACGTCTCAGTTAAAGGCAGCGTCTTCTCTGTTTTCCACTTTCCTCCCATTTTTCTTCTTCTGTGTAGCGGCATTAAAAACAATCAGCATGCAAAGAGCCGTAAATGCGTCTGACGTTCAGCTCAAACAGCGGCCGGGCGGCGCTCCAATGTACAAGCGTGAAATCAAACCCAAAAGTAGAAATACTTTCTCATTTCTTTGCCGCTCGACAGCTGTGATTGCCTTTTCTGGCTGGGCTGTGTCTTTGATGGTTCACTCTACCTTGACTAGTGCTGATGGGTTGGCAGCGTGACCGCTGATTGGATTGCCTGTCTTTGACCTCTCGTGACCTTCTCCCGCACAGCGTCTGTATGTCCACTCAAACATGTAAATTCCATCAGTACATTCTCTCTCAAATCATCACAACCCCGCTTGACTCTCGGCAGAACGCAAAAGGAGACGTTTTGTTTTCCCTGCTCTTTTCCATGCGGTTAAAACGAACAGGGGCCGAAGCTTTCAAGCTTAAAAACGACTCGAAAGCACCATAAAAATATCATTAAAGCGGTCTGTTTGACTTAAATTTCAATCTGCTCTTCACTCAAAGCTGTTGTATGACTTCAGAAGACTTGGAATGCGGTGTGCGAGACTTATGGATTGCTTTTAAGATGCTTCTGCTGTGCTTTGCGTCTTTTTGAAGCTCGAAAGCTTTAGTCCTCATTGATCGTAATTCCATGAAAACAGTCTCCAGAATTTCTCCTTTTGTATTCTAAAAGTCTGAAGGGAGTAACGTGAGGGTGAGTAAGAGATGATGGAATTTTTGGGGTGAACTGTACATTTAGCTTCAAGAGCTCCAGATTTCCTCCAGACTTTTAGCAAGAGTAGTTGTTACAGAAATAATGTACTTGAAAAGAATATACTTAAAAGGGAAAGTTTACCTAAAAATATGAATTCTGCCATCATTTACTCACCTTCCTGTTATATGCTATGCCTTTATTCTGTTGAACACAAAAGAAGATAGTTTGAAGAATGTTTGCAACCAGATTGTTGACGGTAGCCATTGACTTCCATATGTTTAAGTCAATGGCTACCGGCTGTTGTTTGGTTACCAACATCTGCTTTAGTATGTTTTAGTACACATTAAGTGTGCTTACCTATGTTTTAATAATCTATTAGTACTTTACAGTAAAACGTCTCATTTGCTAGTATTACAAAGTGCACTTTTTAAAAGCGTACTTAACATAGTGATTCAAGTGAACTCTCTGAAGTACACCTAAAGTACACTTTTATTTCATTATTATTATATTATCTGCAAGTGCAGGTTGTTAAATCTTTATTTTTAAGGTTTGAAGTGCAGATTCGGTAGAGTTAAGCGCACTTCTTTTTCACAAGGGCTCCTCGGAGCAGATGTCCGACAGATGGGTTTTTCCTCTGACGCCCTCGGGAGCGCTGTGGATTTTCCGTACTTTTTCACGAATTCCTTTCTCCGCGTAGCGCCCGTCCTTCAGCGTTGGCGTGGCACGAGGAGAGGACGCTTCCAGGAAGGCTTTTGGCCCGGTCGCTTCTCCATTCCTCATGCGGAGACAAGCGGCGGTGTTCCTCCTGAAACCTCTTTGGATTTACGCTGCCAGTCCTGCCATCTTTCTTGCGTTAATCACCCCGGGCTTCGCTCGCCGCTCAGCGGAGGGGGGCGATGGATGAGCCATTGGGGAAATGGAATGGAGAGTGGCCAGGCGTGACAGAGAGGAGATGAGGAGACGGTCAGGAGAGGAGAATAAAGAAGATGATAACCACCTTAACACGCACACACACACACACACACACACACGTTTCGCTCCAAAATATCCCACACCCCAGCATTTAGGGCAGATGACGCCACGTGGAACAAGAGTCTTAAATCAGCGTCACTGACTCGAGGTCCCTTCGAGGCCCTAAACCATCAGTGCTGTCATTTGCGTGGAGTTCTTAATAGTGCTCCACTCAGTTTTTAATGACTGATGCTGATAAGTGATATCTAGAGAGCAGCAGGACATTCATATCGTGAATAAAGGGATAGTTCACCCCAAAAATGAAAATTCTGTCATCAGTTACTCACCATCAAGTTGTTTCAAATCTGTGTGAGTTTATTTCTAATGCTGAACACAAAAGAAGATATTTTGAAGAATGCTGGTAAACAAACAATTGCTGGTAGCCATTGACTTCAGTAGTATGGAAAAACACTGTGGAAGTCAAAGGCCAAACATTTGGTTATTCACATACTTCAGAATGTCTTTGTTTGCTTTCAGCAGAAGAAATAAACTCACACGGGTTTGGAAAAAGTGAAGGGTGAGTCATTTCTGGGTGAACTATCCTTATAATGCTGCTACAAGTTACCTGGGAAAAAAAAAAAAAAACACTTGTTTGATCTTGGTTGATTGTTGCTTGTCATTTGTTTATTTCTTAAAAAGAGTTATTTGAAAAAAGTTACTATTTATTTACTATTTATTATGTATGTTACATTATTTCTATGATGTTAAATTAACAAACTTTTGTTTTGTAAAATTGAATAATATAAGATTAAATAAAAAAGAACAAAAAATTAATTAATATACTAAATTGCATTATATTAATATGATATAAATATCTATTTATATTCATATTTATATATTTATGTATACAAATATTTATATTAATATGTATTTTTTAAAGTAAAGGAATGTGTTGAACATATATTAGTTTTGGCTGTTATAAGTATCAGTTATGTTGAAATTATGTGAGAAAACTTGCAAAAATAATGGCAAGTAAATATTATGCATTTTATTCATAGCAAATGGGATATACCCAAAATTACCCAAAAATTTGCTCAAAATTCAAAATTAAAAGAAGAAGAAAAATGTATTCGATCTATTGTTTGCCATTTGTTTCTTTGTTCTTTATTACTGACAATTACATTGAGAATAGTTATTTGAAAAATTATATATATATATATTACTATTTATTACTTAAGGATATTATTTCTATGATTGTTTATGTAGTTATTTTATATTTTAAATAAAGGACAGTGTATGCATTATATTTATAGTAAATGGAATTTGCTCATGATTGCAATATTTGCTCAAAATCCAAAAAAAAAAAAAAAAAAAATGAAAGAGAGAAATCCAAAAAATGTCATTATTTGTTGACAAAGATGCCAGAACCAAGCAAAACAGCACTTCTGTTAATTGGTCGAGTGGGTATTGCCGATTCCAAAAATCTCAAAATGGCCAAATGTCGACTGATTAATTGGTCTGGACGACTTTTTTCATAAATAAATGACTGGATATTTAACGGCACGAACTCGTTCCCACACATTATTTTAGGTTTCAGAATTATGTTTTGGTCAAAACAAACGCCTCTGGACAGCGAAGCATGTGTTTGCTTGAGAGTCGAAGGCGACCCAGAGCAGATCAGATTTCCTTGAGGACGTCTCGTAAGTGGCTGCAGATCAACTCTGGTTAAAGAAAACACAGATGCTGTCTTTTTACAATGAGACCACTTGATTAGCATGCATTTCTGTATTTTATGAATAAATACATCAGTAATGCGTCTGCATGACGGTCTGAATTATTTCTGCTTCTGACCCCGAGGCGAATCCACATGTTGTTGATCATTGATAGGCTCTGGAATGTGATCAGAGAACGACTAATCGCTAAATAAAACTAGCCGCTAGCAAGAGCGGGACGAGTTTTTCACGTTTGTCTGATCGGATCAGGCCGGCAGAATAACGAGCGGGACGTTCCTTACTGTTGCTTTTTCTTTAGTTTTGGTTTGTGTGATTTTATTGGCCAGATGCTCGCTGCCTAGCGGCGCTTTGGTGCCCGGCCAAAAATGGCTTTTAGGCTGTGTCACTGCGAGGATTCTCGAGGATGTGACAGGATGTTGACAAGCGTTCGGCGAACGGTCCAAAAAGAAAATCTAATTACCATTATACGCGGCCAAAGTTCCAGCTAGCGGATGACTGCGGGGCCTATTAGCGGGAATTAACGGAAACTGGTAGCGACAGTTCTTCCGGTTCTGGGCTTTTAGTGGCCTCGCCGGCCACTCCTCGCCACCAGCATTCTTTCACACGCTGTCTGCGCGCTTCCTCCTCCGCTCCGCTCCCGCGCTTCACACTCCTGTCCGGAAGAGCAGATGCTGTGTTAGCATGAAGCACGGTGCTAATGCTAATCATGCTTTGCTGAGAAACCATAGACCAAGAAACTACTTCTTACTCGCATGCCATCTAAAGATTCAAGCACAGGAGTGTGGAGTGTGGAACTTTTATGCTGCTTTTTATCATTTCCGGAACTTGTCCGGAACAGTGTCCTTTTAGTATTATTGACACTGACGATCAAAAGCATTTTTTAAGAAGTCTCTTATGCTCATCAAGGCTGCATTTATTAAAAATAAATAAATAAATAAAAGAAAAACAAACAGCATTTATTTAAAATATATATAACAATATAAACTACCATTTGAAAGTTTGTTAAAAGTAAATGGAAAAAAATTGTTTAATTAATAAAAAGTGATAGCGAAGGGTTATATAGTTCAAGGAGATTTTTGAATAAATGCTGCTCTTTTTTACTTTTACTTTTTGGAATTAATCCTAAAAAAAAGAAAGAAAGAAAAAAAAAAAGACGCTTTCACAGGTTCTAAAAAAATATTAAGCAGCACAACTGTTTCCAACATTAATAATAAAAGTAATAAATCATAATATTAGAATGATTTCTAAAAGATCATGTGACACTGAATACTGGAGTAATGATGCTGGAAATTGAGCTTTGATCACAGAAATAAGTTATAAAAATAATTATAATAATAATTATAGTATTTTTGATCAGGTAAAAGCAGCCTTGATGAGCATAAGAGAATTTTTTAAAAAAACGTTTTATTTTTTATTTTTATAATTTAATTTATAATTTTTTTTTTGCAGTTTTGTTAAGTGCTTTTGTAATAATAATAATAATAATAATAATAATAATAATAATTGTTTTTTTAATTTCCAGTTAGTAATATATATTTATTCTTATGTCAGTTAGTTGTCAATGCAGTATACTTTTTCATCTAACATTTTATGTTATTTTATAGAAGACGGAAGATAGAGAATAAATTAGCTTTTATTTTTATAATTTATGTTTGAATTATTTAATTTAATTTTATTTTATTTTTAAATACTGTTCAGGTTTAACATTTTATTTTAGTTTTAGTTTTCATTCCGATTTAGTTTTAAATTATTTCATGCTTCATGTTTAACTTAAACTTTTCCAATTTTCATTTAGTTTAATTTGTTCATCTAATGTTGATATTTTATTTCAGCTTTATTTCAGTAATCAAAAATTGTAATCGATTTTAATGTTTAATGTAACTATAATTACCCTGCTTGGCAGAATGAATAAACATGCACTTTTGTTGTAAGGGAAGTTCTGGCATCTGATGTTGTGTTTAACGGAAGGCAGAAGATGGTTTGGAATGACATGACTGAGGAAATGACCAGATTCTCATGGGATGAGCTGTTCCTTTAAGAGTTCTGGTTAAGTGTTTGGGTTCATCTTGCACTCTCCCTGTGGGCTCAATCTGTGTATAGTTTAGCTGGCGTTATGCTAGCCTTTCGTCAGATTACATGACCCTGTCACAGCAGCTGTGTGTGTGTGTGTGTGTGTGTGTGTTGTGGTGGAGTGTTGCGTGGCCGTGTGCGGTGCGGAGCGGAGCTCTCGCGGCCTGCGTTCAGAGGAGTATTGTGTTGCATAGGAAGTGTTTTGGGCCATGTGGCAGATGGCGGGTAACAAAATATCATTACATTTGTGCTCGGAGGCTGTGCTGGCAGCACAATGATAATACAGAAGTCTGCAACTCCAGCAGCACTGAGATTCTCTGAGCTGAGAATAGAGAACACAATTCTGTGTGGTTTTGTCAAGTGTGTGTTCATACAGTACAGAACAGATCCTTCATCTCCAATCAGCTCAGCATTTGTCACGACAGCCTCTCTTTAACTTTCTGCTGCTTGCTGTTATTTCCTGCTGAACAGAATGGAATATGATCCATAAAGAACATCTCACACATCGAGGAATCCAAATCGAATTTAATCTTGGAGAAAACCAAATTTGGGGGCCATTTGGAAAAAAAAATGGGAAGAGAGCAAAACTGGGCGGGAAAATAGATTCTGCACCAGTTTTAGGTCTCTAATCTAAAAAAAAAAAAAAAAACACATTGACCATGTTTATGTGTTTCATAAATTGTAAAAATTTCATAATAGATTTCATAAATCCATGTATCCAAATAATATTTGGTATAAAATTAGAAAAAAAAACTGGAATAAAATTAAATAAATAAAAAAATAATGAATTTATTACATGCAGTCGTGGTGTTCTGCTGTTTTTTCATATATAATGAAGTTTAAGGGTGAAAATGGTCATGGAGGAACTTTCTTCTGATGTATTTTGGTGCAAAAACATGACTAATGTTCCAGCTGTAAGTGGACATTGGGGGGAAAAACTGAAATGTATGAAATGACTGATAAAAAATGCTGTCATCATGTGGTAAAAAAAAAATGCAGTGTCATCTATAACTGAATTATAGTGGGAATAAAAAGGAAGCGCTGTGATTTCATCCTGAAGTCAGGCATGGGTGAAATAAATCTTTTGTTCATTTCTCACTCTCGCTCTCGTGAAAGCTGAGAAAACTCTGCCGGACTCCCGGGATGGAATTGTTTTCTGTGAGCGGGATGAGGAGTGCGAAAAGTCACCTCGTCCGTTCGTGGCCGTGTTGGACCGAGGTGATCAGAGACGCGGCATCATCTGCCCACACCGGCCTGCCAGATTTCAGCTTGTTGTTTTTCCATCGATCACCGCATGCGTCTCTCAGTAGGGCTTTAAAGGAGGGTTGATGCGCTCGACGGCGTAGTGCTGTTGTTGTTTCTTCTCTTGTAGTGTGCTGGAGGGGTTATGCTGTCATTTTTGGACTCTGTGTATTGACGTTGCATGCTCCTTTCATTTTTACTCCAGTTCTGCTGTCACAAGATCAGCAACACTTTTTTTTTTTAAATTTCAAGCAATACTTTTTTTGAAGCCTTAAATATTTTAATAGATGCATAGCGTCGCCCACACACTGGAGTTTGCTCTGCGTCTGAGACGCCTGCCGATCCATTCCCTGGTGAAGTCGATATCTGTGCGTGGAACCTGCTAGAGCTGCTCTATACACCCTCTCAGCTGATATTTAATTGGTCCAAGCCGCTTATTCATTATTCAGTAGGTCATCTTGGACCGACAAACCAGTGAGCAGCTGCTGATACCAGCATACGGCGCTCACGCTGGCTTTCTCAACCAGCATGTTTCGCCCAGAAAATGACTAGTTCTGACTAGCAAATCACCAGCTTAGATCGACTAAAGATGGTTTTTTGAACAAGGCTGATTTCATTTCATTTCATTAGTGTGTTACAAGAAAGTAGAGGAAAAATGTAAGAATTTGCAATAGTGAAAGATGAGGAAACTTTATCTTTGCTTCAGCAGTCTCAGACATTCCTAGTGAAAAAAAAAAAAAACCTAGTTGCTTTAAATGTGCACTTAAAACAAACAAATCTTAAAAGTAAATTTTAAAAAAGTACTTGCTGATAATACAATATTAATTAAATAAATATACTCTTAATTGTGCTTGAAGGGAGTAGTCTACATTATATGACTTTGTTTTTAACACACCTTAGCACTTTGTAATAATGCTTTGTAAAAATCTTGTTGTGTTTTAACGAATGCACTTATTTTGATGTTGACTAACATACTTAAAAAAAGCAAGTGCTTCATTATCATTTTAAGTGTACTGTGTTCAATATTCAAGATCGCATTTTAAAGTTAGACTATTTAAAAATGGAATATGATTAATATTATTAACATGTAATATTTCAAATAGCAACTTTATCATTACAAATATACAGTTAAACATCTTTTTAAAAGCATGACATAATTGTCTCAGTAGAAATTACACTGAAGTGTATTTTAACTTACCGTCCTTAGTGAAAAATAAATATGCTTAAATGTATTTAAAATACATTTATTTCATGCTACGTATACTACAAATACATCTGCATATTATGTACTTAATAAAAATACCCTGCAGTTGTAATTTTACTATACTAAATTCTGCTGGTCTGCTAAACTGGAACAGTACAATTTTGTACTTAATGCACTTGAATTGTGTGGAAGTAGTGTTGAACTATTGCAAGTTTACTTTAGGTACAATTTAAATATTATTTAAAGATCATACAAGCCTCATCAATAGTGACATTAAAACATATTAATGTGCATTGTACTCCAAATAAAATTTAATTAAAATGTTTATATCGGTAAGTTTTGAGTGATATGTCAGTAAAAATGTTAACAGACTTGAACTATATTTAGTATGAAATAAATGCACTTAACTACAATACATTTTTATTTAATTGCAGTTAACATGCAGTTATTTGTCCTAATGCTTGTGCACTTAAGTGTATTCATTTAAAATATGTTATACATGTATAATAAGTACCCTTTTTAAAAGTGTACTTCTTTTCAGTTGCGTGTAATTATGCATCATTTATTGTTATTACTGTAGTACATGTAATGTGGAACAAAGACATCACAGAAATAAAGTGTTAATGCGATTTCCACTGACCTGTGAGATTTAAGGAAGGCAGGTTTTGAAATCCTATTTATTGCCTCAAAAACCAACTTTACATGTTTTTATTTTATTTTTACAAGCGTCAACCCCCAAACCTAAATGAATACTAAAGTCGAAACATTTTGCATGTGCGACGGTGAGCTCACGGTTTTGCGGTACTGTACGTGTTATTACCGTGAGGATGTATGTTGTGCACCATCGTGTGATTTGGACTGGATCATTCTCTGTAATGAAACTCCACACTACATGAGTTTCATTTGGAGAGGAGGCATTGGCGTCCGAGAGCGTCTCCGTTCTGCTCGGGTTCGGCGTGAAGGGCGCGCTGACTTACGTCCGAATGCGGTCACATATGTTGTTGTGACACGACGGCGTGGAGCATCTGAGCCGACGTGCTCGTTCCCGCGGAGTAAACGCATAGGCCGTATATTTTTAGCATCTCTGAGATACGAGTCACGCTCCACCGTGCACACCTGCCGAACGCAGGTACTCGGCCGAACGTCTGGAACGGCTATCGCTCCGATTCAATTCCGCGTTCTATTCCGGTCGCGGATGGGTTTCTGATAGACACGCTCCGTCGATCCTTTTCTCCGCCGACACGATACGCCTTTGGACGTTGACATAATCTGTCCGGCCCCTTTCTGTAAGCTTCACTGGCACAGATGTAGTTATCAATCCGAGCAGACAAATGTCATTCCTAATCTGCTCGTCTAGGCCGGATTGAGCTCTCCCTTCAAAAAGCACTGCCGCCATTTCAGCCTTATCGTCTTTATCTCCGATTTTCATTATCTCCTCCTTCCGGCCGTCGAGCGGGACGGCGGGCCACAAAGCGCTCGCGGGGCCGGCGAAGACGCCGAGAGCCGAGCAGATATGAGTCCTTAAGCCACGTCGGCTGCTCATCTCAGATAGATCTCCGGAGGAAATGAGAGTTTGACTTAAATGCTGTATCACTGGACGGATTCACCTCAGTTTGGGCGTAAGACGATCGCAATTTGAAATGAAACGCAGCTTGCTGGCTTCGTTCGGCCTTATCGTCTGGAGTTTGTGTTTCCTGTTGGCACAAAAAACAATGTTTGGCCACTGGCGGCTGTAAGAAAGCCCTGATTAGATCCAGAAGAGCGGCAGAAGCACATCTGTGTGAGCGGGGCTTGAGAGAGCCCGTGTGATGAGGTTTATTCTGAATAAATGGATGAGACGAGCATGAGATGCTGCTCAAATATGCAGGATGGCATCAGTCGTACTAAGAGCGGGAATCAGCAGGGACATACAGTATATTACACTGAGGAAATATCTGAATCATATCTGGGTCCTGATATAATAATACCGTGATATCTTGACCTTGTGTGTCATTTGTCATAATTGTACTGGAGCTTTGCACCAAGAATGATGAACTTGAAGAATGATGAATCATAATGCAACAACATTATCCATTAAAATAAAAAAGAAATAAAATGTAAAAAATGAAAGAGAAAAAAATCATCAGGAAATATGAAATAGCATAACTTGGCTCCAGACTTGTTTAGTTTATTTTTTATTTTTATTTTTTTTTAAGAAACATATGTGACCCTGGACCACAAAACCAGTCACACAGTCACACAGGTAAATTTGTAGCAAAATACATAATTTTGATTAGTAATATGCATTGCTAAGAACTTCATTTGGACAACTTTAAAGGCAATTTTCTCAATATTTTGATTTTTTTTTTTTTTTTTTGCACCCTTTTGATTCTAGATTTTCACATAACTGTATCTCAGCAAAATATTGTCCTATCCTAAGGTTAAAAAGTAAAAATAAGTCATAAAATATTGTTTAAAAATATTGAAAATAAAAGTATTTCAGATTAGTGATATTATGACATTAGATGTCTGATGTTTTGTCACAAGTTAAAATAATGCAGTACTTGCATGCAATTTTTTATTTTTTATTTTGTAGTTGAGACTTTATTTCTCACAAATGCATAATTGTCAATCATCACTTTATGCCTCACAATGTACAGTGAGATTTGACTGTTTTTCTTGCATTGTACCTTTAATTCTCAAAATAATAACTGTTTTCCCAATTCAGACTCAGAAAACTTAATCTTAATAATGAGACTTTATCTCTTCAAATGTGATTTTAATCATTACAGTTATGACTTTATATCTCACAATGGTGCTTAATATCTCATAAAAATACTTCATTTCATACAATACGACTTTATTACTACAAGTTGCTACCATATTTCTTGCAATTGCAACTTTATTTCTTGCAAATTACGTTATTTCTCACAAAATCACATTGAGACCGTATTTCTTATTTCAACTTTCCACTTTATTTCTCAGTGACTGATATCTCACAATATCGCTTCTTCTCAGAGTATGACTTCATATCTCGCAGCGAAACTTATATTTAGAATTTGTTTTGCGTTTGCCTGTTTTATTTTTTGCTCTAAGACAGGCTAATTAGAGTTCATTAAAACTAAAGCCATAAAAACCTTTTGTTACTTGAAATAAAATAAATGTTGACTGAAAAAAAACAAAGACAAACTTGAACTTAATTAAATATAATGCAACTAGTTCCCAGGGAATCATTTCTCAGTTTGTGTACTAAATTAAGTACAAGTAAAACAAATAAAAACAATACAAACATATATAGACATATTTTTAAAAATGACAAAAACTCACAAAAAATTACTAAAACTTTAACAAAAATGAAAACAAAAACAGTAGATATAAACAAAAAAAGAATTTAATAAAAACTCATTGGTACTAAAATAACACTGCAGTGAGACCATAGTACATGCATACAAAATATAATAATATGCAACAAAATGTTCTTTCACAGACGTCTAACTGATGCATGTTTGCTCACTGGGTTGTGTAATGACCCCTTTAGATCCAATCTTAGATGACACGGCTGTCTCCTTTAAGAATGTGTGTTGTTTTTCTTCAAGGAGAAGCTCAGAACAGGCTGATTTAGTTGCTGTCTTGCTGTTGGATTGGTGTTTATCTCACTATCAGATCATTTCATCTGTTTATTTGCCTTTAAATGCTAAACTTTGAGAGACGCACAATAAGACAATGCGTCTCTTTGTCGGTGTGCTGAATAGCCTCTGCGTCCGTGCTAGATTTACGTAACGCTTTGTCGAGTGAAAGAGCGAGCGGGAATACAATGATCGTTTGAGTGGCAGGTTGAGCTCGAACAAAGAGGCGAGCGGAAAGAATTTCAATTGGATTAAATGGAATGGGTGGAGAACATTAGTAATAGGTCGTCCCTTTATCACCGCGAGTCACTCGTAGCACCGTTGTAATCGGTTTAATTAGCGTTCGTCAGACACGTGCACACATCTCCTGAACGTGAGTCCAGAGCGCCAGTGATCGCCTCAACGGCAGCTTCTGCAGTCGTTGACGAGCCTTCGGATCTCCTCTGGCCAAATCAGACAAACAGCTGCCCGCTTAGGTTCAGGGTGGACTTTCATGCTGATTTCTCTCGCACATTTTTGCGCACATCAAATCATCGAAAATCTTACGAAAGGCCTCCTCGTGGAATAGTTTGTGCGACGGGGCTGTGGAATCGCAGCGGTTGCGGCTCGGCGTCTGCCTGAGAGCGCAGCTTTGGCTTTCTGACAGGCTCGGTCTGGCCCTCTTTACCAAACGGCTCCTTAAATCTAGTTCACTGTTCCCTTCTGTATCCTGATAGTCGTTCGCTGGCTTCCATGAAGTATTGATTCCAAAATAACTTCAAAGCTACTTTAGAAGTGGATGGAGCGAGGCGGGAGATGAAGAGTGTGAGTCAGCGGAGCCGATAAGAGTGTGTGTGTGTGTGTGTGTGTGTGTGTGTGAGCCTGTGTGTGTGTGTGTGTTGAGCGGCGTTTGCTGTTAAGGACTGGCAGGAGAATAGACATTCCTGAGAAAATGCATTTGCTAGATGTTGGCTTTTGATACTCGCTAACACTTTCAGCCTCCATGTTTTCTTCTCGTTTGCAGGTTGCTCAATGCTTTGAGGTGTTTCCGAGTGTCGCGAGACGTTTTTGAGTCTCACCTTCAGATGCGGATCAGGTTTTGTGCTGCTGTGTGTTTGTTTGCATCATTTACTCACAGTTCCTGACCTTTAGATTCCCCTGTAAATCGCTTGTTTTCAGAGCTACTGATTATTATTTTGTGTTTCTCATTAATCACTCCGACACAAAACAGAATTCACAACCAGTTTTACTTAAGCAACGTCACATATTTCACAGCAAAACTGGATATTTATACAGACAAAAAAAGGTAGCTGCGGACTTCATCTGAAATCAACACAGACCTTGTTTACTTCGGCATAGTCCCGGGTTACAAATTTGGGTTATAGAAAAGTCGTAGGAACATTTAAAAAAAAAAAAAATTCTACAGTAAAGCATTAACGTGCAGGTTTTTTGTGATTATATCATCATTTAAAGGTTACAAACCAAAATATAACATTATTTAAATGTTTGTTTTTAATATTCTAAGAACATTAAAATGTCCAGTTGTCTTTCCGTGATTATAATTTTAAAGAATAGAAAATGTTTCTTAGAACTTTATATTCACTCAAAACATAACATTATTTAAATATTTCAAAGAACTTTAAAATCACTTTTTTTTTTTTTTTATTATAACATTATTTGAACGTTCTTAAAAGACATCAGATATTAATAAAGTTATAAGAATGTTCCACAAAAACATTACTTCTTAACTTTTAAAAAAAATCTTAGTAAAAGTTGTGGGAAAGTTCCCTGTTAGCTGGCAGTCATCCAAAAAATATAGAGGTAAATCATAGTCTGTGATTGTTGTCATGTTGTTCCTCAACTTTATTACTATTTATGCCCTCCAGAAGTTTGGAAACACCCCTGGCAAAGTGTGGTTTTGGACGATATCAGCATAAATCCTCATCATTTCTTGGTGCAAATACATTAAAGTAAGTTGACATTATCATTGAAGAGCAGCAATAATAATTTTCATTTTGAATACATAATAATGCCAATCTATACATGTCAAAGTCAGACATGTCCCTTTACCAGCTGTGATGCCTGGTTACTGGTTTAAACTTGGCCCAGGTTTTTAAGAGATTTTCATCATCACATCTTAATAGCTTTAACAACTGATTGCCAATTAAGTTTAGAATACAATCAATTTAGGCCCAAATTATGCAGAGCTGTAATAGCTGCTAATGCTGGATATTTTAATGAATCGAAAAAGTTTTTGACTTTTAAACTGTTAATAAAACTTTAATAAACTGTTTATGTAATAAAATATGTTTTTGTAGTTTGTGTTGTCCCTTATCAGTGCAAAATTATCACAAATTAAAAAGGATTCATGCCAATATTGCCCAAAACCCCACTTTTCTAGGGTGTTTCCAAACTCTTGGAGGGCAGTGTATGTTCTGTCTTTCTTCCTTCTGTGGAATACTCAAATAACAATAAATAAAAAAAAAACAATAACAACAACAGTAAAATAACAACTTTATAAAAAAAAAAAAAAAAAAAACAATATCTAGGAAATAACAGTGAAAGTCAGTGTTTGGACCCCAACATTCTCAAAAATATCCTGCAGAAAAAGGAAAGTCATAGAAGTTTGGAAAGACATGAGGGTGAGTTAATGATGACATGATGACTTTAATCAAAGTAAAGAAGGTCAGTTTTGATTTTGTGTTGATTTTAAAGGCGGAGCAAATCTTGCAAGTGACAAATGTGTGTAAGTGTCCCGAGGAAGTGACCTCATGCTGACAGAAGCAAAGGCCACGGAACAGAAGCTCAGTCTCTGTAAACACAGATGGACCTCGACTTCACACACGCCGAACGAGGAAACGGAAATTACATGCAAAAGCCAGCTGACACAATATCAGCTACCGGAAAAATATGAATTCCTGCTGGGATTTTTCAAATGCTAAACTTCTTAAGTACACTTTTTTTAGATTGTATTGTAAAACTTTTTAAGGAAAGAAAAAGACATTTTACCAGAGAGAGAATATTGTTTTACCAATTAGTCATTCCACAGTAGCTTGTCTAAATGGCCTGAAAATGCCACGGCCTGGAGTTTTTGCCTTCATCACCGGTGGGTCTCTCAGATACGGCGAGCCGTGGGTTACGGAGATGGCGAGAGAGCGAAAAAAAGACATAAAGGATGAGAGCGAGGGGGGCCGTATTACCGTGACTCAGTGTGACGTTAATATGGAGTGACGCCGGATCAGAATGACTCTGAACATTTTCAGTGACTCACTGTTGCACTGGCATTGTTTGGAAACAGCCTGAATGCTCAACTATAAAATAAGGTTAAACTAACCTATAATCAACAGCTGTTCTGTTTTTTATAACCCAGCCCCACAATTCCAAGCATAATCGCTAGTTTTCATCTACGCATAAACTCCAGCTGCTAAACCGATGTTTCCAGTTCAGCGCCGGCAATGTTTGAAAAAGAAAAGGTCGTAGCCAGGGTTTAATTATTCCACATGTGCGCTCAGCGGTAATTTGAGCAATCGGGGGAGGACGTCGTCTTCTTTATGTCCTGTCAAAAGCCTCTCTGTAGGTGCAGGTCCTGCTGGATCTCAGCTTTTGTGAGGATATAATACACAACTGCTGGATGTTCATGTGCCCTTCAGTGCCAGCCGTCAATTATAAAGGGATAGTTCACCCACAAACGACAATTCTGGCATCATTTGCTATTTTTCCTTCCTCTTTTAGAATTGTCACCTAATAGTTAAAATAAGAAAATATAATAAAGAAAACCATTTAGAGCACTGTATCTGCATATCAGCCCCCTGGGAAGCACCAGCAAGATACCAGCAACCACAGTATAATGTGCTGAAAACACTTAAAATGCCTTAGCAACCGTGTAGCAACAGCCTGGAAACCTTAGAAACCGCACAGTAACATGCTGAAACCCCTTCAGAAACATCACAGCAACACCACATACGACGTTAGTAACTACAGCTACACTGCGGTCACTGCCCACAAACTGTATTAAAAATCCTTTTGTTGCAAAAAAAAGACAATATGAATGAAATATTTCAACAGAAGAGTGCTGTCTGCTGCTAATGTAGCGGGATAATCTTCTTCATTATGGTGCAGGAGCTGCAGCTGTGTGGAGTTGTTTTTTGGATGATTTTGGGCTTGTTGTGGGTGCATTACCTGAGTGCTCTTAACACAAGTTGTAATTGCTCAGTCAGACGTTCGCTTTCCACACCTGGCAGTTGGCTTTTTGTCTAACAAAGTCTAAATGACAGCACGCTTCCGTCCCTGCGGCTGTAAAAACAAACCGACGGGACGTTATGGAAATGTTAATGTTTGTATTTGAATTTGAATGAAACCTGCAGCCCATATCCGTCATTTCAAACGTATACCTCAGCGAAAAAACTCAGTGCGGCCTTAAGAGGAGTGCTTTATTAGCAGTATTATCTCAGAGTTTCTCTTCATGCCTGGCTAAGTTTCAGTGCTGATGCGCATGTGGTTTTCTCGGCGAGCGTGCTGCCACGAGCTCAGTGATTGGATTGCTCTTAAGGGAGTCTGTTAGAATAATGCGAAGAGAAAAACAGAGACAGAGAAGCTGCTGTTTACGAAGGAGAAGGAAACTAGTCCGGTCTTCAGCTGCAGTGAAATCTGGGTCGTGTGGGGGGGGCTGGTGTCGCGGAGACCGGGGTCAGGAGGTCAGCAGTGATTGAGGTCGAGGAGTCGCGCTGCCCTCGGCCCCCGCATCTGTGGAATCTGGAGAAAGTTGTTAATGGAGGCTTTAGTCCAGAAAATGTGGATTCTCTGTCTGCCTACCTGTGTCTGTGTGCACAGGCTGAATACAGACCATAATGACTGTTTCTGAACATTTATGGAGCAATTATGGTGTAAACGGTAATGGTAAACCCATGAAACAGATTATTTACAGGTAACTGAAGTAATTAAAGAACCACAGTGCATGCTGGGTAAAATGCGCTGTCACAGGCATCACACAGTCGTCATGTTTTTGGCTGTACATGAGAATCGACGTTTTGCCAAAACTGTCACACTTGCTCATGAGTTGCAGTTCAGAGCGTAAATGCGTTCATACCGCCTGTGCACCGCAGTACAGACGCTGAAACGTGTGACGCGTACACGTCCAAGGTAAAATACATCGAACTAGCATCTAATGTGGATTCGGTTCAGTTGCATTGCTGATTTCTGTAATATTTGATTCTGAATGGTCGATCATGGCACATTTTCCATTAGACATTAAGTATAATGACCACTAAACTATTTAACAGACGGCTGCATAAGCAGCTGATTTTCTGTGCTAATTTCATGTCTCTCAGTTCTGTTCATCAAGAAGCTAAAATATTAGTCAGCTCAGCTGTTTTCAACATTGATAAAGAAGACATAATCAGAAATGTTTCTTAAGCAGCAAATAAGCATATTAGGATGATTTCTGAGGGATCATGTGACACTGAAGACTGGAGTAATGATGCTGAAAATTCAGCAGTACTATCACGGGAATAAATTACATGCTTTAAAATTGTAAACATTTTAAATTATAAAAATACTTCAGTATGTAAAAGTGCTTCAGTATGTTTTCATCAAATAAATGCAGCCTTGGTGAGCGAGAGTTTTCTTCCAAAAAAGAAAAAATCGTAAAAAATACCACCTTCAATGGTTACATCGTAGATAGATAGAATGACAGAACAATCTATACATAGATAGATAGATGATAGTTTTAACTTCTTGCGTTTCTTCCTGTGTTAGTACATAAATATTTCATATCCATTCATATTTGATAAGTAGATGTGTAATAAGCAGAATACTATACAGTTAACAGGTTATTATCACAAAATAAAACACTTTAGGGTGATACAAGACTGTCCATGGACTGAATATAGAGGGTTTGCACTTCAAGGTCCGGTCAGTTACCCAGATGCACGGCCATATTGGAGACACTCGGATGTAAACAATAGCATGGATTGCATGGTTTATGTACTACTGAATTTTGCTAATTTATGCTGTCTAAATGGAATGTGTGGAAGTTGCTAAATCATATAGTGAAGAACTTAGTAAGCAGGAAAGGATGTAATATTTTGACAAACTAAAGTTAATAGGTGGTAAAGATACATATGAGCAGTATCAATTAGGATATTAGCTTAATATACAGTCTATAGTACTCCAAATGTTTTTCCTGGTCCGATCAATTAGTACAGCCCAAAACATGACAACAATTGGCAAATTTTACTGATTGTTGCTGCTGAAAACGGTCAAGTTTCATTCGGTTCAGTGGCATCGTCTACATTTAGTGCCACCAATATGGCCGACTGATGACGTGTCGTGATAAAACTTCATATCTGTGATTTCACCACCTGTCTCATGTTTTGGAGCTAGAAGGTTAGCAAGCATACAATATATAGTATGTAAACAACAAAAAACAAACGGTTTCTAAATGTGTCAGAGTCAAATAGTGTCTGGAGAGTTTTGTTTATTGGTCAGGCTATGGAAAGCGTTTCATAAAGCGCTTTACTGGAGTCTAATGTGACGGCTGAGAGGGCCGCAGGTGAACTTTCTCCCCGGAGCACTTTTAATTTGTGCTACTTGATGCGGATCCCTGAAGGACACAGATTCCACTTTAACAGGTTAATCTCTGAGGGATTGAGCGCCTCGAGAGGGGCCGTGTGTGTGTGTGTGTGTGTGTGTGTGTGTGTGCAGTGCCGGTATTTGTCAGAGGACTGCTGAGGGATTTGGGAGCTGATCTGTTAGATGAAGGTCCCCGGGGGGATTTTAGCAGTCTGGTCATCAGCTGCGGTGCTGTTTAACCTGCGCTGTTCAAATAAATGCAAACTGATGATATACAACAGTGTCGACTGTACAAGCAGAAGGCAAGATGACATTTGCTGATTCATATTGTTGTTGCCTTTTCTCTGCATTTATGGCCTTGTGAAATTAATACACCAGCGGTAAGAATTCCTTCCCGTGAGTCACTGAATCACTGTGAAACTGGTTGGAATGATTCTTTAATCAGACTGGTTTCAGAGGTTCTCAAAATGAATCACTCATTGATTTTTCTTTGTCCGCTTTGCGATGTGGATTATCAGTTCTTTTCACTGAAGTTTATTACTATTTTTTTTTCCTCATTTCTTTCTTCTTTACTTGATTTGTACACTCTTTTTTCTCACTTTCTACAGTGTTCTGATCCTCTCAGATGAGGTAATAAGCGACATTTGATCAGAGGTTAGACTCTGTGAAATTTGACTGGATGTGCAGGACTGATTCTGCCTTTCCTTCACATGAGTGAGGGCTGTCAGTGTGTGTGTGTGTGTGTGTGTGTCAGTTACACACCTCAGAGGCTTTATTGCACCTCTCTAAAGTTATGTGAAAGTGTTGTTCATCTGCTTTGAGAAGGAACTTGTCTGAAGTCTTTTTGAAGCGGCTCTGCTCAGGTCATCGGTTCAGAGCAAAGGTCAGCGTCAGCTTGTGTTTAGCATATCGACATTTGCGGCCCAACGATTTGCTCTCATCGACTTATAGGAGGGTCTTCAGCATCAGTGACCTCCTCAATGAATGCTCATTTACCTATTGAAAATCCAGAAACACTTGTCGTATCATATTTTTTATTATATGGTTAGACAATGGAATGCAAAATAAATATATATAAACTATTTCAGTTTTATTGCAATATATATATATATATATACATATCTCAATATTGGTTTACTCTCAAATAACTTAAAATACTTCTTTTATGGCAATTAGATGCAATCATTTTGACCGTACAGCAATTATTCCCAAATAGATTCAAAATATTTAATACATCAGCTAAATACATTTTGCTGAATCATTTTTGAAGAATACAGAAATGTCTTAATGCCCATGATTATAACAAGAATAATAATCATTTAGTTAGTTATTAACTGCGTAAATGCAGTTGCATGCAAGGAATTCTGAACATTTTTGAATGATGATACAAATAAATTGTTGAACTGATTTAATGAAAGTGATTCATTAAAATGAATCAAATGTTCCATGTTATTATAGTGTAGATATTGTAATTTAATGTTACATAAATGTTGTAGTTATAGTAAATTAGTAATGCTATAAAATATTTCGTGAGCAAAGTGAAATTTTATTTTTAGATTTTTTTTTTTTTTTTTTTATTTATATCAACACTAACAGTGATGAAATATTGTAAATATTTTCTCCTAATCATTATGGCAACAAGGACATAAATAGTGTGTGTGTGTGCTAGTGTTGGTTCACGTCAGCATTTTTTTTCTCCAGTCTCATCAGTCTGGACCAAACCGTCATAAGTTCTTCCCCTGTGGCTGAGTGTGAGGATATTTCATTTTACCCCATCAAATCTCATATCAGCCTTTGCCAGAATCGACGGTCGGACATTGTTGGGGTGCGCGGCTGTCACTCAGCGATTCTCCCGAAGCCGAAGTTCCCGAAGCCAATTGCGTTTAATTCAGGGCTTACATTCTACATTCCCAGGTGTCCTCATAGATTTATGACGTGAATCCACGTGTGTGTGTGTGTGTGTGTGTGTGTGTGTGTGGGTCTGTCCCGCAGAGATCCCACACATTACCCGTATGCTCGCAAGCCGATTGGCCGAGGGAAAATGAGATCCCTTTCCAGAAGCACCTTCATTTCAAGGGGAAGTGAGCAAAGATTGTATCACTTAGCAAATAGGTACCACTATAGATTTTTCATCCTTTCCTTCCTTCTCTCCATCCTCCCTACCTTTTCTTCCTCAATTCATGAAGCTGGGGAACAAGGACAGCTGAGTGTGTGTGTGTGTGTGTGTGTGTGACTGTGAGTGTGTGAGCTGTCAGTTCCTCGGGGAAGGTTAACCGGCTGGTCATGCTGTTTGTTTAGCTCATTTGAGGTGTTTAGCCAGACGTGGCAATGCTGGATAGATAGAAGACAAGTAGAGGAAACACAAATAATAATAATAATAATAATAATAATAATAATAATACACATCCTTTATACCTGTCCTGTCCATCTGTTTAGCTTTCCTGTGTAGCTGATTTTGGAGGTTTATATGAGTCATAAATAGTAGACACTGGGATCATACTGACAGATCTGACAAACCGCACAACACTCTCTGAATATCAAATTCTGCTCCATATCAGCATGTTGAAACACTGTTATGCTGTGTGCACACCGAACGCGAAGCGAATATTATCATCACGTTATCGCTCGTATAGCATTACACGCGGGATGGTTTTTCATGTCACTCACACAAATAACATCATTGCGTAATGCTTTCCTACGGTGGCCGAGAAGTGCAAAACTAATCACAGTTCTGAAAACAAAATGACAAATTACAAACACAAATGCAAATCTTAAAACAAAATAATTTAGAAAACACAACAACAATTCAGAAAACATTATAACAAGTTTAGAACAACAAATTCTAAAACGAAATAAGAAGCCAGAAAACACAGCGACAAATCAGACAAAACACAAGAGGTGGGTATAGACTGAGACAGCGCCATCGGTGTGACAATAGATCACTGTAGATTACGCTGACTGGACGATAGTGTTGGGCGATATGCTCAATTTTCATATCATCCTATCGTCAGCCTGTGAGATCACCATACACGGTATTATCTGCTAATTTATTTCATTATTTACATTCTTAGTTTCATTGCCGGCACATGAACCAACACCAGCATATGACTGAAAGCAGCCTAATGTATTCAATATGACTTAATTTGTGTGTAACTTTATAACTTGATAATTTAGTAGAAACATTGTAAGTTACTAATGCTTACATAGATGTTACATTATCAAAGAAAATCATACAGGTATACAGGAAGAACAGCAGAGTAGTGGAGGTAAAAAGTTCAGAGATGATCTTAATACCCCCCTTTTGTTCTGCAGAAACTTATACTTGGATTTGTCGTTGTGTTTTCTGACTTGTTATAATGTTTACAAAATTGTTGTTGTGTTTCCTGAATAGTTTTTTAGATTTGCATTTGTAATTTGTTATTTTTTTTTTCAGAATTGTGGTTTGTTTTTCATTCTCAGCCACCATACTTTCCTCTTATTTTCTTCTGATGCGACCGGATGTGTCAAACTGGACATGTCAATAAGTTCTTCGCTGATTGGCCGGCACAACAATGCGTCGTGAAGATTTTCCACTCAAGTTGAAATTTTCTAACTTGTGCAGGAGTCGTGGTATCGCACGTTCGTAGCAATCTCAACAGCCGATTTGTGTCATTGGCGTTGCCTGGCAGCAGTTAGCTTCTTTTTGGGTCTTTGCGTTAACTTTGTATGTAGTCTACCCATGTGAACACTTAAATTCACTTTTGGTGTGCAGCGCAACACACCATCAGAGCTGGTCTTAGCCTCAGATGTCTGATATGTAATGTGCACAGTTATGGCAAGAGCTTTACCAAAACAGCAAGCCACATTCTGATTGGCTGGCAGTGTCATAGGTTCTTACCAGTCTGCTTCCTACAACAAATGATTCTGAGGAAGAACTGGTTACCAAAATTTGGATGTTTGGTTTGGTTTGAGATGGTCTAGTCATTCTCCCCTCTTGGTCAGGCTGGTGTTTAGTTTGGTGGCAAACTGGTTTCCCAACCCAAAACCACTCTAAAACCAGCCAACAGCTCAGACTGACAAGGCTAAGGGCCTGTTCACACCATCAATGACTACTATAACTACAAGGTTTTAATTTTCATTTTTTTTTTTTATAAGGTTCTAATTTAGGGTTGTACGGTTTTAATTTTATGAAAATGGTGACATCCACACCACAGCTATAACACTGAGGAATGATATCATTGGAATCACTTTTTTCTCTGCTGATGAACGATAAAAACACTGACAGCCAATCAGAATCCACTGACAGTAAAGCCTTTAAAGCAGCAGACGACAGAACCGCAGCGCACTAATAATAAACAGAACATTACTGTCTGTTGAGATTCTTTATGTTGTGTACTGTAACTCAGGGGTTGCGTACAGTACACAATCGTGATGTATTTATAAATGAAACAAAACGTTGAATAACGCCCATTTTCTAGGCATGCTAGTGTAGCTAGTTGTTAGTTTCTAGTTGAATGAGGAAAAAGCACAGAAATCTCTAAAACTGTCACGATTATGTTTAAGTAATGTCAAATCAGCAGTGATATCTGACAACAGTGGATTCATAAATTTTGCCTTTTTAGCTAAAAGCTGTACTTTTCTGCCGATTAGCATGGACATTCTAGATTCTAGCAAGAAGACATTCATATAGTTTGTGTTGTGTATGCAGTGTACAGTGTGTTTGTGAGTGTGTGGTGATTGTAAACAGTAGGATTGTCTCTGGCTCTTGTGTTTTATGGCCCTGCATGAAGCCGCTAATGCGACATGCTGCCTTGTTAAAGCACCTCTTCCTTTTCCACATCACTCTCTCTCTCTCTCTCCGCCCTTCACCCTGACCGTGACTCCAGCGCTTTACTGCTCTCATGTTGTCTTCTGTTCCACTCCATCTTTCCCAGCTCTCTCTTTCTCTCTCACACGTACACGTTCACCAACAAGAGGCTTTCTATCACTATAAAACATCGTAAGATGTTCTCCGACCAAAATCATGGGTGCTCTTCGGTAAATGTTTAGAGAGCACATCGAGATCTTACGGCGGAAATGATGTGCGAACAGTGCTGAGCAGCACGAAACAAAGAAAGAAGCTTCATTCATCACACATTTGATAAATATTTTCACATTTACACATATTTGCTGTTCTTGTGCTTCTTGAATGAGGACCAGTAAATATTCAGCACGTATTTCTCTTGCATTGTTTTTACTGACTGCGTACAGAATGACAAATGTAGTCTGATTCTGGAACTGATGCCTCATTTTTTTTTTTTTATAAAGGAATTTTTTGGTGTTGTCTCAAATAGATAGTTCGTAAGGTAATAATAATAATAATTAGATACTTTGTGGAAGTGAAAAACAATATTTGTTGCATTCCACCTTTCTGTGTGTTATTTCATAGTTTTTACTTGTACTTTTCTATTATTCGACCGTACTGTTATTCTAAAATGTGAAAAGCAAAAATAAGCAGCTGTGTCAGGACTTTTAAATGGTGGTGTGTTTTAAAATAAGTTAGACGAAACAGAATTGCACTGTTAGACTGAAGTTAGGACTGAAAAAAAAAAAACATTCAGAATTCAGTCGGAAACACTGATGTGACTTTCAGGTCGTGGCCGAGTGCAGGTGTGCTGGTGCTCTTGATCATGCGTGTTATCCGGGCTGTAGTAATGATGACCTGCAGGTGCACGCCTCCATATGGTGTGTTTCTCACACACACACCCTCACTCTCACACTCCCGTGGACTTCCAGCAGCGTCTGGCGTGCCTTGTGACTCGTGTGCTGTTGCGGACATGCTCTGTGCCCTGTGGCACCTTTCGCAACAGAAGCCCACTCCCCTTGGCAAGAGAAAGTGTTTGAGAAAGTTCTCGGATGCCATCTGGCGTACCTCCTTTCTGTCTTTCTCTTGCCTCTGTGCCCTCTCGGCCTCCTCTGCGCGTTCGAGGCGTGTTCCCGCCGCGCCGGTTTCCCGACGCGTGTCAAAGAGGAGCTGCCACCCTCCGCTCTCACCGCAGGACGGATTTCGTCCATCTCTCGTTCCCTTTCCTCCTTCCGTATCGCATGCCGTCGCATCTTTACCCGCCGTTTGTTGTGTCACGGGTTGCTAGCTGGCGGTCACCTTGAAGCGCTCCTGTTATTACTGTAAAATTAGGGTTTGAGTTACCACATGTTGTAATACAACCAAAATGTCATGATGTTATGAGTGATTTGTGACCCTGGACCACAAAACCAGTCATAAGGGTCAATTTTTCAAAACTGAGATTTATACATCATCCGAGAGCTGAATAAATAAGCTTTCCATTTATGTATAGTTTGCTGAAGGTATATTGGAATATTGAGAAAATCGCCTTTAAAGTTGTCCAAATTAAGTTCTTAGCAATGCATGTTACAAATCAAAAATTACGTTTTGATATATTTACGGTAGGAAATGTATCTTCAAAATATCTTCATGGAGCATGATCTTTACTTAATATCCTAATGATTTTTGGCATAAAAGAAAAATCGATCATACAATGTATTTTATACAATGCTATTATTGGCTACAAATACACCCGTGCTACTTATGACCGGTCACATTTTATATCATGGTAACAGTATGTGTCACAATATTACTATTTTTGCTGTAAATCTAATGAAAAAGTGCTATGCGGTAATGCGTGTTTTTGGATAATCCAGTGAATACAAATGAAAGATGCTTCATCTCAGTAATTTATTTTCTTTTTTATTTGGAACATGATGCAACCAAAGGATAAGAAAAAATCTTAACATGAATAATAAAACTGGCATCAGGGCAAACATTCACAGCTTGAATTGAGTTAAAAACAAAACCCTTCAAACTGCAGTTAATCTGATAGTTCTGACTGATTTAAAAAAGTCAAATATTTAAAATGAGTAATGTGATATTTTCTAAATAATATGAATTTGATTGTATTGATATTAACATATAAATATAAAAAATATATAAATTCATCTAAATAATAATAACAGTGGCACAGCTAAATCTCTACTGGTTGACACGTATCTCTATCTGTTGCACATCAGCCCTGCGTGGGCGAGTGCTCTCACCGTGTGCGTTTGCCCGAAAATGCTGGAAGTGGAGGACGGAAATGGACTGGTGGGAAAATGGAGGGCTGCTGCAGGAGAGATATTTGCGTCCTCTCCTAATCAGTCCTTCCTTGTTCTGCTCCATTACTCCCCCCAAAACAGCTGCTGCTTTCCTCTTTTTATTCTTTCTTTCTGCCTGTTCCCCTCTTTTCATCCAATCTGCATAATCTCCGGTTGTTTGCTCAATTAATTTAATTGATTTTTGGAGCCGCTATGTAACCGTAATCAATACCCACAAGCCTCTCTGCCATTATGCAAATCAAGTTGCATCAGGCTTCCTTCATTACGGCGCTCTGATTGGCTGTCGGTGAGATGTTCTAGAGGTGGTCTGTCATTAAGTGAAATTGTCTTCATTTTAGAGCACTTGCCACGTGGCGGGAGGTTGTTGCCCCTTCGTAATGCGAAAACAAAACTGATGCGCACTTGACCTACTCGAAAAAGTAAATAAATAAAATACGCGTATGTAGTTGGGGAAAGGAGGGAAACATGACAGCATTTTCTTGAAAAGCAAACGCAACCCTTTTTTTTTGCATGTAAAGATTTGTTTCTCCATCACCTGAACATAACATGTTTCCGCAAACAAGTACGTGCGCGTGTGGGTATTAAATTAGGTTGATTTCCTCAGGCACGTTTCCTAGGATGACTGCTAAAATCTAAAAATAAGCTGCATCTTT
The DNA here is from genome assembly GCA_036247105.1 of Cirrhinus mrigala. NCBI lineage: Eukaryota > Metazoa > Chordata > Actinopteri > Cypriniformes > Cyprinidae > Cirrhinus > Cirrhinus mrigala. Next base: position 26,628,119 of record CM070017.1, read on the forward strand.
TGCCTGCGAGACTCCACGCGTCTGAGATTTGATGTGTCGGAGTGCGGCGTTTCAAACCGACGGAACCAAAGAGCAGCTAAAAATAAACCGGCTTATTTTCGAAACACACAAACAGACGTACAGGTACACGCCGGTTTATCGTGGCAGGGTCTCACGCCCCGGATGGCAGGGCCGGCCGTCGCGGCCCTAGCGCACGTGGCCTCGCGTTGACCCGCTCTCGCGAGGACGCAGATGTGTCAAGTGTCCTCCAGCGTGTCTCACGCCCGCAGAAAAATGGAAGAAAGCAAAGCTAGACGTGTCCAACGACTATCACTCTTTCCCTACGCCGCTGTCGTGTTTTCCCTGTTTTTCTGCCTCGCTGTAATACATGAAGGTTTGTGCCGGGGGCAAGGTGTCGAGGACTGATTGCTTGTCGTCGTTTGTGTGCTTTTGTTTTTCCGAGTCTTTCCACCAGACGCCGGCTGTCAAAACCCCGCCTGGCGGTTCTGGGATCGGCTCGGTCTCCCCGCTTCCGCTCGAGTCCGTTATTACAGCGTTCCCATCTCTCCGATCTCAGCCGAAATGTTAAATACAGCGCTGCGGGATTGATGGGAGCGTGCCTTTTGTTCGTGCGAATTTGTGCCTCTCTCCGCCCTCTCAGCACATACCGACACACAATGCCAGAATTTGTCACTAGGTGCCTCTTTATTTTTGCTGATTTGCATATAAATGTGAATAATAGATTACGTAGAGCACTTCTGCTGTAATGTTTATTCAATTAAATTAATTTTGTTGAAACACCTCATGGGATAATTGAAATCTCCAGACTTCTTGTTATTGAAATTGGCTCAGTCTTGATTGAGAAGTGTGTGTGTGTGTTTATGTGGGGTACAGCACTTTGACATCACCTACATAGGCAGCATCCTGCTAAGGCAGCGCATTAATTGAAAAGGAGTGACTGATCTGGAGCGACGTGGGCAGCAGCTCCTCACGCCACTCAGAGCGCAGCAGACTCCATCACGGCTGATTCCAGTAGAGTTTGACGTTAGCAGGCTGCTAACATAAGGTATCGTGACGCCATACCAAAATCCCTGTAAGGCCGGTCCTTCCTGTAAGGAAGGTACAGATATGTATTAGTAGATGCCACATTCAACTTATTCAGAAATATAGATGCATCCTTAAAAATCAATGAGTTTTCCAAAATGCCACAACATTCTGGTTGTGAAAATGGCCCCAGAATCAATTGTTTAGCAAAATCATCTGCTGAAGTCTATTGCAGATATGGATATTCACACATGTGCATACAGTCGACTTGCTCTTAAGTGTTCACTGACTGCCTTTGACTCAAATATGGTGGACAGCTCACGTATAGAAGCCCATAGAAACAGCTGCTAATGACGCATCTCTGTACTGTATATACAGTTGAGGTCAAAAGTTTACTGTTGTTAAAAATGTTAATTATTGTACCACAATAAGAGGGATCATGCAAAATGCATGTTATTTTTTATTTAATACTGACCTGAATAAGACGTTTCACATAAAAACATTATAGTCCACAAGAGAAAATAATAGTTGCATTTATAAAAATGACCCTGTTAAGAGCTGGGGGTGAAAACATTTTGAATTTAAAGATCAGGTTAAATTGAACTCATTTTGTCTTCTGGGAAACATGTGAGTATCTTCTGTAGCTTAATGCATGGTTTTTTCTTCTGGAGCATCAGTGAGCATTTGAAGCTTCTGTAATAGTTGCATATGAGTCCCTCAGTTGTCCTCAGTGTGAAAAGATGGATCTCAAAATCATACAGTCATTGTTGGAAAGGGTTCAAATACACAAAAATCCTGAAAAACCAAAGAATCTGTGGGACCTGAAGAACAGCAGGCAGTTTAACTGCTCAGGACAAACAAGGGACTCATGAACAACTATCACTAAACAAAAAAACACAGCTGTGGATTATTCAGGAAACAACACAGTGTTAAGAGTCAAGGCGATGTAAACTTTTGACCTCAACTGTATAGATAAGTTTTTAAATCAAGTCAGTTCACTTGGTGGCTATTTTGGAAATATGTTTCCCTGAGCATGTTAAGTTAAAGGTGCGAGGTTTTTAAAGGCAGGTCAGTGGAGGATATGTTGTCTTACATTTGAGGCAAAACAGTGTAGATTCTTACTTTTTTAAAATGATATCTGTGTAGGCAAGTGCACAGTAAAGGACAGGAAGTGATAAGGGTGGAGTTCAGGAAATGATACCACCTGCTGTAGATTTACATGTTTACATTACAATATTTGTTGAAGTGCAAGGGTTTTCAGAGAGTATTCAGAAAGTGTGCACCAGTTTACCCCACAGCACTGAACAACAACATGCAAATTATTGATTTAATCGTGGAGTAGAGAGGAGGGACCTGCCATGACTGTGGCACCGTTTTTTAGCTCCTTTAACCAGGTGCAAACATATCTTTATTTACTGGATTCGATTAACCTACCTGAGGAAAGACGGCTGTTTGATGGATAGAGCTTATTTTCTGCCGGGTCAAAAGTCAGGCTTCGCCAAAGCCTTGTGCTAAATTGTTTGTTGTTGTTATTGCTGTTGTCTTGGTGGCAGTGCTGTTTAAAGAAGAAATTGAAGAAAAAATGCCCAAACCGTGGATTAGAATGGGGTAAATTAGATTACGACAGGTTTCTGTCAGGGTGTTTGTAAGAAAATATTATTGTTTTGTTTTCAAATCTTGACAACAGTCTCTGACGTGTTTCAGAGGTAAAAATAAATAAATAAATACAAAAATATTTAATGCTGTTCACTGTCCTAAACGGAATGATATTCCGTTTTTTGTGACATCACTTAGACCGCACAAGCTGTTGGATCATGTTAGCCAATAGCCAAATAGCTATTTAGGCACCGTTTTAGTGGATTCGCTCCATTCTGGCAAGTAAATCTTAAAATCCAGACAATTCCTGATGGACTGAATCAAGTCTTCGCTGATATTTTTATTGAATATCCTGTTTCACATTAAGGAGCTAAAATGGTTTACAAATCCACATTGACTTTAAGCACTTTGGCTGCGAAATGGCCTTTTATTGCTCTAATTACTGAAGGGTCTGAAGCAGGTACTCAACTTTAAGTGGAAACACGGTCTCGTGGTGTGAAGGGCGAGAACAGCCTTTCTCCCCCTCGTCTGCTTGACTCTAATGGTCCCCACACACTAGTTAAGTTTGTAAAACTCGCACAGAAATGACATTCTGTTTTTCATACGTATGAGCGATTTTCATGGATATGTTTTAAGGGTAATTTTTTACATAAATTACCCTTAAAATGCTGTGAACCTCCACGCTGTGTGCTGCTTAAAAATGGAAGCGTTGGGTCAGAAAGAATAGAAGCGTAAGGGAGAAGCAGGTGTCTTTATTAAACCTCGAGCTGACTTGAAATGATCTCTGCTCAAGGTAGCAGATCTGTGTTTAATTTAATCACAGCTATTGGGATAAACAAGCCAAGCTAAAGTCTTCATGCCTGGCTTGTTGAGATGAAGCGTAAATCAGATGAGTTTTTATTCACTCTGAATTCTAAATGTAAGCATTCAGAAATGGGCTCAAACGTAGAGATGCTACAGAAGTTGTGAGTCACAGTAAATATGTTGGCGGGGGAGTGTCATGTCGTAGTGATGCTATCAAAAGATGGCCAAACAGAACACGGTTTAACAAGGTACCATGTCCAAAAAACATGTTTTGTTTTTTCTTCTTTATAACATCAAAAGAGTGAACTAGTAAATAGTAGGACGCTCCATCTCTGAAATATGTGTGCTGGATCAGCAAATGCACCGCGGCTGTTGCAAAGCTATTGAAATCAACTTCAGGCGTATAAAGACCATTATGCATTTAGCTAGCAGAAAAACACAGAGAGCTTTTTGCACATTGCAGGAAAATACTATGAACCTACAAAGTGAATTTGTGGAAAACTGATGAAACATTTGCTCAAGTACAGCGTGCTGCAAAAATGTTCCCTGCACAAACATTGCGCAGATGTTTTTGCCATGTTTAGGATTAGGAATCATTCGTAAAACCTGTATATCATCCCATTTTACACTAGCATGGTGTTAGTTTATGTGTGGTATGGTTATAAACACAATTTATGCAGACATTTGTTGTGCTTGTGAATAGATAAAAGTATTCAGGTAAACTGGTTCACACAAAATTATTCTGCAATAAGCACTGTTTTATGAACCAAATGCACAAATTCATTTTGCAAGCGCATTGATACGTTGATGTACAATTTTTAAGCAAACTATATTTGTTTGCAAACCATTTGCATGCTTTACATTGGCAGGTTGTACAAATGTGGTCTGCCCATGTATTAATACGGTATATGGTTTTACAGTTCCTGCACAGATTTGTTGTGCTTGTGCATTGATTGAACTGTATGCAAGTGCTCGAACAGTGCTTACAAATTAAGAGTAGAAAGATGCTTATCTGAGCAAAGTAGGACAAGACTTTGACCTTTGTTGTGTAGAGCCGAGAAGGATGTTTAGAGACTTGTCTAGCGTCGGCAAAGACGGAATGCATACGGGGGCGAGCGTGTGAGGGGGAAAAAAGCCGGAAATACCCCGAGTCCCGTGCTGTGAGACTAGCGCTGAAGCTCCAGCCTGTTTTCTGTAATAAGTCCCTGTGCTGTTTGTGATCTGCTCTACTTGTTAGCCGTTGTCAGCGGCGCTGCTCAACAGGACCGCCTGCAGCTGCGCTTTCTGAACGCGGCTCGCCGTGTGTGTCTTCAGCGCTGCGCTCAGGTGGGCCGGGAGCCCTGGGCTCCTCTGGAGATCAGGCTGAGCAGGAGGCGTGTGGATGCAGGGGATGGAGAACACAGATTGGAAGAGATCAAGAAAGAGACACCAGAGGGGGCCTCGAGGACTAGAGGATTGGGGGATGAGAATGGATGGCTGGTGGAAATTGTCAGCTTGGCGGTCCAGATGAACACAGGGTTAACAGATAGAGAATTGAATGGCGAAAAAAGAAGGCAGGAGAGATTGTGTCGAAAGAACGAGATTGTGTCGGCCGCATTTCTGCCGGATGCCGTTTCCAACTGTGTCAGACGAGCGATCGCCGTTCGTGCTGTAATTACAAGACACCGCATTGTGTCGCCTGCAAACTCTGATCAAATTTACTCACAGATTTCAATATCCACACGTATTCTTTCAAAACAGAAAACTCAGCGCTCTTGGCATTTTGAACCCTGCTGCTAAGCTGGTGATTTAATGATTTTAGTAAACCAAGGAATTGCAATTTATGACAATTACAATGACAGTTTGGAGAAAGAAATGAGACGCATGCAGTGAAATAGGAAAAAAAATGCAAGAGACACAGCGGCCAAACACGTCCGTCTACCGCATGTTTACATGGCAGTATCCTGCAAAGGAACTACTGTTGTATGTTTGATATTTCATGTTTGCATTCAGGCGGCTGAAAGGTGCTGTTATTTTCTTTGTTTTAACAAAACATTCACCTTTAGTAATAGCCTACTGCTGGAGTTATATTTTTGGTCATTTTAAACCTTTTGTGTTGACCTCAAAAACTGAATGTCTGCTTTTTACCTAAGGAATATTTAGAGTTTTATATTATTCCTGAACATATAGGATATGTTTAAGACAAGTTTGTATAGTATTTGCTTTCATATTTCATGCATCTTTTTTTACAAAGTTGTTTAACAACCCTAGTAAAAAAAGTAATAGATTTAAAATGCATTTATTTAATACTAAGTATAGTTCAAGTCTATTAACATATTTACTTATGTTAATAGACTTATCGCTCAAGACTTACTGATATAAAAATTGCTATTAAATTTTATTTGGACTACTACTGGTGCACAATGCACATTTCTTAATATTAAGCCTAAATATGTTTTAACCCTTTAACTGTCACTCCCATTTTTGAACACAGACATAAGAATGCAGTATCCAGACTTAAATTTTTATAATTCATGAATGAAAACATTTTGTAATATGATTTTGTTGTACATTTTCCGTGGTAATGCAATGTCTGATTTTATAATGCCTTTCAAAGGATGAATTTTGAGATTTGAACTGATATACAATTTCTTATGATATCTAAAGTGTGATAGGCAATAAAAGGAAATGAAGAAAGTCTTTTGTGACAAAGGTCAGATTTCATGTTATGATGTAGATTTTTTAAGTTGCACTCTTGACATATATTGATCTATTACTTTTCCTACATAATTTGTAACACAAAAGAGTGGTAAAATATCTATTTAGGAGTCTTAGACCTTTCCAACGATGTATAGTTTGTCATGATTAGATTAGGATTTATTTGTAAAATGGTGAAACTTATGTGTCCCACAGGGTGGACGGTGACAGTTAAAGGGTTAACCCTTTAACTGTCACCGTCCACTCACAAGTTTACTTCATCATTTTTCAAATCAATCCTTAAAAGTAATAGATTAATATATGACAAGAGTGTGCCTCAAAAATCTATATCATTACAGGAGTTCTGACCTTTGTCACAAAAAGGCTTTCTTTGTTGCCTTTTTCCCTTTTATCACACAATAGAAATCTTAAGAAATTATCTATCACCTGAAAACTTAAAATCTCAAAATTCATCCTTTGAAAACCATTTTAAAATCAGACATTGCATTACCATGGAAATTGTACATCAAAATCATATTACAAAATATTTTCATTCATGAATTATGAAAATTTAACTCTTCAAACGATCCCAAATGCAGCTGTAAATGATCCCAGCTGAGGAAGAAGGGTCTTATCTAGCCAAACTATTTAAATACAGTTTATATACTTTTTATTCTCAAACACCCGTCTTGTCTTGCTCTCCCTGAACTCTGTGTATTCTGGCTCAAGACAGTTCGGGTATGTCGAAAAACTCTGTATTTTCTCCCTCAACTTCAAAAATCATTTCAAAATCATCCTACATCACTGCAGAAGTTCTGACCCAGTGTTTGCAAAGTGAACATGCAAAGAAGATCAAACACCCTTAACAAAAAAGGTAAAACAGCGATATAGAGTGATTTTGAAGTTGAGGGAGAACATGAGATGGGAGTTTTTCGACATACCCTAAACTGACATGAACCGGGAAAAAAAACAGAGTCCAGGCAGAGAGAGACAAGACGAGCGTTTGACATTAAAAAGTATATAAATTGTATTATTTTAATGAAAATAACCGACAGTTTCGCGAGATAAGACCCTTCTTCCTCGGTTTACAACCGCATTTGGGATCATTTGAAGCCACATTTAAACTGCATTTTGGAAGTTCAAACTCGGGGCACCATATCAGTCCATTATATGGAGAAAAATCCTGAAATGTTGAACGGCTGAAGAAAGAAAGACATGAACATCTTGGATGACAAGGGGGTGACTACATTATCTGTGAATCTTTGTTTTGGAAGTGGACTTCTCCTTTAAATATCAGTAAAGAGAAAGAGAATCGGGTGAGAACATGGTTGCAGAACTGGTATCATTTTGCAAAATGGCAAATCATAAAATCTCTCTTTTTTTTCAGAACCACAAAAGTTTGTTTAACAAGTCAGCTTAAAAACGAACTACATGATTCAAGTAACATTCTCTTGATTAACCATCTGAAAGAAAGTTACATTCCAAGTGCAGCACACATGGTGTAAACATAAACAAATGACTTCATGCTGTTTCATGCCAAGTATACTACAAATACATTACATCCTATGTACTTAATAAAAATACCCTGCAATTGTAATTTTTGGTATACCAAACTGGTATATTTAAAGTCTGCTAAATTGAAACAACTAATTTTGTACTTAATGCAAGATAAAGTATATTTGATTGTGCTGAAGTGGAACTACTGCAAGAATACTTTAAATAATATCGGTCTTTAAATGCGAAATATTTAAAGATCATACAATGCTCATCAACACTGACATTAAACTGCATTTTGGAAGTTCAGAATCGGGGCACCATATCAGTCCATTATATGGAGAAAAATCCTGAAATGTTTTCCTCAAAAAACATAATTTCTTTACAACTGAAGAAAGAAAGACATGAACATCTTGGATGTCGAGGGGGTGAGTACATTACGTGTAAATCTTTGTTTTGGAAGTGGACTTCTCCTTTAACAGTGGGATTAGAGTCAAGATTTGAAATATTCTGCAATACTTTGCTTTCAGAAAAACCTCTTGACCCTGGAAAGTTGTGGCGCCCTCGAACTGGAGTTTGAACCCCGTGATGGAGGTTTTGTTTACGTGCTGTATTTAGCTAACAAACACTCATTATTACTGATCTAATGCTCAGTAAGCACCGCAGGGGTTCACTTCATTAGAGCAACGTGCAGCTCATCTGTTTTCTCCTCCCCTCTTTATCCTCCGTTCACCTATCTACTCCTTCCTCCTTCCTCTTCCTTCATTCTCCTTCACCTCTCGAGTTTCCTTTGCTCTTTATTCGTCTCGTGTCTTTTGCTTTGTTGTTATTTCTGGTAAAGTCTTGATGATCGTTGGGCGCCCCTGCGGCACTTCTTCACCTCCGTCTCTCGTTCCTTCACTTCCACATCTAACCCCGCTCGCTCGGCTAATTGACACAGCGAGGGTTCGAGGGACTCCGAGACCAGCGGCGTGCTGTTTGCGAGCCGTTTTGTACCAGAGGCAGGCAGAACGCGGTGATGTGCGTACGCCGTGTGCTGCCATAAATTGGGCGTCCCGTGTGACTTGGTAGGTGCAGTTAGCGAGCGCCCTGAAAGCGATGCTCGGAGCGGGAAATACTTCAAATGACCTCAGAGCTACACTGAGCCCAGATAACAAGACTGGAGGTGCAGTGGAGCAGGATAAGCTCTCCAAATCACAGCAGAAGACTAGCTCAAATGCTTGACACCTTGAGTCCTGGTGCTCATATGGGTGATGGAGGTTTGAATGCGGCCTGCAACATGTGCCATGTTTTGAATTTGTTTTTGTGTTTGTATTTTCCATTTTTTATTTTAATTTTAAAGTTTTGGTAATTTTGTTGTGCTTTTGTCATTTGTATTGTTTATTTTTTAACAGGGCTTAAGTCTAGTCCCAGCCTAAAATGTAAGTCTGAGCTGTTTCAAATCTAAGAAACTCGCACTGATTGCTCTTGAAATATGTCAGTGGCCTTGCTTTGTCTCAAAATGCACAACAGTAATGTTTTTTTCTAAGGCACTTTTTTGAAAATTACTTAAATGTCCTACTTGAACAATGGCCTAATCCTGGCTTAGTCTAAGCCCTGTCTGTGAAACAAGGCCTGTATGTTTTTTCTATTTGAGAAATGAGAAATGTTGTTTTTTTTTATATATATATATATTTTATTTTATTTCAGTTAATGTTTATTTCAAGTAACAAAATATATTTATTTATTTATTTATTTATTTAATGGATTTATTCATTTATTTAGTGTGTGTGATATAATAATGTATATTTTAATAATTGATATAATAATTATGCATCTAAAAATCTAAAAGATTTCCACTTTGGCCCTAGCAGAAATGTGTTCCACTTAAGTCAGATAGCAAATGTGCATAAAAAAATGAATAATGTCTACCAGGTCCACATGTGAATATATGTTTTTAATAGAGTGAAAAGTATGGGTTACATCACTTTCACTGCTGTACAGTGTGAAATGACAATGCTTTTTGCCAATTTTTGATGTTTTACTGTCAAAGAATGTAATTTAATTTCATTTGAAGGTGTACTTCTAACTGTACTATAGGTTTAGTAATGTTGCTGGAGCACAATACTGCTTTTTTGTTGCAACTGCAAATGCTATAAGCTACGTAATTGTATATAATGTTAATTTCTCGGATGCGGTTGACCCGGTAAATACAATTCAAAATATGAAATTTGGCCACAATGTTTATTTCTTGATATGCATTAGATAAATGGGCCAAAATGTATTTCAAAACGAAGAAAAAACAAAAGTACATTCAGTGAAATGAAATTAAAAGGTTTTCTCTACAGATGGTTCTTCTTATTAATTTGAATGGAAAAACAATTCACTCAAGATGACTTTAATGAACCACAGGGTCTTGTTTTCTGTAAAGATTAGTGCCCGTCTCAACCTGCTGTTTTCCTTCTAATAGATATTTATTGTTTTATATTAGAGCGCAGCTGCGGATTGCGATCCATATTTTGTTTACGAGGCTGAGCCTTGGTCACTGGAACATGTAAGCTGCCTTTTCTCGTTCCACGGGGAGAAATTAAACTATACTGAGCTTAATCTGTGATGACTAGCCTTCTATCGATTTCTCTGAAATGTTTTTGCTGCTCTGATGCCGTTGAATGAAAGCACCAAGGTAAAGTATATCATTTACACAATGCCAATTCAACTTCTCACAATCGATCCCAGCTTGAATTTAACTTTCAGATTGCACCGAGCCCATTATAAAGTAATAACTCTGCCGTCCGTAAATAGAGTCGGTGCGCACACGCCGGGTATCCGAACGCCGCTTTATTGGAAAGGTCCATTAGGCCTCTGTACAGGAGGGAGGCTTTTCTGTAACGTTTCTGTTGGGTCATCGGCGACGGAAAGAGAATACGAGCCAGTAAATTCATCATTCCCTTCTTTTTGTCGTCGTCTAATAGCTTTCTCAAGGATGTGCGTACAGCTTGAATGAAATATGGTGGTGCGTCAGTCTATTTGAATCGAAATGAGATGTCTCCACTTCTCCCTGTCATTTAGCGCAGCTAAAACGGAGAAGCGACATAAATCAAATGATTTTTAGGGCGTTGCTGGGCCACTTAAAACGAAAGAATGAATATAAATGAATAGGCTCAGAAATGTAGGCCTGAAAAGCTGAACCAACAGAACAAGTTTATGCATCTTACTGCTAAGCAAAATTCAATTTGCGACTGCAAGTAAACCGTCTCCTACACCTGTACATAAAACGTACAGTTATTATATGCTTTTAAAGCTCCGATCGCAATTAATAATGTCAAAAACGCATTAGCTAACACAGTTTACAATCGAATGGCATCTGCGAGCGCATATGTTCCACTAACGCTGCCGCTCGGCTTGGTATTTTGTTATGTGATTCAAAGGCATAATGTCTTTTTAATCACCATTTTTTGGACACTGTACCACTGTATTGTTCCGTAAGCATGCTTGGCAGTAAACCTAATTTGGATTCTAGTGTTACGATAATGTTGTTTTATGATGTTTTTATTCAGATATACTACGGTATTTGCATGCTACTCCAAAGAACTACATACAAATACCATGGTGCTACATGATGATATATGATATTAGCATCTAAAATGACTGAATCACAGTAGTTTTTTGCATCGGTCCTCCCAGCTCTGCCTGTGTCTCTTTAACACATCACTTCCTGTCTTTGACGTCTCTGGGAAGCACAGTTTTTGCGTGTTGCCGTGAGCTCTGCTGACTTCGGATTGAATTGTACGGAGCAGCGCAGGAGGAGGAAAGAAGCGGTCCCTCTGCCTCCCTCTCTCTGAACATAAACACACCTCTGAATGGTTGATGCATTGTTTATATTCTTTTAATCAGTTTGGAATTTGTCACTCCAAATGCCAGCGTTGTTTCGTACGCACGGAGTGGCACATAAGGAAACACGCTCATTAGGCGAGGGCGAGCGAGCTAAGAACAGGGATTGCTTTCACCTCCTCTTTCTCCTTCCTTCCAAAGTGGTTTAAGTGTGTTTTTAATGGGATGCCGAATTGAGAGCTTTACCGCCGATGCTTTCCGAGCTTTACCGCCTCCGCCCCCGTTTCATAGGTGTATAATTAGATTTGGTAGTCCAATGAGAAATACATTTCGTAGGTATGTTTTATCAGCTGAAAATACGTTTCACCAGTTCTCCTCATTTATTAGTTGGATTCACTTCAGCACACCGACGTCTTATCGGAAATTGCTTTGAGTCGCTAACACCAGGCATTTTACTTACAAATGTCTAATTGAGGGAATTTATTTTTGCCTTTGCGGAGCCGCCGCGGCATTTAGAGTCACGCTACGAGCGAGGCGCGGGTTTCTGCGTCCCTCTGGTGTTTGCGCAAGTTCTGATTTTAATATCCGGCCCCTCGTCTGAAATGCGGCGGATCCGTATGCTGTTTTCATTTCTGATAGATTATCTTTGAATAAATGGGGGGTTTTATGGGATGTCCCTTTTTAGCATTACACCTTTAAGCCGAGATGAATCTTACTTGCAGATTGAGAAACTGCAGGTACCGCTGAAGACCATTTTGATGAAAACCTGGAAATCTGACTCACTAATTGGCCTCATTTTCCTCGCAATCATAATCCACAGGGTGGCTGATAGTGTAAAGCTCTAACTTTGTGAAACAGATGTGGTTGGTTAAAAGGTCTTTTTTTGTTTCTTTTCTTTACTCTTTAGGGAACAAAGTGTGCCTTTAATGCTCTTTAAATGGAAAGTCAACGTGAAATCATAACTGTCCTAATATACATCCCAGGTCTTGTGTGTATTCCTCAGTGTGTGTTGTAAAAACACTTTGCATTTGCACAGATATCACCTAGACCGCATGGCCTGTTGGTTACATTGAGTAAATATCTGTTTTAGCCAACCGTTTAGGAAAGTTCTAGACTATCCTGTTGTATTATTGCTGCAGAATGTGGCAAATTAGTCTTCAACAAGCTGAAAAGAGTGCGTGTTTATAAATTTGCACAGGCAACCAATAGCCGCATGCATGGAATTCAAAGCATTGATGTTTGCCTACAAAACAACCGCTGGCTCTGCAGCCCTGTCCCTAAATTCACCACTTCAGACGTACGTGCCCTCCAGAAGCTTGCGTTCTGCCAGCTAACGGCACATTATAGTGCCTTCCCAAATAGTCACAAAATCACTTTTACATTAACTGTTCCCTCCTGGTGGAATGACCTGCCCAATTCAATCTGAGCAGCTTTAGCCATCTTCAAGAAACGTCTAAAGACACATCTCTTCCATCTACATTTGACCCTCTGATACGAAGAAAAAAGATTTCTGAAGGATCACGTGACACTGAAGACTGCAGTAATGATGCCATTACCATCACAGGAATAAATTACATTTTAAAATATATTAAAACAGTTACTTTAAATTGTAATACTATTTCGGAAAATTTCTGTTTTTTTACTGTGTTCTGAGTCAAATAAACAGAGGCTTGGTGAGCAGAAGCGACTAAAATCTCCTTGCTTTTGTCCGCCCATGTATTTATGTTTATCGTAATGGGAGACACAGGAAGAGTCTCCGCCCCTTTCCTATCTCGGCCCATTTCCTGCATCTCCATGATTTCAGCACTAAGTGTAAGTGTGGTGAATGTTATATTTGGAAGTGCCACTCTGAGTGATTATGAAGCAGTTCCACACAGCTAAATAAGCATGATTCAGAAAGTGCGTGTGATGAATGTAGGCGCCTAATCTACTGAGGCTGCAATCCGCAGGCCCTCGCTGCCACATGCCGCCTTCGCTGTATTTATCATATCGAATATATGCGTCCGCGTGCACACACGTGCACAAAAAATAAATAAATAAATGAAAATAAATGACGAGTTGGCAAAGCAGCCTAAAGCAAAGCTCTACGAAGACACGCCACGTCCGTGACGACCTGACGACGTGAGTGATGCGTGCTATTGTGTCTGTGTGTGTAGTCATGGTCGATCACACAGTTTGTTCTGCTTGGCAGTGTTTTGTTTGGTTTAAAAGCTTTGCAGCCACCAGATGGTTTTCCTGCCATGAAGCAGTGGGTCTGTCATTAGCCACTGGCAGGGGGGAAGAGCTGGTTGTTTGCATTGGGCCAGCGCTGAGCTCTGTGTGTGTGTGTGTGTTTATAGAATAGGGGTCCCATCACCTCATGTGGGCGTTAATCGAATTTCCACGTTCACGAATTTCATGTCCAACACTTTGCCGCGTCCAGCCGTGGTGAGATTACACTGTGGAAATCTTGACGTCGACTAGCCTCCCCATTCACAGCCCTCGCTCTTGTTTTCCACACTACAAACAATCATTTCATATGCGTGGCCGTCTTAATCTTGTCTGCGCGCGTAAATTGAGTTTACGGTGTCTGGGTGTGTTTGCCAAGCCTAAACTCCTGCTTCTAGAAAGCTATGGGAGAGAGTATATTAGCTATATTAGCTAATAAACAATGACATAAGAACAGTTGAGAAACTGTCATGTTGACAGCTTAGTCCACACAATATTTGCTCTGCAGTCTTGAGAGGAATCAGTCATTTTCCAACTATCACAGGATAGGTACACATTATTATTTCTCCCCTTTGGGTTGCACAGGATCACAGGTCATTGATATTAGGTTTGTTTATTTATTTATTTATTTTTTGGTAGGAGAAACATAAAGAAGAGGAAAACAAAAAAAAAATCTGTCTGCCCATTCTAACTTTTGCAACCAGCATGGAAAATTATATTAGGACAGGAAATTATTTTATAGAGAGGAATGCTTTAGACAAGGCTGTATGTCAAGGTCAATAAATCCCTTGTTAAATATAAAATAAGTTAATGCAATAACCTAACTGTAAATGTAGTAATCTGCAGAAGCTTATAATCCATGATTTATGGATTCAAAAGTTCCTTTTAAAAATAATTATTACACACTATACTCTCACGTTTCCAAGGTGTAATAGATGTTCTTGATTGCATGCACGGTTTTTACTTGCTTACATGGCACTTTTTGTGTTGAAAATGAAATGCAAATGTATTTTAAACTAGATTTTTTCTGTTCTGTATATTGGATACTCTACTTGAAGAACAAACAAATGAATAAAACTTGTAATAGAATGGCATGTAAATTTAATTTGCATGTCAAGAAACAGAAACATAGATGCTAATATATTGGCTTTTATATTGCACGTGTAGAAAGATTTGTACATGGTGATGTGTCTCTGTACATCAAAACAGAATAAGAGAAAACGATTTAGAAACACAAAAGTTGCACACTTCGCTTTTTGAGAGGTGTGCTCACTTCCTCCCTGTATGGGTTATGAGTTTCACATTCTTTTCTCTGTTTACTTTTGTGCTGACATTCTCTGCGTCCAAGGCCGTATCTGTGTTTGAACAGTAATAGATTAGCCGTGACCTGCGAGCTGACCCCTTTTGCATGAAGGAGCACCGCGGGTCTCCGTATCGATTCAGAATCATTAGCCGGACGGCGGCGGCGTGTGTGGTGTCATCGCCGCAAGCTGAGGCTAAACACGTCGCCTTTTCTCTTTCCAGATGAGGTTACGGAACGCACACGGTCTCCTACGCACAAAGGCGGAGCTGTAAAACGTGTTTGTCAATGTTTTTTGACATTAGCACAGTGATTTCGACTTTAAACTCCAATATGAAACATTCACACGTTTAAAAGCACTAGAACGTCGCACCTCTGTCGGCGACGACACGTCGGTGGCAGAATTAAGCTCATCTCTGTCAAACCAAACAGGCTGGTGATGACTAATTGTTTAAGAAAACGTAAGTGAGACGTGGAGAAAGATCCCAAGTGAGACAAATGACACGAATGAGAATTTGACGCAGGAAACGCGGTATCTACCGTCGTGATTTATTCATACGGAAGATCTGTGAAGCATATTGCGGAGGGCAAAGAACATTCGCAGTTTCACAGAACACATGGCGGCCTGGTTGGGATCCAGCCCTTCTGCGAAAGCGCCGTTCGCGTTACGCGTTTTGTTTCAGACGACAACCATTGGGTGTGGATGTATTCCATGTGGGTTTTTTTTTGCCCACACTAATTCTTGTATTCACAAGCGCTGTCTTTCTCACTCTCTCTGGGTAATCAGATCACAGAGGAAACTGGTGTAGCCCAGGGACTGTTGTTTTTTAGTGAACTTTGGCTGCGTGTGTGTATGTAATGAAATTCTCCGGTGCAGGATGCAGGACTAATGAAGCCAGCAGAAAGCATAATGCAGTGCCTGATAGACTCCAAGGAGTTCTGGGCAAACTACGAGAGAAAGATAGATAGAGAGAGAGAGCGAGAGAAGAGAGTAAGAAGTACCGAGAGCGGTCCTGGCATTCGGTAGGAACCTCGAGGGACTGAACTCCATGGCCAGTTCTAGCTTTTGTATGCAAATAGAAGTGAGGGGAAGTAGAGTGCTATTTCGAGGTCTTGTCTTTTTCTCTCTCGTTTCCTGTGGGCCCGAGTTCCATGCCCGAACGTCCTGCCCCGAGGCGCCCCCTTTTCCACACACTTCGAACACAAACACACGTCCACTGGAGCGGCGCCAGCGTCTCCTCCCAGTCACAGCCACGGGAAGCGGTTTTCTCATTCTCTCTGCTCACGGTGACTGACTGCTGTCTAATCGAGGCTCTCGCAGTTCGCTCCGCCGGCGTCTTTAGCATTCTTAACGCCCCGCTATGAGTGCGAGGGTTTGCTAATCACAAACAGGTGCAAAAATGATTAAGCGCCTCCTTTCCCGCTTGTGTACAGTGTGTGAGTCGCACAAACACACACACACACACACACACGCTTGTGACCCCCATGTATCAGTTAAATAGGTTTTGGGTGTTTATTTTGCATATGTTCTTCTATTTATAGTGAGCAATAGGATGTCGTATGTGTGTTTGAACTTGGATGCATTTGTGAGGATCTTAAATTGGATTTGGATTAGCTTTGACAACTAAAGAAATAAGACAAAATTATCCTGAAAAAATACAAAATAAATGCCACACGTATGAAGCTGCTTATGTAATGTAAATGTCAAAATAAGTGTGCACATCCAAAACCTGAAATGGGCTCCGGTGAAGGACAACAAAACAAGAATAATGCAATAGAAAAATGGGATTGTGCATGATGAAGACTTGACTTGTTGAAACATAAAAATAACATTAAAATTAACCATGTGCTCTGACATAATTAGAATACATTGCAAAATATGAATCGTAGATATTTCATTATAACAATTATTACTGTGACATGCATGAGCTGTATTTAAAGTGTGTATTAATAGTGCAGGTTATGTTTTATCCGAAACAGATGAATGTGATTCTGGCAGTGTTTTATTATGTTGGTTGTTGTATGTATTGGAAATGTCCAGTGGGTAGCACTGAAAGATTAATGCTGTATCACCATTTAAATTACATAGCACCTATGCTAAACCTAACTGCAAGTGTTAAGAAACACATTTTAGCTTGCTTCTACAAGTCTTTGAGCTCTTCTGTTGTGACCCATGTTTCACAGTACCTGAGCGCTCCGTATCACAAATGCAGAGCTGCACCAGGTGCGCTTCCGAGCAAGTTTATAATTGCTAGAAAAGCCACACATATGGGGCTAGTTAGGTAATGCAACGTCAAAATAGGTGTGCACAAACCTAAATTGGACTCAGGTGAAGGACAACAAAACAAGAATAAAGAAAAAAAAGTTAGATGGGATGGTGCATGATTAAGACTGTTGAAGCATTACATTTTTGTAAATAAACTTTCCAGTGCTGTAATTTCAGTGTGCAGACAACTGTCTTTTACGTGAAAGCAATTTCACATGTTTTTACATTACAGAATTTATAATGCTACATAAGTGCATTGTAAGCATTGTGATGTGCTTTATAGGGAACTTTAGCCAAAACTGGTCAGGCCATTCAAAATTAACCATGTGTTCTGTCAAATTAGAATACATTGCACTATATGAATCACAAATATTCCATTATAACAGTTTTGACAGAGATAGTTATTACTTTGAAATACACGAGATGGATTTAAAATGTATATTTATATTGCACATTCAGTTTTATCCAGAACAGATAAATGTGAATATGGCAATGTTTTATTATGTTAGTTGTTGTATGTATCACGTACCAACTATGCTAAACCTAACAGTTAGTGTTAAGAAAAGCATACATGAGATGAAGCATGTATGTATCATTTGATAATAATAATACATTTTATTTATAGGCGCCTTTCTCAACACTCAAGGACACCGCACAATAAGTTACAAGCAAGACAACAGATAACAGACAAGAAATCCCATATACACAGACAAAGCATAAAGAAGTAGGAGTAAACAATTAAAGTTTAGGCGAGATAAGCAATTGTAAACAAATAAGACTAGAGTCTGGATTTGAAAAGAGATAAAGAGTCAATATTTCTGATGTCTGGTGTTAGTGAATTCCAGAGCAACAAAATGCCCTGCTGCCCGTAGTGGAGAGACGAGCACAAGGAAAAGTAAGATGAAGAGAGGAAGCAGATCGAAGAGAACGAGAGGGAGTATGGATGTGGAGAAGATCAGATAGATACAAAGGGGCAAGATTGTGAATAGCCTTGAAAGTGAACAAGAGAATTTTAAAGTCAATCTGAAACTTAACCGGAAGCCAGTGAAGCTGCTGCAAAACAGGGGTGATGTGGTGAAGGGGGGATTCTGCCGATAAAACGGGCTGCTGAGTTTTGAAGCAATTGAAGCTTATAGAGGGATTTGTGGGGAAGACCGAAAAGAAGAGAATTACAATAATCGATGTGGGAGATGACAAGACCGTGAGCAAGAATTGCGGTAGTATAAGGGGTAGGGCGAAGGTGGTTAACATTACGTAGATGAAAATAAGCGGATCGGGTGATATTGTTAATATGTGATTGAAATGACAGTGTGCTATCCAGGATGACACCCAAACTCTTAACCTCAGTAGAAGGAGCAACAGTGGAATTATCAGCTGAAAGAGAAAAAGTCTTAGTTTTGGATAAAATGATGATGAAGCAACTATGCCATTTTAGCTTGCCTTTACAAGTCTTTGAGCTGTTTTATCGTGATTTGTGTTTCACGTGACTCATACCTGAGCGCTCTGCATCACAAATGCAGTGCTGTACCAGGTGTGCTACCAAGCAAGTTTACTACATTAGAAAAGCCATTATTTTAAAAAGTATTAAGCAATAATCTGCCCATGTAATCAGAATTTGTGTGGAAAGGAATACGCACAAGGAATACGCATTTTCCTGACACTAGTGTTCATTTCAGCTGGAAACTGCAGTGAATTTTATGTATACACAATTTCTGCAGTTTTGTAAAATTAGGCAGAGGCAGGTTTTTCCGTGTTGTTCCTTACTGTGTCAGACAGACCCGGACCGAATTTGTTAGATCCTGTCGACAATAACAATAACGTGGATCCCTCCTGAGGGGTCAGCTGCCACCTGTGATGTATGGGAATGCTAACGGCTGGCTTTCTCTAGGTATTACAGACTTAATTTTTACTGGCCCAGCAATGATCGCACACAGGGACCGAGTGCTTCTAACGCGTTGGCCGATCATTCATGTCGTGTTTTGAACCTAATTGGTCAAGAAGTGACAGTACACTGTTCGCTTTTGTTATAAATGGCTTTTGCCATCAGTGTGTCTGGACGCTGCTTTTGGAGACCAAAGACAGTCTAGTTCATCTCGCTTTCTCTCCCCGTGGACTATCTTAAAGGGCAACCATCATTACTTCAAATTATGTTATTATGTCTAACAGTGTCGCCTGGCGCTGCCAGCACCATTTTTCTTTCTCCCTCTCACTGTCTCTCCCCCTTTCTCATTCTCTCGTTCCCTACTTGACACGCACACAGAGTCACACGCCGCTTGTCAGCTGCTTAGGCGCCTTCCGATTTAATAACAGTCCGTTTCTCTCGGTCTCCGTCTTTCTCGCTCTTTTGGACTCCGGTGCTCCATAAACGAGAGACCTCCTGTCTTGTCCTTGAAGTCATTAAGATAGCTGCTTAGCCACAGGACTCTGTCGCAGACATAACAAACGCTACAAAGGCTGATGTCTCGAGACCTCGAAGCCTTTGTCCTGTTAGATTCGCAGCGTGCCATGTTTTTAATCACAGCACGAATGTGTCGCAAACTCCCTCACCGCCGCTCGACGAGTCCACGGGCATTGATATTGAAATGCGTACAAGACACGGGAGAGTTTCGCACGCTCGATGCAAACGCGTCACCCCTCTTCACAGCTGTGGGAGCTGAACCGCGGCAGGCTGCAGCAGCTGTCCGCTGTCGGCTGTCGGCCTTGCTATGTGGCATCTGTTACGGATATTTCTTCTCATGTGCCTTGACCTTCAAGCCTCTCTTGAAGAGAAATAAAAGAACCTGTTCTTCATTTCACTTTCTTGCCCTCCTTTCTTTTCACCGACTGTCTCCACAGAGATAAAAGCGCACCAACACTCCTTTCAACCTACAGTACACGGTGATGGTGCCAGAGCCCTACCTGGCCCAAGGAAAAAGCGTTTCTTAACTGAAAAAGAGGCGCCGGCCCTTTAAACATGTTGTTTTTAAATCAGGAACCACCAGCGTCGTGTGGCGAGTTGTCCCGAGTACTGTACTGTAGGTCTCTGGTGAGGTCCTCCATAGAATAGACAACCCGTCAGGACAGGGAACGGTGGCCCTTCTGTACATTTTGACCTGAGTACTTTGAGTTTTAGCAGTCATTTACCTCATTCTTTGGCTCTCGACCCAGTGAAAATGTGAGGTTTTTTTGAGAGTGGCACCATTTGGGTTCGGAGGGATAATGGAGATCCCAGCAGTCAGCTGATACTCTACTTAAAGTAAATCACATTAAAGAAAGCTGATCCTGTCTCAAATATTGCACTAATACCGCACAAAACGTACATTGTCTGCTTTTAAATTAATTTTGCTAAAAGGAGTTTGACTTCTCAGCGCCAGAGGTTGTACATTATCGATTTTTCATCGTTGTAATTTGCATCCAAATGAAGCCAAATATTTGGATTAAGTCACAAGAGGATTAATATTGACTGAGATCTTAAATCTATACTGTACATCAGCGTTGTAGGGAGACAGGGACTAGTTGTCACATAGGAGTAGTCTAGCAACTATAACGGTTTGAGTCAGTTCTGAGTTCTTTGAACATCAAGCCGTGCACCGGTGTCATGTTTTAATGTAAGTGACACTGCGCCTTCATTGTATGGACAGGCTTATCCTGACTGGCATGAGAAGTGGAGCATGGTGTTCTGGGTAAAGGGGTTGAACTTGCCCCAATCTGCGTTCTCTCCGTCTCTCTCTCGCTGTATTTGCTGCCGTCTCAGATTTCTGGACAGATTTAGGCGACAGATGTTGCTCCATGTGTGTAGAAGCATGCGCATCTTCGTACAGGACGGTGGGGTATATTTATGTGTCCTGGATGTGCCCAAAGGGTGAACGCCCTTCAGGAGAGACCGGAGGAGAATATTAACGAGTCCATTAGGACACACAAACGCACACTGACCCCTCCTGTCCAAAAAGACAAAAGCGAAATCAAGGTTAAGTGCATGAATGTGAATGCCTGATGTGCATTTCAATGAAGTCGGGGCAAACTTGAAATTCAAAACTATCTAAGCGAAACAATTAAGCATGAGAACAGATTTTACCCTCAGGCTGAAGTCACCATTAATAATAACTGAATGTCAATCAGAATTGGATGGTGGACACTTAGAGCACTACCTTTTATCTATTACACACTGCTTTATACAGTTTGATATTTTACTGAATTGTATTGTGTTTATTACTTTAATTTTGCACTCAATGGCCCAAAAAAGTATTTGGCCATTTGACCAAAAAAGCATCATAATTATATCATTATATTCTTGCAGCCATTAAGTGTCCTGTTGTATATCAGGGTCTGATGCAATGCTTGTACCACAATACCGCCATGGCACATTTTTGTCACAGTGTTTTCCTCTCGCATTTCATCTGTATTGTACATCTAGTATTGTATGTTTGTCTTCGGAGTAAGTCTCAGAGTTAGACTCCTTGAAAGTGCAAACTTACCTGTCCAAGACATTTCTGATTCTTTCCTCATATAAACCTACCAGTATGTATGATTCTGTGTACCTCTGAGAGTATTTCAGTTTTTTGCCTGATTCAGAAACCTGTGTTCCACAGGTGATGACAGCGTTAGGCTGGGTCTTTATTAACATTTTCATTATCTAGTCAGTTTTAATATGAATTATTTTTACAAAACTTTGTTGATCACCCATGGTAGTTAGCTTAGCCCTCAGGTTTCATTCAGAATAAACTTTTTTGACACACACCTTCATTAAGCGATGATCGGCCCGTCCTCGGCAAAAGCAATCTCTGAGTGGCGGTTAGACGACGTCGCACGGCTCCTCGGAGACTCGTCTCATCGAGAGTTCCGGAATCCGCGTCTGAAAATGAAGCCCTCATAACTCTCCTCGTTCTGTCGTCGTTTCTGTGGAGACAGCCTGACAAAAACGTCAACTCCCAATATCTTCCTCATAAAACTCTGCAGCTCTAATAGAGGGATGTAAATCAATTACGTCAGAATTCATTTAGAAGAGCCGGGCTAGATGGAACCCCTGGCGCCGGAGATTTGATCACAGAAGGCAAGCGTACACTGGCATCGACTCGCAGTTGATTCTGGATTTTGAAAGATTGTGCTTTAAGCCAGCGTTGCTTGTTTTTGAACAATATGACATTCTTTTGGTGTGTGTGTGATGTTAGCCCGGCCTCATGCATTCTCTTGATCATGCGTGTGTGTGCCTGTGTGTACAAAGGCTCTTTGTGCATATTGGGCTGAATTGATGCTGATTGATTTCGACAGGGTCTGGAGGATAGGGGATTGCGTGTGTGTGTGTTTGTGTGTGTGTGTGTTGACATCTGTGCTTGGTGTGTGTTTGTAATCTGGCTGTGAGTTGTTGTTTTTTCCAGTGGTCGTTCTTGGTATCTCTGGCTAACGCTCTGTCTCTGTCTCTGTTCTCCCCTCCTGTTCCTAAAGCAGGGCAGGAGATGGAGTTTTCTCCGTCTCAGTACCCAAAGCAGGGGCAGAGGGTGTCAAACTCATTTTTGTTTTTAGCTTGCCCCATATACCACAGAAATGAAGCAATCAAAATGTGTGTGTGAGACTTGGCTCTGTCATACTTGTCAGTGTGTGCACTTCACTGGACATGTTCTCTTTTTTTGTGAGTGCCTTCAGCTCTGTATGTGTATGTGTGTGTGTGTGTATTGTGCCTCAAAGGCACAATAGTTCATGAACACTGGAAATAATGTTTTTAAGCCTAAGAAAAAAAAAAATTAGAGGTATGGAAAAGCCTTTATTCATTGTCAGTGTTGCCCAGTGCATTAAACTCCAGAAGGCAAAGCATCAAACTACAGCTGTGCACATTAACAGGTTTAACAAACCCCCTTTGTCATTAACATGTCGAAACACAGTCGCTAATATGGTGAAGGGATATAATGGCATTCAAAGAATCATTACACACATTAGATATTGCATACAAAATACCCTTTCCATAATTCTCACTGTAGTATTTGAGTTAGTCTATGGTATGTCGCAGTCTAGGTAGTTTGATTTATACTGTATGTGTGGGCATTTGAAAGGAGTCCTGGGTAATAAGTCACCTAAAGCATTTTTACACCATCTGGCCTACTGGTTCTGAGCACAGTGAGTAACGGTACAAGCATTTCCAGTAGTTTCAGTATGGTGTGATTATAAACCACTCTGTGGAGGTATTTCTCAGCATGGATAACTAACCGTACTAGGGACAGGAGAACCATGCTGATGCAACTGCTTCAGTCGCTTCTGATCGGTCATGTACATTCTGATTTTGCAGATCCACAATGGAAAAAGGAAATGTAGCCATTGGTATAGAACAGCAAAAGAGACATAAGCAGTCAGTCTGATGGTGAGTCAGGCCTGTGCATTCGAAACCTATTACAGCTTCTTTGGTTAATTGGTAGCTCAGTGGAAGATGCTTGCTCGGTCATGTAAAGAACTTTGGGTTAAGTTATGTTTGTCCACCTTGTGTGACTTTTTCCGCCCACACTCTAAACTCTCATTTTCTCTTACTAGAATGCATCTCCAGTCGATCTGTTTTCTCTTTGTTTGAATGCTGAGCCACATTCAGACAAGGTGCTGCTGCCCAATTATTTGGTTGTTTAAAGCATTCATGCTCCATTGTTGAAGACATCTGGAGGAGAGAAAAGAAGGCCTGGGGTTCGGTGATGTGTAGGCGCAGGTGTTTGTGGAGTGACGGAGGAGCTGGTATTGGCCAAAGGCCAAAAACAAATGCTGTCTCTTCTTGAAACAAGCGACCATGTGAGTAAACAGCCAGAGCTGGATAAAAGAAGGTAGACAGGTGTGGAAGAAATCTCCGAAAGACAGAAAGAAGAGGTCGACTCATCTGCCGAGGTATCGACTCCTCAGAGCGGCCAAAGGAGCGTCCCGGGTCGCTCCAACAGAGTTACTCGCAGGAAGTAAGTTTTGGAGTGCCGGAGAGAGCGAGTTGGCTTCATTGATGGATGGACAGGGACAAAGGGAGGGAGGCAGTGATTGAGGGAAAGAGAAAGAGAGCGTGAGTGACATATCGGGAGGATAGCGACTAAGCCCGGCGTGCCGCATTGCATAATTACATTTTCTGTTCAAAGAGTATCGGCAATCAATAATGTAATTCATAGAGAGGCTATAGCGTACCCTCTCATTGGCATTCAGCGCCATGGCCGAGCCGCTATCCTGAAGAATTAGAGCAGCGAGGAGCAGAAGGCAGTTTGTCATTGAAACAAAAAGTCGCCCATTGTTCATATCAGAATATACTTACCCAGCATGCTCGGGGAGAGAGAGGGGCCTTGTAAATTGCATTATGTTTTGAGTGATGGCTTTTAGGCGGCGTGTCCTTGTTACCGTAGTGTGGTCAGCACGTCGGCAGGCTCGCGGAAAAACCGCGGCCCGTTTCTCGTTAACATCTCGCCGCGCTTTTAGTCTTATTCCTTTCGGTGCTTTCTTCAGCTGTTCTCTTCCTTCCCTTCCAGTGACTCTTTTTTTGGGTCAGTCTAGATCTAAAATGGCAGTCACCCCCAAGTCCTGCCACAGTGCGTTTGAGAGTTCGGACGCGGACGACAGCTGTGAGGCCGATCTCATGTCGTCTCTTCACCTTCCAGCACATCCCCGACGTCCCGCAGCCAGGAGCCGAGGGGTCGAGATCGCCTCCGATAAACTCACACTGAGGCCACGGGGTGCCGGGATGCGTGCCATCCTTCCTAACCCCTCCGGCCCGTGCTGCGAGTCGGAACGAATTCTCATTCAACCCAGACGTATCTCTGGCATCCTTGTCGACCGAGAGCTTTGGGTTTTTAAGCTAATCTAAGCTCCCCGATCCTCTGGTGTTGTCTTCTCCCAGCTAACGTGAGCCCCGAGCAAGTAGGCGAAGGGCTCTAGAGCTCCTGTTGGGTTGAGTCTAGATTAGTTCGGCCTACCGGTGGGACACAGCTGGTCTCGGTGTCTTCGATGGAGCGGTGCAACGGCTCACCTTCTCTGGCTGCCAGCGCCCTGTCCGCAGCCTCTTTGACTCGTCACTTAGCGCTTTAGCCTTCCCCTCGCCGGCCAATCGGGCCTTGTTCATTTATTTAGCCCCTCATACATCTTTAATGAGGGAGGGGGAAACTGATCCCAGAGCAGACAGGCTGTAAATACTGCTGTGGGGGGGGCTGTTTTTCTCTCTAATGGAGTGGGGTGTTTTTTTTTTTTTTGAGCCAGATTGGTTTAAACAGTAAATTTAATGACTTGGTTCAGCCCCTGTGTTCGTGTGAGTGTATGAGCTTGTACCTGGTGATTTGTTTTTGTGCCTCGAGTTGTGAGCTGCAGTTTGACCCTCAAGATTTGTGTATCTCAATATGAAAATGCATTTTTCAGTGGCTGATCCCAATACAGATAACTAGAGAGTGGGGTGTATGCAAGGGATGGCTGTTTTGGGAAGTAGATTTAGGAACAGGATGTCGCAAGCCACATTCAAACACGCATTGCCTACATATGCTAAAACTCGTTGTTTTTCTCTTTCAGCATTGGCTGAGGGCGACGCAGCGGAGCATCATGACCGGCCAATCGGTGACAGGCACCGCAGAGCGGCCGAAGAGTCCTACTGGGCCTACTCAGGTGAGTACACTACAGTCACACGTACATAGAGACGCTTCCCAAAGAGAAGCATTTAAAAGCCACTGTGTTGTGCTACCACTAAAACACACAAAGTGCCTGTGATAGACAGCCGGTCTTGCATCCGGAGCTGTCCAGCTCACCCCCAGAGGCCTCGCCTTAGGGTCTCCCCTGGCTTTTGCTTTAATGAATGCTTTGCTGTTGAGAAAGTGACTCATGTTGTCCCTCTGAGCAATATTTGCAGAAGAATAGCATTAATCTTTAACTGTGCCACCAAGCCTGCGGCAACCAATGATATTTATTTTATTTATTTAAATGCTTCCCCTTTTCCCTGCCGTGGTTTTCTGTTGTTTGCCAGCGTGACGGGCGGCCCCTACAACAAACGCTCAGGTGTCTGCACTTCTTTGATCTTCTGGCCTTTATTGTACTTTAGACACCATTTAATGTCCCGCTCGGGTGTTGAAGCATCTTCCAGAGGAACATTTCTTTGTGGATAGTCAATGCAGTCAGTGCCAGAGTAGTGTCGGCAGTCAAGGCTTTTTATATTAGGCATTATGTGCAGAACTGAAGTATGCTTATATACTCTTTTCGGTTGCCTGCTGAAAAGAGCTTGCTAAGACTGTAGCGTCAGAAGTCACAACCCTTGGCATGTGCGTGTGCGTGCATATATTAGCACATCAAAGATGCCTTCAGTCAAAGGATCTTGATGTTTTAGTGTTTTTATACATCTATTTTCAAGTGATAATTACACAGTCTTACGTTTGAATACTTCCTGCAGGCTGACATTTGTCATCGCTCTCTAGTGCACACGTTTGGATGTCTATGTTGGCATTTTCTGCCAGTGTCAGGGAAGCAAATTTAAACCTAGCTTGCTTAGTTGAAAGTTGCACAAAAGCTAGCTACTAAAAAGTAGTAAGCAACACAAGAAAGCATTTAAAAAGATGAACTTTCTTGGCACAGAACTACAGGGACTACAGAATGAGAGCATTGGTTTGTGTCGTGTAGACCAGCGTTTCGATCGTTGAGAGGATTTCTTATCGTACTTCCTCCCTGCTTAGTACAGAACTGTAGGCTTATGTTAAAGGCTTTGCATTATTCCCATCAAGCCCTGCTGTCCAGAGACAGGCACTGCATCGGTCAGGGTTTGATGGGGTGGGTCGCTGGGGCGTCTGTGCTGCTCCCACAGTTCCTGTGTAGTTTGTCCGCTGTGTAGCGAGACGTCACTGACATCAACCTGTGCAGAGGAAGAGAGAGGGAGCGTGCTATTTATAGCCAGTCATGGATGGTAATGCAGCCAAGTCTGTCACAAGTAGAGGCAATTAGTTCATGCTAATTAGCAAGTAAGTTTTAATCAGTAACCTGGTGAAAAGAAGAGAACATGATGCCACATTATGAGGAAACTAGATGATTCATAAACTCATAACAATTTAACCTACAAGAACCGACAGCCCCCCGCTGTGGTATTCGAGTCAATGACTCACCATTTGTTTTTTTTTATTATCCATTAACTTCATACAATTCATACAGTATCTATAGAAAATTGGATTTTTTGTTTTGTTTTGTTTTTTTTAATCATAGTCACTTCACATCATTGACCAATTCATCAAACGTTTAGTTCAGGCCAGTGTTCTCACGAAACCAAAATTACAGTAGTCAGTACCAACATTTATGACTCAAGAGTTACTCAGAAAGCCCTCGGCTACTGGATTTAGTCAGTACTCTGGATACTGTATAAACACCAGTATATCTCTATTTTTTTCATATCGACTTTTCATATCAGCATTTTTGATCTCCCTAGTTCAGACGATCTTAGACATCCCTGTTTTGCTAATGGCGATGGTTTTTATAAACACAAATCAATAGAGCTGTAAACATTGATTCAGAGTCAGTGTGTGTTCCTGAGTCAAATCCGCCTTCGGGTTTCTTACGCACATCAAGGGTCCTAGAGTACGCTAAGCCTCTAAAACTGCGTTTGCGTGGCAAGATATCATAAAGCGCATGTTTACACGCACACCCGTGCGTATTTATATCTCCACACGTGTTTTCTGGTGGTTACGCGTTCATGTTTTCATGCCGGTACTGCCCTGAATTCATCTGCTTGCTGAACACCTATCGCTTCTCGTGAGCTGAATGCTGTTGACGAGCACAGATGACTTTGTCCTGCAGGCAGATTTAATGAACTCGGCAGATGATCCTCGCTCTGAGAGCGGCTCGCCGTCCTGTCGAGTGGCTTTACTCCGTTTGCGCCTCGCAAAGCTGCTGCGCTCGTACCCTCCGGTTAGCCATCATTCTCTGCCTCGCCCCGGTTGCAAAGCCCATACCGCTTTTGCATCAAGCTCCATTATCAGTTTATTTATTGCTCCCTGAAGAGCCCTGGAAATTATGCTTGATCAAACAAAACCCCTAACAACGTGTCTTACGACTTCTCTGGGCCACAGAGAACACTTACGGCCCACTGGGCCAAATTTAGCTCGGGCCGATTACACTTAAATATCGTTAGTTATTCACATATTTCAATGTGGAGTTGGTGCGAACGCAATACTCCAAGGCGCATTTTCTGCAGCGTTATTGTGATCCAGTGGAGATTCCTCGTGGATGTGGTTTTATGAAAGGATTTCCATTGTTTGTCTAGCATCTCTATTAAAAACATAGTGAAAGTCAGCATTCTTCTTGAAAATTACGGCAGCTTTTATTGATTATGCATTGCCAAACACTCTCGCAGTGAAGTATTGTTTAATAATCTCACCATCGATAATAGGCTCTCATAATGTGCTGTTAAACATACCCACAAACCGGCAGATTCAAATTTATTTGATGCATAAATAGCAGCGTTAAGCGTTGTTGAAATCCGGTCCAAAAAGCACGCAAGTGCCGTTTCGAGATACATTATGCATAGTAATTTAAAGCACCGAAGCGATCGCATATTGGCAGTGAGGCACTATTATCTTTAAAGCATCTAAATTGAAATGCCTCTCACAAAAAAATGTGCTAGATTTGGACTGTAAACACAACAAGCGTCTCTGAATGATTAATGAACCCGGAGAAGCTGTTCTCTGGCTAAGCACAGTATCAGAAACCTTGAAACAAGATCAATATCTACTTCCAGGAACCATCAGGCATCTTGCCCCACGTGCCACACCCCGAAATGCATTTTCTATATGAGCGTTCTTGACAGACGCTTATCAGCTCCATAACGCAGAGCCGCAGTAGCGTTACGATCGCTGCACGCAAACCTCCGCCCATTCACTGGATATTCATTTGAAATCCTTTGTGTTCTCGGCAGCGCTTCCATTAATAGGTTTTAATTTAAAGGACAGAAAATACTGCTTCTTTCTTTTCATGACAACCCACATTAGGTAATTTCATCCCCAGATGCCACCTCTGAATGAACAGCTCACAGCCACAGTGAAGCTCTATAGAAAGCGGTTTGAAGGTGGAATTTGATATGTTGCCTTTGCTCTGCCACTTCTGATTGTGGAAAAGCCATCAGCTGGTAAATGCTTTCACGTCTCGTGACTCGCTTGCATAAATTGAGTCCATACATTTTTCATTTCAACCGAACAGTAAAATGCCACTCTTAAAGCCACTTATTTACTTACCTTCGTGTCATTCCTAACCTGTATGCAATTCCATTGAACACAAAAAATATTTGCATTTGTGTCCATTCAGTGAAAGTCAATGGGATCTAACTGTAATCAGCTTAAATAACCTTGATGTATCAGTCGCAGTCAAACCTCCATCTGCAGGATTGTTTGTTAACAGACACGAGCATCTTGTGAGTCTCCCAGATCTTCTGCTCACCTCTCGGCAGGCCTTCATCATCATCATCTACCCCCTTCCCATCATTCTCTATTAGCTCTGTGCTCAAGGCTGCCAGCTTTTGTTTAGCGATGTTGGCAACCTGGACACAGATGTTGACCCGCTCCAGATGTTGTGCAGAGCACAGCAGGTCGACCCTCATGTTTGCTATTTACTCTTAATCAGACAGACAAAGTACTTCCTGTGGGGCGAGCGTGTGTGTGAATGCAATATGCAGCTTGTACTGTTATGTAAGAATGTAATACCCTCTATAAAAACCTTACTGTTGAAGGAATTAATTGTGCTTTTGACGGAAGCTGGTTTTGTGTGCATTGCTTTCCCTGACCGGCCAAATAATATTCACTTCAAATCACCAAAAACATGTTGTTAGATGTAAAATGACTCAGGCATCCTCCACACCAACAGGTGTCAGTATAAAGTCCAAAATGCATGGCATAAAAGCTGTCTGAAATTGCATACTGTCTTAGTAGATTTTGCTTAGCGACAATCATAACGGTGTGTTCTCTATAGTATAAATGTGTTGTACGAATGAATCCAGACGCGTCGCTTCACTGCCATTCGCAAATCCTCTCCCGTGGCCTCATGGGATAGTAAAGTGTCATCAGATGCACACTTCACAAACTCTGATTTGTTCTTGAGTGGAAAGGGAATGTTTAATTTCCTCTCTGCGTCTCTAGATTCTCCGCTAACTGCCGCAGCCTAACTAACTGTAAATAGAGACTCGCCCAAAAACCCAATCCATTGTTTCCCTCTCCTTTTTTTTTTTTTTTTGACATCAGTGAACTTTCTTCTCTGACAGCTTTTGTGCCGTGAGACTGCGCTGCAGTAAATGGGGTGCTGCGTTCACTTTTGTCATTATTTGAGTTATTTTGACAGGGGTATTTTTCATCAGTTAGCCCGCTAATTAGACGACGACAGACGCATTGATGAGACCGATAGAGGCGGAGGGCAGAATTCGTAATGCCCTCGTTTTGCCTCTTCTTAAAGCGTCTGATTATGGCGGGTCTGTGGGCCGGAGAGCTGGCAGGCCCTGCTACAGCTGGATGTGCTCGGAGCTAGCCAGACCAGAGCAGCCGCACCTGACGGAGCATGCTAATGAGAAACACTCACCCTCTCTCTCCGTCGCTCCCTCACGCTCCTTCTGTTTTTTTTCTTTAACGGGAAACAAAATCTCAGGAATATTTCTAATTTCGGTGTTTCTTGCTCTCATTCATGCGTGCTCGTTCTGTCATGCTAGGCTATGCATGCTAACTCTTGCTTATTTCCTGTCAGTTTCTCTCTCCCTTTCTTTTTAATTCTGCCTCTTGTTCTTCTGAAAAAGAAGCAGCTCTTGTTCTTCTAAACTAAAAAACAGATTTTGAAAAAGTTAAATATATATTCAATTCTGAGTATCTTCTTACTCTTGTTCAACTGTGCTAAGTCTTTGTGCCATTGCCTGTTTTCGTAAACCCTGATAGCACACATACATCTCAGAGATGTCTGTTTGACATCTGCAAGACATCTGCTGTATTTTTTAGGGTGTTTGCTCATCTGCAATAAATCTATAGGACGTTTCCAATCAGATCAAATAGACGTCTATTAGATGTCTTTAAGATGTTTATGACTAAAACTGACATCTTACATCTGTAAGGTGTTTGTACACAGCAGATGCTTTCCAGATCTTTAACAGACATCTTGCAGACCGTCTTGAGCTATCTGGGAAGTTTCTTTCTCATCTTCTTTTCTGTGTTCAAACATCTAATAGTGTCAGTTTTACATATTTTCTAAATCGTAAACATCCATTTTCACAACGTCTATTTGACATCTGTCAGGAAACGTCTCCTAGCAGATAAGCAAGAGCTCTAAAAATATGTCTTCCAGATGAATCGCTCACATAAAACAGATGTTTGTCCTCTCTGGACACTGAGGGTCATTCCCAATACAAGTGAGCTGCTGAATGCCTTCGAGGAGAGTTTTTAGCAAAGTATACAGCTGTAACTTCAAGCAAATACTTCTGAAATGGAAAAGGCACTCGTTTTATAGAATGACTCAGTAACCGTTTATTTTAAGATGTTTTTATAGAGGGACTTTAGTGGATTGGCCGGCTACAAAAAGCGAGAGATGAGTTGGAGGGGTGATATGGTTTGATATTAATCGATACGCAGCTTTGGTTTGAATGTGCTGATCTGCTGAATCTGAGAAACAGTGAGTAACATGAGATCCATTATGAGATCTGCTTTAATAGAACGCGCCGACGGTGCGCACCGGAGAGTCCATCAGGGGCCCGCGCTATCACCGCCTCACGTCACTCGATGGACCTGCCGTTATTGTGCAATTTACTGCACAGCCAATAACAGTCTGTAATGGATTATGACATGCTGCCGTTTGAGTTATCCTCCCATTGTAGATCCCTGACCCACAGGCACATTTCATCTGAGCTACAGCCCAAGGTGTGTGTGTGTGTGTGTGTGTGTGTGTGTCTGGTGGAGGCGAGTAAGCCATTCAGACGAAGCATTCAGGTCAAACTGTGAACAGTGTTTGCTCATGCTGGATCATCCATATTACCTTTAAAAAAATACTTTTGTTTAGCAAGGACACATTAAATTAAAAAATGCCAGGAAAGACATAATAATGTTAGAAAATGTTACAAAAGATTTTGATTTCAAATAAATTTCCAAGATCCTGAAAAAAAAAAAATGCATTATCGTTTCAAATATTGGTGTACTATTTTCAGCATTGCTAATAATCAGAAATGTTTCTTGAGGACCAAATCAGAATACTAGAATTATTCCTGATGAATCATGTGACACTAAAGACTAGAATGATGATGCTGAAAATTCAGCTTTGATCAGAGCAATCAGTTACTTTTTTAAAAATGTATAAAATTAGAACAATGTTATTTTAAATAGTATTTCACAATATTACTGTTTTACTTCAATTAAAATAAAATAAATGCAGCATTGGTGGGCATAAGAGACGCATCAAAAACACAAATGCAAATTTGGCCACTAAACTGGTCATAAGGGTCTTTTTTTTTTAAACAGATCTGCTTAAAGGAGATCTGCTTAAATCTCAAATGCTCGTCTCGTCTTACTCTGCCTGGACTCTGTTTTTTTTCCGGTTCATGACAGTTAGGCTATGTCGAAAAACTATTTTGAAATGATTTTTGAAGTTGAGGGAGAAAATAGTTTTTCGATATACCCTAACTGTCTTGAGTCAGAATACACAGAGTTCAGGGAGAGCAAGACAAGACGAGCGTTTGAGATTAAAAAGTATATAAACTGTATTATTTTATTGAAAATAACTGATCGTTTCACTAGATAAGACCCTTCTTCCTCAGCTGGGATCGTTTGCAGCCGCATTTAAACTGCATTTTGGAAGTTCAAACTCGGGGCACCATATCAGTCCATTATATGGAGAAAAATCCTCAAATGTTTCCCTCAAAAAACATACTTTCTTTACGGCTGAAGAAAGAAAGACATGAACATCTTAGATGACAAGGGGGTGACTACATTATCTGTGAATCTTTGTTCTGAAAGTGGACTTCTCCTTTAATAAGCTGAATAAATAAACTTTCCATTGATGCATGGTTTGTTAAGTTCTTAGCAATGCATATTACTAATCAAAAATTACGTTTTGATATATTTACGGTGGGAAATGTACAAAATATCTTAAGAATTTTGACACATACAATGTATTGTTAGCTATTGCTACAAAAATACCCGTAATACTTATGACTGGTTTTGTGGTCCAGGTGATGCCACAAGGGGCACTAACAAAACTTTTGGTATTTAATCGTACTCAGAAAGCTAGTTGAAGTCAGCACATTTATATATGAGCAACTTCAATTATTTGTGGTTTAATTTCATAGACATTTATAGGTAACTCTATCGCCCCCTTGAGGATGGAGGATTGTTATGAGGATGTTGGCCCCATGTATATTCTTGGCCTTAAAAATCTGTTTCTCAGCTACTGATTTGTTGAACTGCTTAGCAACTCATTTGTTTACTGAGGTTGTTTTACAATACCCCTTTCCTCCGTCTCTTCCACCATTGTGTTTCGTTATGAATCCACGTCTGGGTTTTAAAGGGCAGCTCTGTGTGTTTGGAAGTACAGAGTGGCTGATATATCCAGAATGTAAATATCAAAGCCTCCTCCTTCGCCGCACACACACACACACCTGACTGGTGAAACACACCGACATGTTGCTGTTTCCGTCAGCGCTAGGCAAACAGACCCAGGGCTGTGTTAGTATTCAGGAGAGAGCAGACAGAGAGAAGGGGAGCGGTGAAGGGGAAATGTTGCAGTATTTACAGAGCCGAGGCTCATCTCTTGTGGCCTGTGCACGACTTCAGCCTGTGAGGACGTCATATTAGCCAAGCTATTTGAGTTTCATTTATGAAATCTGCATAGTTAAACAAGTGAAGCACGCTTTTACCAAAAACATGCTGTTGGGTTTCGCTAAGTGTGATCATCTCATGTGGTTTATGAGGCCTTTTACCATTTATAATCTTGTCTTGGCATGATGCAACACGTTTCAAAGTATGAGGCATGTCATTTTTTTGTCCTCGCTGAAGAAGAAAGGCTGCGCTAAACACCAGATGATCTTTGATGTCTGTTAGCAGCTTGATTCTGATTGGTCATGTGGTCTAATGTAATATTAATGATTGTAAAATTAAAACCGCAAAACAGAATCCAAATGAAAATGGGAAAAAAAAGATTATTTGACAGCTATCATGACGTCTCGCATCAGTATTCAGGAGCGACTCCTGTGTTCGTCGACGGTGAGAACAGTAATTCAAGGATTCTCTCCAGCGATTACGACAAAACCCACCAGCAACAAACGTGCCGCATCAACGCCTGGTTTCCTAAGCTTCAAGAACTTATTTTAACTTCCTAAGCAGTGGAATTCAGTTGAAGCTAGAGGAACATTTACGGGGAAAGGGAAGGTGTTAAGTGTATTTAGCGTGGGCGAGTTATACTGTTAGCCGAGCAGCGGTTTAATGACTCGAAGACGGAAACAAAGATGAATGAGCAGGAGGAAGAAAAGGACCAATGAAAAAGAGCTAAAAATAGAGGGAGGAAAGAGAAGAAGATCGCTCTCAGAATTTATCAGAAGCCCGCGCGCCGCCTCTTCAGCCCAGGATTAAGAAGTCGACTTTAATGAGAGTAAACGGCTCTCACGAGTGTTTGTGGGAGACGTGTGTGTGTGTGTGTGTGTGTGTGTGTGTGTGTGTGTGTGTGTGTGTGTGTGGAAGGATGAGCATTATTCTCCTCTACTATAAAACAAGCAAATGGATTAGCTGCAATTGATTACTGTTTATTTAAAGCATGAGTATAAGTGGCAATATTTCATAAGTGTGAGTAGATATATGTGTCAACCGCTGGAGATTCTGGATTCAGTATTCAGACGTGTGTGGATTGGAAATTCATTTTAAATGTGTTTGATCGTGCCGTGAACATTCATTTGAGGTGTTATATCATATGAAGCAGCTGCTGCTGTATTTCTTACAGATTATTCATGACAAATGATTATTTTAAAGGGGTCATGGATGCAAAACTCACTTTTACATGTTATTTGAACATAATTGTGTGTTGTCAGTGTGTGTACACAAACACCCTATTATGGTAAAAATCCACCCAGTGACATTTTTGTAATCTTTTTAAGAAATATCCCCTTTTTCAAATCAAGCCATTCTCAGCTTCTTGTCAGTGTGACGTCACACCAACAAAGGCTGCTCCAACGATAGTTGATTGACATGACCGTCTTACCTTAGACCCGCCCTGACTGAGCTGTGAACAGTTCGACTCCGACCGCCATTGTTTCGACTCCGGTGCAGAGGAAGACAAGAATGTCTCCGATTGAGCCATTGAGGTGTTCTGTTGTTGGATGTAATAATGATCATAGCAGTCGTCATTTACTCG
Organism: Cirrhinus mrigala; assembly: GCA_036247105.1. Classification (NCBI taxonomy): domain Eukaryota; kingdom Metazoa; phylum Chordata; class Actinopteri; order Cypriniformes; family Cyprinidae; genus Cirrhinus; species Cirrhinus mrigala. The sequence continues at coordinate 26,663,587 of CM070017.1, forward strand.
TCTGAGCCTCTAAAGACACAGAGGATTAACATTACTTTTGTTTTAGAGGGAAATGCGCCCAGCAATCTACATAAATGTGTCTACGTTCACGTGGATCGTTCGTGATGCAGCTTCACCTACAGCAGAAGTGAGTATAAGGGTTTTTATGCATTTTTGCAAATTGGCTTTCTTAATAATGTGCTAATTAGCACGTTTAGTGGCTAAGCGCGGCTAACGTAAACAGACTGGCTCGTCACCCCACAGTAGAGAGGGGCGGGGTGAGCAGAGCTCATTAGCATTTAAAGGAACACGGAATAGCACTCTGAACAGAGCTGATTTTGACAAGGTAAAAAGGATGTTTTTTTACACTACCACTGAGAAATTTTAACCAAAGTATGTTATGGACTTCTCATTAAGACCCTAAAGAATCATAGTAGCTTGTGGAATATGGGCATCCGATGACCCCTTTAAAAACTATGAATTTATTTATTTATTTATTTATTTATTTTGGTGCACCAAAGTTTTACAAATTAATAGTAATTAGCCAAAAAATATAAAATGTAAATAAATAAATAAAAATGATTAATTTAATCTAAAATTGAAATGTTTAAGTTTTGCGGCTGTATGTATGTGTGTGTCCCCGAGCTGGCGATGTTGTCGTTTGGATGAACAGCACTCGTGGGACTGTGTGTGAGTGTGTGTATTTGCACACATCCATTATTCAGCAGCGGGAGCCGTGCATGTACAGTCATCTCTTCGGGACATTATGGGTGCTCAGGGGTCCACCGTGATGGCCCTTGAAGAATGTTCCTGGGAGTTCTCGGCAGAATCCTGTGATGAATTGCGTTTGTGGCCGCACGTGAGGACTTTGCGATCGTCCTTGTCCACTCGAGGGCACCGAGGGAGGCCTGCGCCGTGTGCCGCGCTCCCCTCTTAATTTCATTGGTTTTGGTTGTGTAGAAACATGCTCTGAATCACGGAGTTCTGGTCCTTCTGTCGAGAGATGCATGAGGAGAGGCAGAAAGATAAAACCAGAATTTGGTGAACGGCTTGAAGGCATTTGACACCAGGGCCATGTGGAAAATGAGCTCTGGCTGGGAGAGGTAATGACTCACACAAGACAAGAGCTTGTTTCTGTTCTCCATGCCCTCCTGGACACAGACACACACAGAGCTCGATTCTCTCACTGGATCTATAGTGCTGTCCTGACATATCTTAATTCTGACTCTGTGTGTGGAGAACACCTGGACTGACACCACATAAACCCGCCTGTTCCGAAATGAAACGAATTTGAAAACCTTTTTCTATGGTGCAGTTGTTACTTATATACTTGTGACCCTGGACCACAAAACCATCAGTCTTAAGTATCATTAGGATATTAAGTAAAGATCATGTTCCATGAAGAGATTTAGTAAATTTCCTACCGTAAATATATCAAAACTTATTTTTTGATTGGTAATATGCATTGCTAAAAACTTCATTTGGAAAACTTTAAAGGCGATTTTCTCAATATTTAGATTTTTTTGCACCCTCAGATTCCAGATTTTCAAATAGTTGTACCTCAGCCAAGTATTGCCCCAACCTAACAGACCATACATGAATGGAAAGCTTATTTAAAATGTAAAACAATGACCCTTATGACTGGTTTTGTGGTCTTGGGTCAGGTGTGTGTGTGTGTGTGTGTATGTATTTATGTATGTGTATATATATATATATATATACACAAACACACACAGTGAATATATATAATAGTGTGTATTATCTATAATATTTCTTCCATTTAGATTTTTTGATTTGTTCTAATAAGTTTTGCTATTCAGTGTAACAGTAGTGTCAGTGAAGAGATGAAATATGAGATATGATGTGTGACGGAAACCAGGAAAAAAAATTCAAGACTTATATTATGCATGATTTCAAGCTGTATTTTTTGTCAGATCATGCAAAAAGTGTAAAAAAATAATAGAGTGTGTATATAGAATACAGAAAATGCTAGTTGTGAAATGAGCCTTAGCAAGACAAACGAGTCAGCCATTTTCCTCCAGAGTGATATTGTGCAGCACATGCTCAGAACTTCTCTCCGATCCAGCCAGAGCTCCAGCTTGTTCAGTATGTGATGGCGCTGCTGACTGCGGGCCGTGTTTTGGTGCTCAGGAGCATCTTTATTGTGGTATAGAGATGTGGAATAGAGAAAGATCTTGGCAGCGGCTCCAGCACCTCACCGTGCTGGTGCAAAAAAGTAATGGTTTTGGAAAAGCAGTGAAGAGAATGAGAAGCATAGTGTGTCATGTAAGTGTCTCTCAACTGTGAGAAAGAAATGGCTGCATTCACATTCATGTCATTTTCATTTGAAATGAAACATTAGCACGTGTTTAAGGACAAGAGGAGATACTGTATCTGTAGTGTACAAGCAAGGACAAGTGCCAGCGGCGGCATTAAAGGATTTCGCAGAAACGCACGCAAACTCTCATTCATCCACGCTTGACATTCGACTGCGGCTATTTTCTCTAGGAGACGAGTGATGCGCTGCCTTATTAATTGCTCTTGAAATATTAAAAAGGCTCCATCGCACATGAAATATTAATTGGTTTTTCGCTGAGATCATCTCAGCTAAATATTTCCTTGTATAGTTGTATTATTGCGAGAAGGAAATGACAGCGCGGTAAACAGAGACGCGGACCTGAGTGATGAAGAGCCTCCGTTACGCCGTCATCCTGTGAGCGTTCCCATCTAAACGGCTGATGAATTCAAACGAAACCTTGTGTGTTTAAAAAATCCAATATTTAAGGTTTTGAGATGGCGCGTAATTACTCGTCTGCAACTGGAGAGAGATTTACTGAGGATTTCAGAACAAGAACTTCTTACAAATGCATAAGCACAAAGACTGTATCCGCCCCCCAAAGAACACGATTTTAAAGATTTGTTTGGTTGAAGATTGATTATTATATATTGATTAGAGAAAGAAAGTGTTATAAAATAGTTATAAAATGTTTAGAAATACTAGAAACTAGATTTTGACATTTTAAGTTGACCCTAAAATTGATTTATTTAAATTTGACTCTGGACCACAAAACCAGTCATAAGGGTCCATTTTTAATTAGGGTCTGTTTTTTTTGTTTTTTGTTTTTTAATTTCTTTTTTAAATAAGCTTTCCATTGATGTGTTTGTTAGGGTTTGTTAGGATAGGACAATATTTGGCCGAGATACAACTATTTAAATTTCTATCTATTTAATATACATTCAGTATAATAACAAATCTAATAAATAAATTACCCTTGTCTTGTGAATAGTTTATCTGTGGACATTTATTTAAAAATAATATAAATGAAAAACATAATAAAAATAAAAATTCTTGATCCTTGACTAATGAGTGCTTCATCAGTACATGTTATTAAAGGGACGGTTTACTCAAAAATAAAAGTTCTCTCACCATTTACTTACCCTCATGTCATTTCAGTATTTTCCATATTTTGAAAAATGTTGGTATCCAAACAGCTTTGCAGACCATTTATTACGTGTGTGCATGTATAATATTACATTTTTGAGTGAACTCTTAATTTTAATGTGTAATAATTTATTTATTTAAAAACAACTCAATTAAGTATATTAAACTAAATATCAAATAATTTAAATTATTCACATTGATTCAAGCCATTCTTCAATATGAGTCTGAGGGACAGTTTTACATTTTTTATTACCCACGAAGCAAAACTCATAAGTGCGACTTCTTAAAAAAAAGTTATGTTTGTTCACGCCTATTAGCCGACATATCATCAGTAATACCAATAAATCTTATGTTCGTAAACACTACTAATAATGTTGCTTTTTTCAGGTAATTGAAAAGCTCCGGTGTAGTATTTCATGCTAACAGGGTTTTTAATGTCTTTGTCGGAGCGCCGTTCGGAACAGGCCACAAGGCTTCTACGATGACTGATAAAATGTCCTTTCCGCAGCCCCACTGGAATCTGATAAAACTCTTAAAATCTATTTTCGGTAGCAATTATTGTGTCTTGTGTGGCTGCCCTGTAGTCTCCTCTCTCTGTATCTGTATGTGTGTGTGTGTGTTTGTAGGGTGGGAATTTAATAGTTCCACAGAGGAGCTAAGCAGCGCTATCATCAAGGAGAACGGCGCAGCTCGACGCCTGTGCACAGTGCCCTTGATTTCTGCGCCTGTGTCTGTGTGAGTGAATGAGTTTCACAGAATAACAGGGTGAGCGTGTGAACCACACTCCATTATTTTAATTGCAACATATTTCAGCGACAAAGGCGCCTTCGGTGCTTGTTTGCCCTCTCACATCAGGGTCTGTCTTTAGCTCCACTCCACCTCTCTCCTCGCTTCTCCTGCTTTCAGACAGCTACTGCGTTCATGTCCTTGTATTCTATTGTGACTGGACGGTGCCGTGGCCGTACGCTGTCAGCGCAGCACCTGCTCTTAAGGAATTCACATGCCTAACAACCAGTTCCTCACACTAGTAAAGATACTTCTGTGTGTGTGTCATAATGGTTAGTGCAAATGCTGTAACATGGCTCTGTGGTGCTCATGTGGGAAACATAGGTTTGAATCCCACCTGCATCCTGTCTTGATCTAATTATGGCTTTCTAGTCCCAGTAATTCCTATAAAATCAGTTTGAAGTCAACAGGAAATTCATTTTGACCACATATGAGGTGCGTTTACGCCGTGTTGCCTTTTCACAGACTGTGATGACAAATGACCAGATATTAACACTCTCTATCTAGTGCAGTTTTTATTTATTGGAATTTTATATTTTATGTTTTATATAATTTTATACACAGTGACTGAGGAAAAGATGGTATCTTTCTCTCTTCTGAACAATGTAATAAATATCTCGCTTTTTTTTCCTCTTTTGTAAGATCATAGAAGTATATCTATGGATTTTTTTTTCTTTTGCTATTGAAGCAGATGGGAAGGCAAAAATTAGATTTGTTGTTTTTTTTCTGCTCACCGCTAAAGATGTTTACCCGACTATGACGACTTCTGCTTCTGAGAAGCCTGGAAATGTGAAAAGTGTCCTTTACGAAATTCTCACATGTAAAAAGCATAGAATTCGTCATTTTTGGAGAGCTGCAACATCATGCAGAAACACAACAGTGTAGTTAAGAAATTTCATAATATTTGTATAATAATTCATACAATCATTAATGTGTTAAATAATCCAAAAATAATTTGAAGATCAACAAAAGACGATGCAATTTGCCTAACTACTATTGCTTGAGGTTTTGTCTATTGATCAGATTCATTTTGCTGTTAATAGTGTTGCCATGGAAATGCATAATTCCAAACAGCTCAGAGTAAAACATCCTGAGTTGTCATCGAGTAATTGAAGTAATTACTGTAATTATGACATGGCGTGCCGTGAACGCAGCATTACTTTTTAGGTCTTAAGTCAACGTGAACTGACAATCAAAACATTTTATTTCCATAACGTGCCGTATTTTGTAGTGAAATAGGATATTGATTGGAAAAAAAAGGACAGGACCTGGATCATCTTACTGGATTTGATTGGATTGTGAAAAGTGGGCGGTACTTAGAATGAATCCAATCCACATGCTAGTTTGTGAAAAAGAACAGCTGATTTAGAAGAGGAAGTTATTACAATTTAACAAAATATTGTGAATCAAACAATTTTCTTTAAAATAACATGCACTTATAAATCATTAAAAATAAGAAGAAAGAAAGATAGTAAATAGGGACACTTCAGATTTTCTAGATTTTTTTTTTTTTGATTTTCTGCTGCTGTTGTAGTATATTATAGTAGTAAAATGAGTTTCAAACACAATAAGTAAGTTTTTGTTCATTCTGGATTGTTCCCTTCGGGTGCCGCGGTGTGACAGTCTGTCCGACGTTACGTTCACCTGTCATAGAAAAGATCCATGGATCGTGACCTCCACACCTGGAGCTGCGACCTTCTCGTGTCAGGTGTGAAGTTCATTAGACGCGGTGACCCGCAGGTCGAGAGCGCGCCTGAGCCATTTGTTCTGAGCGGAGCTCCACGCTGAGCCGCTGATTGCCAACGATCGGCCCGACCCGCTCTCTCTGCCGCCCCACCGCTGGCCAGAATTTATCACCCAGCCCAGAGGCCAACGACAGCCATGATGAGAGCCGTGAGGACCATCCGTCACAAGGGCCTGGCCGTCGACAACCGTACGCGTGAGGAGGATGTGCCCTAACGTTCGTAGCGCGGTGCGATTGCCTCATCCCGTTATTGACATCATATCTGTAAAGTCTACAGTCTTACGAGAAATGCTTCTAAATGGATCCATATTAGGGTTCTGGTGCTAAACATGACCCTTTTTATAAGGGTCCATAAAGAGCTGTGTTTTGAAAATGCTGAAGGTCATAGATGATGTAATTTTCCACATCTTTCAAAACTGTTTCATCTACTGATGTCTATGTCTACTGGTTTCATCATCTGAACAATCAGTGTGTTGTTAGATAACAGTACAGTCCATCCAGACTCGTTTTCATTCCTGTCAAAAATCAAATCTGGCATTACCCTAAGTAAGGTCTAGAGTTTTTCACTTTTTTATTAATAATTGATCTTTGAAAACTATTGCGTAACATTGTTTTTAACCCCTCTATCTGCCTGGTCTTATAATATCTTGTAGCCTGTTAGGGTTGCGTTTAAAGAAAATAAAAAGCACACACACATGAGGTTCTTTAGTGTAGCAAATTGTAGCAAAAACAATAGTTATTGGCTAAACACATTAATAAATGCTAACTTAGATTGAACGTGAATAAATACATGAAGAAATCAAACAAAATAGAAAGAGTTAAGAATTACAATGTATCTCTTTCATCTCTTTAAAGGGGTCATATAATGCGATTTCGTGTTTTCCTTTGTCTTTGGAGTGTTAAAGCTGTTTGTGCATGTATAAGATCTGTAAAGTTGCAAGGATTAAAGTCTCAAACCCAAAGAGATATTCCTTATACAAGTTAAGACTCAGCCAGGCCTTCCTAAAAAGGCTCATTCAAACACACTCCCACATACTGTATTTACGTCACGATGTGGGTGGATTTGCATAACTCCGGCCAAATGTATACGCAACGAAAGAAGGCGTAACTTTAATTCTCACTGTAGTATTGTTGCAGCCGCCACCGTGTCGTAGAGTCGCTGTGTGTTTCGTTGCGAAAGCGAAAGTACTTTGTTTGGCCTTCCAAATGAATACACAACTAGAAATCAGTGGTTAAATTATATTTACAACACTGTTCCAGAACAGTACAACGCAAATATTTCGAGTGGGTGCTGCGCATTTTACGGAGGACTGTTTCCTGTCCACAATATCAGCAGTGCACAAAGGCTGTTTCTATAAAGTGGGGTGATTCCAACTTTGCAAGGACAGTCTGGCGCTTCTGACTCACAGCCTGTAAGTACGATTTCATATTTAAAGAATTTGCTACTGACTAATCAAATGTGAGTTTTGAGCAGTGCGGAGTAGTGCTTGTTGTTTGTCGTTTCTACGATCACAAATGCAGACATGGTTTTATGTTTACGCGGCGTGACGCAATGCAACGCAACATGTTAAAAGACAGTACAAGTCATTATAATAAGTAATTATGTCTCCACTGGATGCAACAAATGCCTTATTTATAACAGGTATTGTTTTTGTCTCGTTGCGCCGGGACACGACATCACAACATGATAAGGGGTGTAACGTTTCCGTAAACGCTTGAGGTATTCAGCCAGGCACAACGCACCGGATGGATGGCTAATCAGAGCACCCCGTGATGAGTGATGAGCTTTGTAAAAATTGACACGTTTCAGAAAAGTGGGGCCAACAATAATGTACAGTATGTGGAAAATAATGTGTTTTTTGAACCTTAAGCCACGTAAACCCATTGCATTACACCAAAAACACAAAATAATGTTCTTTTTAACAATATCATATGACCCCTTTAAGTGAAAACAGATATGTTATGAAGTGTTGAGGACCTAAAAGCCATAAAGCCAAGTCATAATTTAAACACAAATTCAATATTACTGTTACTTGGTGGAGAAGAGAAAAGAAGTATCCTCAGCTAAACAGAGCTGGTCACAACATGCGTATAACATCTGTAGAAAAACTAAAAAGAGACATGAGTTGGAAGAATGCAATCATTTGCCTGTTGAGAGATTGTGACAGTCTGTTGAGTGGTTGAGCTCCAGAAAATAAGTAATGATGACATCTGAAAAACAAAAAAAGCAGGAATACAGAACCCTAACCATAACTCATAGAACCTTTTCAGTTTAAAAGGGTTCTTTAGGATGAAGAACCACTGTTAAATCTTACAGTCGAAACACATAGTAAAGGCCTTAATAAAATATCTTGTGCAAGAAAAGATCTCGTGGGAAGAGCCCAAGGTCATGCTTTCTGCTGATTTATTTATTTATTTATTTAGCCTTTCAGAAGTTTAGCATCCCTGCTCCGTCTTCAGCATCATCTAATGATGGGAGCGGTAATTTACGGCTTCCGCACACCTTCATCCGTCTCTGTCGCGGCGGCCGGTCGGGGTGAGTGATTTGGCGTCGCGCTGGTCACGACGGCACGCGGGCAGACGGGTTCAGCGCTCAGCCGCCACACCTTTTAATTCCTCCCTCTGATGTATTAGCTCGCCGGAAACCAATTCTGCTCCTCGAATTGAGCTCTAAATCATCAAATCACTCTGTCGGCCACCCACGATTTATTCCGCCGTGGGATGAAAAAGTAAATATATTATGGATGTAAATAAATTAGAGGCTTGTGATCACGTAACTAAATATTGTATCGACAGGTGTTGTTATTCCAGGCTTTGAAGGAGGTGATTGATGAAAAGGAGTCCGGCGCCGGGATTTTCTCTGCCTTCCAGGCGACTTTAAAGCGAATCTGTCTTCGGCTTAAAAAACAGCCCTGAACAGAAGGGCAGCATCATCTGGGCTCCGACGGAGCTTTCGCAGTTTCTGAACGAACTGGAGGGGAATTCAGTGTGTTAGACATGTTCTGTCTTTGTGTTTGTCTTTTTGGGTGAATCTCAGGAAATCTGTCAAAAACAAGTCATATGTCATTGGTCATTTTTCACTTCAAGTGCAAATATAACACCCCCCCCGCCTGAAGTGAAATGGGACCTGAACTTGTTTTTGTGAGATTTATCCTTCTATTTTCAGCTGGCTTTATTGGCAACCTGAGTTAAGTAGGCAAAGTGTGGAAAACAAACATTAGCAGTCATTAGGAGAAGTCTGGGTTTGCGGTCTCATGGGAGCGTCGTCCAACTCTTGACAACTCGGATTTCATGTGTTTGTGTATGTGTGTGCGCGGAAGGAGAAAAGTGCCTGGAATATAGAGGAGAGACACAACTCTCACCATTAAAATAGAGGTGTGGGCAGAGCGCGGAGATGAAAAAACGCTGTATCATCCCTCCGTGCAGAGCGAAAGAGTGAGAAAAAGCAGGGATGAGAGGAGGAGAGGAGCGGGGAGAGGGAGTGCAGGCTGTCAGGGCTCCTGTCAGGGAAGCAGAGCTCCTGTCAGATCGACATGAGCCCAGCTGGCCCTTCGGTGGCCCGTGGTGTCACTGTCAGCAAGAGCGGGCTGGTGGTCTCGTCACCGTGGCAACTGACAGCTGGGATCCCGGGCCGAGCCGGAGCAGCTATCTGAATCCGCTCATCTCCGCACAACACGGCCACTTCATTATCAACTCGCTCCATCCCGCCAGAGCAGGCCGTTTTCTACCAGCACCTTCATTTACTGTTTTGTTTCACCGCTTTGTTCTTTTGGTGCTTGTGGTGTTCTGAAATGTTCTAAACATTAACCAAATTCCACTGCACTTTATCTTTACCATGTTTGTACTTCATTTACCAAAGGTTGCCAATGAAGGACAGAATGGATTTTATCCAAACATTCGAACAATAGCTGCTTTCACACATACAGTCTTTACTGTTAAACTGCTGCTAAATTACCATTAAGAAATTGTGAACAGGACCTTTTTAAAAATGCATAAGAGAAGTTGTAACATAACCAGAAAATTACCAGTAATCTGCTCTGTGTGAACGCAGAATGAAGATTACCGGTATGAGCACGTACGAGTTCAACGTGCTGACGTGTAAGACGTCTCCTCTGGGCCAATCATAACATTCTGACGTAGATGACGCATCTACTCCATACGGTGTAGTTCGGTTTGAAGTCATCTAATAGAACATTCTGAGCCAAAATCAGATGCATTAATGTGAACGTTTGACACAAATATGAAAACATCAACAAAAACACTGAAGCGTATACCCCTCCATGTTTCCAAACACAACACTGGGAGGCGTAGCCGTTAAGAAGTCATTTCAGTTGACTGGTTTGAAATCGATGTGTGAATGGTGCTTTACCAGTAGAAGGACAGAACGGCGTTGCCTGTGTGAACAGCGCATTTTATTATTTTCCAGTAAAGTCGTTACGGCAATTGACTGGTATTACTGTGTGAAAGGGGCTAATGACTACATTATTAGAATAGATTTTGGGGGCACTGTATACCATTATTCTAAACAATTGGCATATTGAGATACCAAAATATTTTAAAGTTCTTCAAAAAATATAATGACGTGTGTCCAAAATGTTAAGTATAAAAGCACCATATGGTACCATCAAAAAAACTATGTCCCACCATTGTACATTCTGGTTATTTGAGTACAGAGAAAGTGAACCAGAAATGTAGAGAAGACTGGATTTTTTTATTATTATTATTTGAATTTATTAACTGTAATTCATCTGTTGATTCATTCCTATGTATGAAGGGCCTGGTGAATGGATTAATGCTGTGTTGTTGCAGAAAAGAAAGATTGTAAATGTTGTATGCATAAAATCTGCTAAAAGTGAGTGTAGCCAGTGGTTAGGAATACACTAGTATGGTGGTCTCCAACCTTACGGTTTGAAAATATTCTCGCGGACCAGGAGGGGTGTGGGGAGGTATTGGTGTGGGGGGGGGGGGGGTAATTTTAGACAGTTATTATCTATTTTATATATTTAAGTCAGTTATTTTAGACATTGCTGTCAGCTTATGTTGAAGTAGATTCGTCTCTTGTCGTCTCTGAGAGAATATGCGCCGTTAATGCAGCATTACAAAACTTTGTCAGTTTTTTTTACTTTCGCTTTCTGTATAATGATTTGACTGAAGTTAAGACATATAACTAATGCACAAAGTTTTCACGTTTCTTGTGTGATATCCATTGACTCGCCTTCGTGGTTTAAAACAGAAATATTTCCAACATTGCAACGTAACTGCAAACCCCCATGCGTGTGTATCTTAAATGCGGGGAGAAAGAGGAATGAACTCAGTATGCCGCGCTGTCTGAAACACGGCTCTGTGTGTAAGAACAGAATGTAAGTAACGAATCATGTTCTGTTTCGTCTCTTCTTCTTGTGGTTTTAAATAGCTTGAACGTGTAAATTGGCAAATTAATCTGCAAATCACATTCCGAACGGTGGGGTCTGGACCTGGTTCGTACTATCACGGGTCAACTGCGATCCGTTTAAGCCCTAATAGATTATATGACAGATCAGAGCAATATTTTATTTACTAATTTAACATTCAATCATCAGATCGTTACTTCATATCAATCGCATACAACGAAAGTACAGAATAGAACAATCATTTACGCACAATAAATAACAGAGCATCATATCTATACCAATTTTCCCCAGAACGTTCTCGCGACCCGGTAGAAATTCTTCCACGGCCCGGTAGTGGGTCGTGACCCGGTGGTTGGGAATCTCTGCATTTAGATTATGAACTAAAGGGGTTTTGCAAAATATTTTTAGCTGCTGATGCGTGCATGTGTGACCCAAACACTTGAATAAAAGGCAAAATTAAAATTAAATGTAAGTTTTTATGTTATATGTAAAAAGGGTAGTTGATGAAGACTAGTTGATTCACTTATATGATTTATACATGTAAAACATCCGTGTTTCACATCATTACTGGATGCTTTAATAGTATAATGGTGTATACTGTACATGACATTATTGTGTGATTAGGTTTAAAAAAAAAACTGAAGAATCAGTTTGTCTGAGCCTCTTGATTACAGTAATAATGTAGTAAATAATGATTAGTTTCTTGCACAGACTGACCGTTTCGCTTCATAAGACCTCAATATTAATTGAGGTTACTGAATTGCATCTTTTAAATCACCAAGGTCATCTACATCGGAGAGAGGAAATGTTCATTTTTGGGTGAACTGTCCCTTTAAGAGGCAGAAAACTTTGGATTTTATGTCACAGGTCAGGTCAAGATTAGCATGGAGGAAAACTCTCCCGGATCTGCTCTCGCGGGAGCGCGGCAGCAAGAACGGACGGAGCTTTAACTGCTGATGAACAGCGCGTGTCGGAGGGATAAACAGTGTTTGTGTGGAGGCGCCGGCAGTCAGGAGGTGCGCGTGCTGAGCGGGCTTGACGTCGGCCCCACGGCGGCATGATGAACTGCAGCAACGTGGCTGCGACCCTCCTGTCCTTGCGCGATCTCCCCGGTGTAATTAAAGCTCTTAAAGATGAGAAATCACTCACCTTTAATTAATCAATGTGCCTCCGATGGGCCTGACTCGAGGGAGACACCAGAGAGCTGGAAATAAATGGGTGTGGATGTGTTTAGGACCACACGTGCACACACATATAAACACACTTTCGCTCTGGCAGCGTTTAGTCATTTTTATCCGTGTGGGCTCATAAGCAGGCTAGGCTAACGCTAACGCTCTCACACACATTTATCACGCGCGCAGCCGCACGCAGGTACTTTCGTTTAGCAGATGTTTGGCTCTGTTAATGACCCGTTTGTGCACAGCGGATTTGGGATTATCTCTCACGCGCACGCTAGCGCCGAACATGTGGATCAAATTAGCGTAATCTCACCCGGCAAATCCATGAAGGATTTAGGATTTTCTGCATCCCGATCACACTCGCATTCAGCCCGACCCGAAACTGATTCTAGATACAATGCTTCGACCCAAATCTCAACTGGAACCATTTGGTTTTCTTCATGGATCATCTGTAGGGATGGTGGACCCGTCTAAAACACCTGGAGTGATCTTACTGATCGTAGTGGTTTATTGTGGAATCATTGTAATAGATTATTCAGCTTCCTTCCATGCCGATTGCTTTAACTACTAAATATTCTGTCGGTGTGTCTATGGCTAACATTTCATTGGCAGTAATGCACTACTGAGTGTATTGTAACAGATGAGCTGTCTCTCTTTCAGGTCATGTGACTCAGTTGTTATCTTTTTTTATTTTATCAGGCCAGTTCTCAGTTCTTTTGAGCGTCTTTTTGCAATAGAATATTCCAAATTAACTAAAAGACGAGCTCTGTGGACCTGCTGTTTTACTAAACTGAATAATTTCCATCCTTCTTTCAGTTTGTAAAACAAAAATGGAAAGTTGTTGCAGTAATGCATGTGTATAGAAGTCAATGGTAAAGCACTGTGAATATAAGCTAAAAATACATTTTATTTAATTAACCATAAACTATAAGCCAGAGATGGCCAAATATTCCACTACGAAGGGCCAAAAATCGAATTTTATTGAGGGCCCTGGGCCAACAATCAGTGTTGATTTATATCCAAATATATTCAAATTGGCATTTAAAAAAATCAAAGTCACTTATTTAAATAGAGAACTGGAAAAACAAAAAGGGTTAAAAAAAAAAAAAAAAGATATTCTTGAGAATTATATTTTTTTTCCTCATGGGCCCTGGTTTGGGAATTTGCTGCAGACTATAAGAAAGTCCACGAGTCTATGTAAAACTTTCACTACAGACGTGCGAGGACACCAGAAATATTGATCTGTTACAACAGTTCCACCTTACAAGCTTGAATTAGACAACTTTACAGCTCAAATATTACACATTTCTACTGAATAATACATATAATAGAGCTTTTGTTCTTTTAACCTGAAAAATTCCTTTGAATCTCTGAGCATGGCCTGTTTTTTCTGCCTTTGGGTTTGTAATGATGCTCCGCAAATTCCCAGAGGATGCGTGAATGCGCACCTTGAATATGATGTAAGTCGCTGTGGATAAAAGCATCCTCTAAATGAATAAAAGCAAACTAACGCAAACACGAGGCTAGAGAGAATGCGATCGCATAGTCAAACACAGCATCCATTGATCATTAAACGCTCAGCGCTGTGTCCTCCATTATCACACAACGCTTCATCAGAACGGCCAGCGCAATTAAAACCAGGTCGTGAGAAAAAATTGGCTGGCGAAAAGAACTCTTAAGGCACACATTGTCAGTTTCCCAAAAAAAAACACAGCCAAAGCCCCCGTGTAGATGGCAGGCTGATTACTTTTCCCACAGAACACACATTCTGCAGACTTATTAGCTCCAAGCGCGCTTAATATGCGCCCTGCGGACGAGCTGTGACGCTCCAGAGTTTACTAAACGGGGAAAGAGTGCTCGGAATTAAAAACCGGCAAAATGAGGAGGGGAGAGGGAAAACGAGGAGCATGAAGACGGCAATGCCACGGAATGGCCCGATACTACAAAAGGAGATGGATGGACGCGGCACGACTGTATGTAGTGAGAAAGGGCCGATGGAGAGGAGGGCTGATCAGAAGCAGATGAATATTTTACATTGACAGAGAGGCAGCTGGCGGGGCATTGCTCTTGTGTGACGGCTGCGGTGCCAGTATTATCTCTCTCTCCCATCTCTCCTGTGACCGTCCCGTGATGGATCGCTCCCCCGCCCGCAACCGGCTGCTTTATTGCAGATGTTTAGCAGTCTATAATTGAAAATCCGAGGGGAAATTATTGTTCAATCTCTCTTGCCGAATACCGACGCTATTGATCGGCTCGCGGAGCAGCTGGAAGTATAAATGATCTAATCAGAGCGCTCTGCATTGGTTATTCTGCATTTATTTCAACTTTAGCACAAGACAGAAACGTTCTATCAGATGTACAGTGCTGCTTTTCTGACCGTGCACCACGACTATAGTACAGTGGGGATTGAGGATGCGAACACTTTAGAGCAGGCCTTCTGACTTTTGTCATGATGTCTGGTCCACTTCGCAGATTATGGACGTTTCACTTTTCCTTGTTTGAAATATGTCAAATTACAGCAGGGTAAACTTCCAACAGCAAAAGAAAACAAAAGACATCAATTATTAAAAAGAGAACTTTTGGAAAAAGATTTGCAATGCTAATCATTGCAAAAAGGGGTCCATTATCAAGGAGTCGAAATTTAGCTACCGATCCATTTACCCTCCGTGGGTAGAAAAGCATATATACATATTTAGCAAGCCAGTCACACACCGGCTGAGTTGAGCCATTGAGACGTGAGAAAGGGAAACGTTACTTTTTGGTTACTCTGAGCACTAAAATGACACCCATGCTGACATAAATTTGCCACAACAACCTGAATGGCAGTCATTTAATCATTTACTTTCAGTGAAAGTTGATGATTTGAAGTGACATGAATAGTAGTGACTATTAATGATGCACAACAATAAAGTTGCACAAACACAATATAGCATCTAATAATGAGAGTGCAGGCAGTGAAGTTCACAGTATTTCATTATCTTTTCAGAGTATTTCAAACAATAATAAGGCAGTATTTTGCTGAGTGTGTTTTGTGAAAAACTGGATACTGAGGCTTTCATATTCATCATTTTTCTAACCTAATTAGATATATACGTCATATTTTTTTTTAAACATTAAATATGAATGCTTTTTTTATTAATATTGACATACAAAATAATAAAAAATATGCTTAATTATGAAACTAAAACCACCAGCAAATCACTGTGTTAATGAGTCATTAAGTCATCAATTCATCTGGTTTTCAGGTTCATTCAGTAACAGAACACTGCTGTGTGCTCCTCAATGAGATGCATAGTAGTTCTGCTGTGACTTTTTTTTTTTTTTAATCATTTTCTTTGATGAAATAGAGCTAAAACAGACTTGTAAATCACAATATTGACTTTTTTTGTTTTTTTTTTAACTGTTGTATAAAATGAGTCACATTTGCAGTCATGCAGATATTGGGGAAAAACTGCAGTTTTGTATATGTGACATTGCTTTATTAAATGACAAACACAAGACAAAACATACAGTTTTTACATAACATTTAGGGAGGATGATTCTAAATTAAAAGTTTGTCATAAAAACGCTTTCAGAAAATAAACGGACTGCGGGTTATCTTACACCTCCATCCGAGCTGTGCTGTCCTGCGGTCTGCTTTTGGCGAGACGGCAGCATCAGACGGCTCGTGTGAAGCAGAACTCTGAGCATCAGCTGCAGAACAAGAACCGTTGCTTTTATTTAATTTTGTTTCATTCTCACATCTCGTCCTCTCTGCCCTTGAGCCGGGACTGTTTTGAGGCAGCGAGACGCTTTCAGAGCGGGATGGAGCGAGCGCGCACGAGTATGTCGGGGTGCTGTTAACAGGTTTATGCTGGGAACAGGATTAGTGTGGCTGTGTGAATGGAGAGTGAGTTACATTAAGTGTAAAGCAGCCCTGGGGTGGAGGATGACTCCTGTGAGCTGCTCTTTCTCTGTTCCGCCGTAAATCCTGCATTGTGCCGCCCGATCCTGGCTCTCGACAACAGCCCTTCCCAGCACACAGCTCAGCACGGGCCCTTCTGATCCTCAAGGCGCACCGTCCTACCGTCACACGCTGCTGTCGGGACGGGACGACCAGAAATTTGTTCCTTGAAGTGTGATGAGGGGGACACGTTTTTATTTATGAGTCGGGAAGTCGAAATTACAACGTCAGGTGAAAGTCTGTGTACCCTTTAAAATGTAGCTTAATGTTTTCACTCTATTTCTACAAAATTATGAATTAAGAAGTGCGTGCGCTTTGTTTTTATTAAACTTGAATCATTCTGTTTAGCTAGTGTTATGTACAGACATTGCATCACCCATTGTGTGTGTCCGTTTCCATCAACGTAAATTTTGGGGATAAAAAACGTGATTGAAAGGCAAAGGTGCGCATAAAATCTTACGCATTCAGTTGAGGAGGATAACTGGAAATATTTGTACATTTTATCCGATATTGTCATTTTCTGCATAGGTAAATTCACAATTTTGGACCAAAACAACATGTCTCAGAAATTCGGATCTTAAAGAAAGTTCTAAGTTTCCTAAATGTATTTGTGACATTATGGTGTTCTGGTGGCAAGTCAAACTCAAACCTGCATTACCCACATGAGCTCCGAGGCTCTAGCCCATTGCGCTAACAGCTGCACCGTGGCTCCAGAAAGATTAATGGGTTTCAAAATGGCTGTTTCTCCTGCTTTCTGTCTCTCCTTTTCCACCCTTTCTTCTCCCCCTTTCACTTTTTTATTGTCCACCCTTTATCTGCTGTGAAGTGCATGACATGAGTGTCTATTGATTTCTGTCAGTATAGTAAAGGAGTGGAACGCAGCGAGGGTAAACCTATTGCACTTCTCTTCTTTCTGCTCCATTGTGTGGCTTAATCTAACTCCGGTCTAATTACCTGCGTTAAAGAGCCATCCGTACACTAGAGAGAAAAGACGCATCATTTGCTTCTCAAAGCTGTCCTGTGAAGGCAAGCCGTTTCATTTGGTCTACCTCACTTTACCCCCTCCCTTCCAGTCTGCGTGTGCGGCCCCCCTTTTACTCGTAAACGAGTATTAAATCGCAGTATGTTCGACAGGAGGCAACGCCCCTGGAGCCGCGAATATGCACACCGCTTGCTAATATATGCAGATGGGATGGAGAAAATGTGGGTAACTGGTGGTGGACGGATGGCGATGCCGATCAAAGGCGGAATGGGAGGCACCGTGGGGTCTGCAGGGCATTTCAACAGCGCCAGATAAACTCTGTTTCTCCATTTCTCTGTGGATGCTTTATTATGTTAGCTGGGTTCACATGGAATTCACACACCTTTTTATCACTGGTTGTGTGAAAAGTCTGTGGAAATGAATTAAAGTAAGGTAAAATGTTTTACTCAGATGTGCGAACCACACATTATTGGTAGCTGAGAGCAATGTGAAGTGAGCGAAAAGGATTAATTAATAAGCAAGAAAGGGGAAGAGAGTATGTGGAATTTTAAGAATAATGCCTTCAGAATCTTTTTTGCAAATGCTTCATTCATTCATTCATTCAGTAATTGAAACATGGGTTTAAATAGGGGGGCAATGAAACAAATCTGATTTAAAATTGATTAACATTTTAGTTACAAAGTTATTATTAATATATATATATATATATTCTTTTTTTTTTTTTTTCACACAGAATGAAATAATTGTCAAATAAACAATAATTTCATTATAACCAGTGATGGGAATAACGGTTATTTTTTTCAGTAACGAGTAATTAAACGAATTACTGTTTCCCCCGTTACAACGCCGTTACCGTTACGACGATGAAATGTGGCGTTACTATTATTTATTATAACTTATTATTTATTTTTCAGTTCATATGAATGGATGCGTAGCGTACCTGTATTTGATGAGCCGTAGACTCTAGTGTGAAGGCGCACAACTAGCCGTCGCTTTCTCTTAGAATCAGAATCACGAGGATTTTGTTGTGGTTTGTTGTGAAAGAAAGATACAGAGCCAGAGAGTCTTTTATATCATGCATAACTGACGCGCTGTATGTAAACAATATTCTTTGTTGTATTTTCCTGTCAAAATTACGGAGGTCCTTCGGAATTCTTCAGCTTCTAAAGCCTCGTTCAGACTGTCAGCCCATATCCGATTTGTATGCAAATCCGATTGAAATCCGATCATATTTAGGTAGTCTGAACAGCAACGAACTACATGAAATCTGATTTGGTCAAATCCGTTTCGAGCTACATTCGTATGTGGTTTGGAATCCTATTCAAATCGGATTTCTGCTTTTTCATGGTTTCATGCCACGTAAAACGTAAACACGTCAGACGTTTTTGTGGAAAACATAACAAACGTCTTTGCAGAAACAAGCTTGTGTTGAAAAGACAATATACAGCTAGTATACGCACCTCTTTGAGTTTTGAAACCAGCGGAGACGGCAGCACAGAATAAAGTCGCACATTCCAGCTTCCTGCGTTTCTGCCGCTGCTTTAGAAGACGAAATATAATCAAACGCGACGGCAACGTTGTCATATCACAAGACAGCATCTATATTGCAAACTGTAATGCGGGTATTGTTGATTTTAGCGTTGGCATAACAACGCAACGGCATTGCCATAGAAACCAACGCACATTCCATAAAACGAAAGAGCGCTTATGGACACACAAATCGGATTTGAACAGTTGCGGTATGACTGTGTGGACAGTCAGTTATTCAAATCCGATTCCATCTAGATATGGACAAAAACGGATTTGGGCTGACAGTCTGAACGAGGCTTAAGAACTGCCGGTTTCTCCGGTAGTAGGCGGAACTAATGCGCAAACGGCAATCTCATTGGCTGGCGCTCACCAATGATCGTCCCTGTTTTGATTTCAGCAGATCAGTTCGAGCGAACGCAGACAACGTAATTAATATTCATGAGCCCAGCAGATCATTAATCTTTAGTGTATTTTATATTGTTGTTAGTAGTAGAATTCGTAGTAGTTTTATCAGTATTATTTTTTTCCCCACTTTTTTATAGATATACTAAATGACAAACAATATCTTAAGCACCACCACCAGTCCTAAGATCAGTCAAAATGACAAATGCATTCGTACATGGTTATTCTAGTAGTTCTAATTACTAAAGTTTAATGCTAAATTATTATAATATCATATTATACTGCATGACAGCAAAAGTGTACTTAAAAAAAAAATAAATAAATAAATAAATAAATAAAAATTCCTAGCAACAACAACAAAAAATGTACTAGCCAATGACTATTCTATTGCCAAGGTGTCCATAGAAGGTTGATAATATTTACAATATTTTTTTTAATTTGATAGGTGTCTCTCACATCAACATTAAAATACATTAGTGTACAATGTTTTATAATAATAATTTATTCTATTTAGTGTCCATTTCATTCATTTAACATACTTAATATTGGGGACATCCAAGATACTTGACATATTTGAGCATTTTTCTAAAAAAAAGTAACACAATAGTTACTTTCCCTAGTAATTAGTTACTTTTATAATCATGTAACTCAGTTACTAACTCAGTTACTATTTGTGAGAAGTAACTAGTAACTCTAACTAATTACTCTTTTACAATAACATGCCCAACACTGATTATAACTATATAGTTAAAGAATATTTTATTTCATTTTATTTGTCTATTTCTAGATCTCTAAACTGATGCTGGGAAAAGTGCCATATGAATATATTTCAGTTATCTATTAAATAAATAAAATTAGTTATTTAATCCAGTTATGTTTTCATAAAAATAATACCCTGAAATCATCCTCTAATATGGTATAAATAGGCCTTTGCATATGGAAATATAAAGTGCATGTTTAATTTTAGTGAGGGGATCATATTTGTCAGCCCCTGGTCTAGTTTGTTGGGAAGTTTGTCCCTCTGTCCTAATCCGACCTCAAGTGCATACTTTATAAACACGTGAACGTCAATCCTCTGACCCGTTCTGCAGTCCACTACACGTCTGCTAATTACTACAAGAAATATTGCCTTTGTACTTCTTCCTTCTCTTCCAACTGCTTAATAACAGGAACCTAATTAATATCGCCCAAGGCCAGGTGGAGTTTATAGACCACTGAACAAGGAGGAAAGTAGATTTGAAGGGCCATTTCTCTGCGGAGCTCCTACCAATATCTCCATGAGCGCTTTTGGCCGCAGATTGTTGGTTTTATTGTGAATCTTTAGAATCGGAGAGCAGATATTACACCTCACGGCTCACATACGGATCCGGCTCCTCTGGAGTGAGATTCACGCCTCATCGATCCATCGGGGGAAGAATAAGACTCAACAAATGAAAAATAAAGTCCTGACGAATTAAGAAAGCATCTGTGACTTTATGAGACAGACGTGGACGGCAGGTAGCGGAGCAGGCTCGAAGCGGCTGAAGGGGAGACGACGTGAATGGCAGCTACTCGCAGCTATCCGGGTCTTTCAATTAAACGTGAAGGCCGGGAAGGTCAGTATCTCTGGTCTCGGAAAGAGCGCTGTCTTATTAAGACTCCTTCAGATTGAGTGAGAGTGAGAACAGATTGAGAAAATGAAAGGGGGGTGAGGGATGGAGGCTGGCCTCTAGTGAGTGAGTGAGCGGACGCAGAGGGTGAAAATGAACCCAGAGAGCGGGAGAATAATTTGGCCGTCCTCGCTGTTCGTATGTTGACTGAAGGAAGGGGAAGGAATGGAAGGAGGAAAAGGCTGTAATTTCGGCTCCAGTAGATGTGCCTTTGGGAAAATCAGCCCGGCCTACGGAAGCCCTGCAGGCCCATAAATCACCCGACGAGCTCCAGGCTCCCAGGAACCCAGCGGTGGTGACCCCGTCCTCCGCCCCCTCCCTCGCCGTACCCCAGTTCCCTTTCATTTGTAAGGCTGGGGTGTGTTTCATACTGTGTGTAATCCTGCTTTTCTCCTAATATAATCGCCCTTTTTTGTGACTCACATAAGGGTTTCATTCAAAACTTTGACCTCCGTAGGAAAAATACCTCCGTTGCAGATGATGTCAAAGGAGAGTGATTTTACTATTACATCGCATTTGATGTGCAGTCGTAACGTAACGCTTAACATTTTGCTTCACAGAGTTTGATGCTTTTTGTTATTTTGTTTCTGTAATACACAGAAACAGTGCAAGAAACAGATGAATGAAGTCACATTGTGAGCACCGTTTGCAACTCATTTTGCTGAATAAATAGAAGTGCATTTCTCCCCTCAGAAAAAAAAGTAAATCAAATAAGCAAATAAATAAAGTCACGTAGTGAGAAATAACAGTGCAATTTTGAGAAAAAGTTGCAGTTATGAGATGACCTGAAATTAAGTTGTAATTGCAAGACGTAGTAAGAAGGTGAGAAATTCTATTTTGCAATTGCAACTTTATTTCTTGTAATTGTAACTTATATTTCACAATGTAGGTTTATCTCAAAGAGTTGCATTTATGATAAATGAAGTTCCACACTGAGGTGGAAATATGGAAATAGACTTTGTAATTTTGTTTTTTTTCTTATTAGTGATGTTATTTTAGAGTGAAACTAGATATGTCATCTGATGGAAAACAGAGCAAACTCTTGCTGAATACATAATGCGATTATAATGAGATTCTGGCAATATTGCTATTAAACTTTACTTCATGTAAACGCAATACTTCGATCAAACTGAAGCGATTAAGCTCATAATCATAGTAACCATAATCATATTAAAGTATGTGGCGAAAGCAGATTTTAATCACAATGAACAGGCATGAAAACATCTTAATCGCATTATTTCCGCTCTGACCAAAGTGTGCATGAATGAACTCTGTGACATTTGTAAGTTTTTCCTCCACCCCGAATCGCTGAACTCTGTCAACACACCTCGCTGACACCAGTACACGATGTAGGCACAGTGTAGGCACACCTAACTGTAGTGCCATTGCCATGCAATTCAATAATCATCCCGGCGCCGAATAACCATTCAGATGTGTTTTGCATTTGATGCAAGTAGATGAAAACAGTGGCCAGTAACACTCCTGCTGTATGTGAGTCCATCATCTGTGCTGTGCACTGAGGTAGAGGAGTGAAGAGGTTTGCTTGTGTTATGTAAACATCCTTATTATTGGAAAAAAATGTGTTCTTGGTGTGCATGTAAACACAGAATTATGCACAACAAGACGAGGTATGTGTGTTATGAAACTAAACTGTTTAAAAGCGATGCATGAAGCCAATGGCTCTTCGTTGTGCGGCTTTGACAGCGCGCATATATATGCGACGCACACGCTCCAGGCTCCCGTCGGAATAGCACTGATCGTGTATATATAGTGTTCTGTCCTTTGATACCCTTGTGCCATTGATCAGTCCCACCATAATGGTTGCTTCCTGAGGTTATCAGCCCCGTCCTCCTCCCAGAGGACTAAAGAAAGGCCCGTGCCTGTTCTCCGGAGACTTATTTTGAAAGCAGTCCACAGTTGAATATTTTCGGCAATCGTCTCCAGTGGATTTCATAAAGCAACTCCTTCAGTTCCCCGCACTTTGAGTGGAGGTCCAGGGAGAGTTATCGTGACTGCGGAGAGCGGAATAATTGTTTCTGAGCTTGAACGGAGTGACATCTCAACTTCTTCCTTCCGCACGTTTTCTTCTCTCTTCTGTATTGCTCACACATTTCGTCGTAGCTCCCTCGTGCATTGAATGTCTGCATTTTTCTCTTTTCGTTCCTGATATTAATGGTCTTGAACAATACGTTTAGTCCGACAATTTCCGTGAAAGATTTTCTACGAGTACAACACGCCGTTGCCGCAATATCGCAGTGTTATTTTCTTCTTCCTGTCTGGTTCCTGTCGCTGTTTGCATATCTGATATCTGTTGTATATAAACAGAACAAACTGTGAGCGGCAGGCGAGTTTTTATTAGGTTTTGCTTCCTGAGTGAAAGATGGTTGTTTACAAGGTTATATCTGCTCAGAGTTTACAGCAATTGAGGTTCAGGAAAAAAAAAGAAAGAAAAGTATATCTGCTTTATGCAGTGGCGCGTACATATATGTGCGTACATAAACACACACGCACACGCACACAAATCTCCAAGTCATAAAAACCTCCAAAAAGACCAAATTATAGTGTGTCAGGCTTTCACCACATTTCTTTCTACTCCACCGACCTCCATCCATAACTTCTCAAGTTGAGTTTCTTTAGGCTGTCTATCCTCCACTCCATGGCAGGATTTTAATTGTGAATCTTGGGGCCGGCAGCAGAGTCCCCAGTCTCATTTTAGCAGCGCCGGAGACACTAGATGGGACTTAAATGGCCCTGAACAAGCAGAGGTCGAGTCCTCCGAGTCCACATCCACACTAGAGAGACTGGGCTTGTTATTTTAGAACCGCAGCCCATTGGAACTGTGAGGAGCTTAAGAAATTAATTAAGCTAATGCCAGGAAATAAAAGTTGTAGTCCAAAGTCAGCAGGAGGGCCTCGTCTTTGTGCTTCTGTTATGGAGGACATTTATAGGTCTGTGCGGAAAAGAATATTGATTTCATAAAAGGTCACTCAAAGCGAAGGGAGAAATAGGGTGATTACAGATGAATATATCTCTCCGCCGCACGTTCGTAGGGGACCGCTTTGTGCCGCGCCGCTACAACAGTCAATAAGAGCGTCTTCATAAGAGGCACTCAGCGAGAACTTTGAGATATTGGTCGTCTAAACAGTCCTTCAATTGAAATCGATAAATCTCTGTTTTTATAGGTCATTTATTGGTAGCCGGTTCTCCATATTTTATAGGTGGCCTAGACTCCCATAGTCATAACTATGGGCATGAATTTCCGGACAAGAACTGCCCTCTTGTGTGTTTAAAGCTGCCAAGAATTTGTTTTCCGTTCCGTCTTTATGCAAAGCTATTAAGGCACGGCCACAGTAACCGTTGCTCATCGAAATTTCACTGGTGAAATCCAGTTCTTTCAGTAGGGATCATCATGAATACAAAGTGTACTTTGTCAAGATTTTTATCATGGGCACTCTTGTATGTCATTGACCCAAGAACCAACGTGTCGTGTCTTCCTTTGAACCTGCGTTGTTTGATAAAGTGGTAAAACATCATTCTGGGCAAGACACGCCGCTTAACCTTTCAATGCAGAGGAGACTGTGGTCCTGAGTCCATTTCGGACCCAGTTGGGCTTTGTGGCCAGGGGCTAAAAATCTGCCCTGGCCTCCACCTCGGCCCATTGTCCACATCTGCCAGGCAGGAAGTGGCACTGAGCGCCAGGCCAGCTCACAATAATTGAGTCTGGACGCTTCTAGCCCACCCACTTGATGGATGGTCGCACCGCAAATAAAACACCGGCGGCTCCGCTGGTCAAATTTGAATGAGTAAAATGTTTCACTCTGGGCCATTTTTAGGAAGCGCTGTTGGACACACAGTGTTTTTTATCGTCCAAATGGCACATTTGGACAGAAGGATGTTTCCACAGTGAACCCCCACCAACCTTGACGATTTTATATTCGTGCGGCGCTCTCTCCGCGCAGTTACATGATTTATGTAATCAGCGCTCTGACTATGTTTAATCCTTAAAAGAAGGTTCTCTTCATCTAAAATTAAACATTAACCGAGATCTAAAGGCAGTGGAAAGTTTCTCTCTCTCTTTCGTTTCTCTTACTCATCCTTTCTTTCCTCATTTTTAAGGCGGTAATCGATCGGCGCTTAAGCTCCGGAGAGATAATCAGTTTGTCAAATCGGTGAATGGGGCTCCATCAATCGCTGGCTTGTGTATTGTGTACCTGTGCTTTCACCACAGCTGGGGCTTTGTCATCTGAAACGTGTTTTGGAAATCTATTAAAGTGGCTCTCTCTGACTTCATCGAGCTGGAGGAGTGTGGAGGGAGCGAAGGGACAGCGTCCCTCAGGTGTCGAGCCCAAGAATGAGCGAGCAACGGGTGAAGATTGATTTTATCAGGGGGAGCTTGTTTTACTAGCGCCGGGTCTTCCTTTGCCCGCGTTCCCAGAGTGCTTCTGGATCTTGTATTCCCATGGAACGGTGTGTCCTTGTGCTGACGAATTCTTGCTTTTCATTGCATGGAGCGTTTGTCCGGTCAATGACATGATGCACATTTATTTTCGTCCTGTCTAACATTTTATAGAAAAAAAATGCAATTATTACATACAGTGACTTGAACCTTGTCTATGATAAACATGTTTTTGTTTTAAGTCAGCAGTAGTATGGCATAATCCTTTAAACATGATGTTACGGACCCCTGCAAACCCTCATGACTGTGTTTCAATGTCTTCAACTAGCAGAGACGTTGGTTCATGTTGTAAAATATCCTGTGGTGTGACTTCCCCACAGGATATTTATAGTTTAATAACTTATGATATTTAAAAACCTTTCTGAAAGTAAAAAATGAATCGGCTGTATTCAGGGTGTGAGGATAATGTTATTACTTTTACAACATGACATTTTTAGTGGCGTGAATTTTCAATTTTCTTTGAACTGGTATTCAGAAATTCAAAACCAACATCAATAAAATAAGTACATTTCCAAGAACAGATGAGTTTTACTTTATAATTGAATATTGCAATTTTTTCCAGTAATTGTGAAGACCCAGAGGTAGTGACTCTTGACAGATATTGTCACTTGACTTGTCTTTCTTGCCGTCTTTTTCTCTTGCCTCCTTTTAAACCCACTCCATCTTTATATATCATTCCCTCCCTCTTTCCCTCTGAAAGGAAAAGGTGACAGGAAGTTTGTCAATGTCTGCTGAGAGCCAGAGAGACATAGTGTGAGAGCGTGAATAAAGATTGTGAGAGCGAAGGAGGAGGAAAACAGAGCGGGGGGAACAATCGTGGGTTATTCATGACACCATTATCCCAGGCTAAGTGACAGGAATTGCACAGACAGCAGGGTGTGTACGCTTTGATTAATGGAAAGAATGAGCGAATGTGACAGGACAGGTGACCAACCACAGGACGCAGTCTCCGATGACACTTTTAACAGCTGCCTCGCTCGGCATTCTGGGATACTTCCTGTCGCCGGTGCCAGGGAAATTGAGCCGTCTGAGTGTGTTTTACTCAAAGGGGTCCCCTACAAAAGCACACCTGTGACTTGGCGTCTTCTTCGAAGCTAGAAAGCTCGAGTCCCCTATTTGCCATGGAAAAGAGCAGCGTGGACCTTCTTCGAATGTATTACTTGTTTGAAAAGCCAGAGAGTGTATCAACAACACAAGAGCGAGTTATGTAACCTGTTCGGCAATATAGGAACATTGTGTAGGCCACAGAGAGTGACAGGAAGAGATGGATAAGACAGTTCCCTCTGCTTGAGGATTTCACCGGAGGACAGGTCATCAGCCAATTAAACCTCCGCCTGCTTCCTTCACCATCTCCGCCTTTCTTGCACACATTGCTCCATTTTAATCAGAGCGCACAACTCTTTCTCCCACACGCTTTCTCTCTCTCTCTCTCTCTCTGTCTGTCGGTCTCTGCAGTTTCATTCCTTTCCTCATTTCCAAACACGGCACAATTCAAATGCAAATGCCAGAGCCCAATTACGCATTTGTGTGTGGTTAAGTCTGTATCAGTCCCAGGGAGATTTCATTTGTGCAGCACATTGTGGCAGGCTGGACGAGACTTCTCGCTCACGATTCCTCCTCTGCTCCTGATGATCAAATCAAATTAGCTTTAGCGTTGTGACAAAACACCTGCGTTCTTTTACACCCAAAATTTGGGAAATCACCATGGTAACCACTTTTAGAAATGTCAAACAATGAAAGCTAGCTACTGTGATGAGCGATAACTGTAGTATCTTAATGCGAATCGTCTCGTGTTATGAGGTAAAACTGTAAACCTGCATGAATGACGCTGTTTTTGTTATGGGTTTATCATCGCTTTTCATCAGCCGGCTATGAATCTACTCGGAGGTTTTCCGCCTATATGGTCAGATAAGTTAAGCTGTCGTACAATTAGCGAAATGTTCTCTTTCTCACGCTTCGCTACGCATTGTGTACGCCAGCTCAGTCTGTCTCTAAGCTACTAACTCACTGAAGCGCATGTGCGACGGACTTCTTTAGCAGAACAAGGCTTAGCATAGCCTTCATTAACGAGAGACCGATTGAGTCTCATTATCTTGCGCAATGCAAATCAAAAAAGGATGACTCTCTGCTCTTTGTTGAAGCAGCGCAAGGTTCCGGGTTGTTTAGACTCAGACCGAAGGTCAGAGTGAGACGCAGAAGGGTCAGAAAAGTTTGGTGTGCCTCAAGGCTCTGTCCTGGGGCCATTTTTGCTCTGTGGCTGCACTAATAAAACCTGGTTCCGAAGGGAGGAGCTGTAGTGCTGGATAGGCTCTTCTGCGACTGACTTTGATGTATAGCTCATTTTGGCTCTTTGCTACCAATCCATGATGGATGGCTGTGATGGTGATGTTTTGTCCAGCCTCTCTAGTCCTCTTTACTCAGAGCCGGTGGAAATCCATCACTGTCCAGTAACAGTTGCTGACCCCTGATAGATAGTTCCCCGACGGTCAGACCGAACCACGAACGCCACGCACACGATCCTTCTCGTTGCACTAAACAACTACATTACTACATTACACTTCAGGTTACGCATTGTTGAAGTATCACGAAAGGTCAAGTGTTCCCTATTCAGAAGCCCCAGCAGTCTAGTTTAATGTCCGTGATGCGTAAAGGGTAATGCCTCGGGGTGAAGCGCCATGCTAAATGAAAGCGTCCACCGGCCCTCCCCGGCTGTTAAAACGCTCCCACGAGGGTCAGCGCGGTTGACGCTACCGTTGGGGCGTCTGCAGAAACAGAGATGTTTGAGGAGTTACAGTAAACCGTGGACTGATGCAATATTCATGGGTCTCAGGGTGGCCTGGCGGAACGTTATTGCCCTAAATAGTAACAGGAAAGTGAGGAGCGGCCGGTTAACCTCGTCTGGATTTCCACTTCACAAGTTGAACGAGTCTCTCTGGACATCCGCACACACCCTTTCACCTTACATCCTCTTTCACACTTGCTCACTTTATCCTTTTCCAGGTCTGCGGTTCCTTTGAACACAACGAGCGTGCAACAAAGCCCTCAGTATTTTCAAGTCAGAATAATCAGATTTATCATCCTTTTCAGCTGCGATAGGTCAGGATAATGATGCTTTCTGGGAATTACTATTAAAATAGATGAAGACCAGATTCAGTACTGGAGTGGTCATCGCTGTCGATTTTCATTTTGGTTTTATTTCTTTTCCACTCTCTGTGTTTAGCTTTGATGCAGAACTTAAATATTATAGGATATTCTCCACCAGCAGGATTCGCTCATGCCTGGAGACTGCAGTTACAAGTTGATTTTAAGACAATAGCAGGGCACCCAATGTGGACTGGATTTATATTTAATCCTTGTTTAAATTCCGAAGCAGTTTCTAACCAAGCACGTGCAAACAGGAGGGCCACATCTCACAGCGAAATGGACTCAGGACATCCAGCTAGCTGAGAGAAAGGACAGGCAGAGTGACCTCCTTTGTCTACTAAAGCAAAGCCAGCACAGTTAATTAAGATGTCTGTTCAGCACAAATTAACTTTTGTTATTTTGCCAAGGCATTATGGGAATGTTTCTGTTTTACAAGGATTTCCATATGGATTTTATTGATCATGAATGCATTTACCAGAATGGTTTAAGACATGCATAAACCTACAATAATAAAAGCACATGCCGGCCAGTGCCACACTGTAAACAGTTTTAGTGACACCGTCTTTCCGGGCACTGCACTAATGAAAGCGTTAGGCCAGAGATGTAATTTATGCGAATGATTCAAAGACAAATAAGAGCGTACGCAATAAAGAAAAGAAAAATCTAATTAAATACGTGCCATTTTAGTTTAATATGTTTTTGAAAAACCTTTTTCGACAAAGGTTTCAGTTTAGTGACTTTAAAATTGTAATGTGCAACCATCAAATAATAACAATTTTCTTACACCTTTGACACATGAGTATACACATTCTAATATTTTAAAAATATATGTTATTTTTTTTAGTGTGGTATTTTTTCAAGAGATATAATTATTGTTTATCCATTAATCCATTCATATCATGACTGATTTGATGGGCAATACTGTTTCTAAGAAATGATTATTTGATTTCCTTTCATAAATGTTTTTTTTTTGTTTTTTTTGAATGAGACATTTTATGATTAAGACATCAGGAGTTGCACCACATGATATGTTTACAACCTGAAATAACCTTCCCTAAAAGTCATTGTGTGTATGAGTTGCATTTTTAGGGCATAGTTTTCAATAAATAGGATTTAAAAAAGTTATCATCTCTTTTAATAGTTGGACCATCATGACAGTATTTTGTCCTGAAAGAGAAAACTGGCCATGGATAACATTTTGCACTAATGTACGCTTAGGACACACTGATAACAAAGTGTTGTTTTGAATTCTGAATAGCGTTCTCATATTTTGGACCATGATGAGGCGTGAAATGGAGCTCGAAGCGTCTGCGGCCGTACTCTTCTCTTACAGGTGCTATGCCAACTTCTGTGACATTTAATTTACCACTCGGAGCGTTTGACTGGAAAGTTGCCCCTGCCTCTTTGGGTACGTGTTCGTCTGTAGCATTGATTTTTTTTTTTTTTTTTTTTTGTCTGAACAGGAGACAGAGAGAGAGAGGGAGCACTTGCTCTGTGGGATTTTTCCTGACGCCCCGTCTCACTGCTCTGTCAATACCTTGAAGGTGCCACAGACGGATCCTTTTCTCACTTTTTTGCTCTCTCTCTCTCACTCTTTCACACACCACGTGAATATTGTCACATCGATAGCATTCGGTAGCAGCCAAGACTGGCGCCACCTTTTTATCGAAGAATGTCCCGTGCCAGAAATAAAGAAAAATC
This sequence comes from Cirrhinus mrigala, assembly GCA_036247105.1. Lineage (NCBI taxonomy): Eukaryota > Metazoa > Chordata > Actinopteri > Cypriniformes > Cyprinidae > Cirrhinus > Cirrhinus mrigala. The sequence goes on from CM070017.1 coordinate 26,693,913, forward strand.
GCTACCTGAGAAACTCTGTCTTGCCAAATGCCATAGGCTTTGATTATCGCACACCCAGAATTACTCACAGAAAAAAAAAAACTGATAGAACAGCACAATATGCTTGCTTTTCAGATAATGGCTTTGATGACTTCCAAGAATAATCACAACATTGCGTTGCCCTATTGAATAATAGATTTTTGTTTAGAATTTTGCATTTATTACACTGAGTTTTATCCTCTTGCTGCACTTTATCTATCTATGTGTTTTGTGTTTGTGTGTTGGTTGACCTATATAAGGGTTTCTGTATTTTATTTATTCATTTTTGAGTATTGTGCCACATTAATGATCTGTTAAAAAGTTATTAGCTTACTCTGGTATCATAGAACATTACTGAGAAAATATATATTGGGAGTTCATAAGTCGGCTGACAGTCAGGATGGGGTTTTTAGGTCAGTAAGGGTTTAATACGCGTCAAGATGACATAAGCAGTCGATACACAAACTTCACTTTTTCACATTTTAGCACTTTGATAATAGCACATCTACAGAACATTATGATAATGACAGCAGGAGCCGAACAGTCCCTGTAGTGTAGCTGTCACTCTGCAGCTCTTCAAGGAGGAGGAAAGAAAAGAAAAATGTCGAGAACTTTTGAGAACATTTAGCTAGTAGAACAGGATGTGCTGAAACCTGAAGGAATCGATTAAGATCAGAGTCTTTTTTTTTTTTTTTTTTTTTACATTGCCCTTTAAAGGAACACTCCACTTTTTTTGCTAATAGCTTAGCATAGATCATTGACTCAGATAAGACCGTTAGCATCTCGCTAAAGAGTGTTTCTCTAAGTAATGTCCAAGAGGTTATGTTAGCAGTAATGTTAGCTTACACTCTCATTGTTTTAATCAGCAGGGACACATGAATCGAGTGGCAGTAAAGACACTTACATTGTTACAGAAAACTTCTGTTTCAATTAAATGCTGTTCCTTTGAACAAATAATTCTCGAAAGAATCCTGAAAGAGAAAAAGGATTCTACAAAACATATTTAATAAAAATATTAAGTCACACAGTTATTTTAAATTGTTACATTGAAATTTTTTACAGTGTTTTTGTTTAAATAAATTCAGGCTTGGTGAGAAGAAGAAACTTGTTTTCGAAACTTAAAAAAAAAAAAAAAATCCAACCACAAACTTTTGAACACCGGTGACTGTCCCACTCCTCTTTTTGTGGAGGTGAATTGACAGTCTCTCATAACACAGGTGAAATAGAAAATCTATTAAAACACAATGGAGGCAAAATACTTCCCGTTGAATTTCACAGCCGATTACAAGTTCTTCAAGAGCAGAGACCTCACTAACCCCAATCCTGCCGCTGACGGGTTTGTGTGAAAAGTGTTTAACATTTGTAGTCTTTCATGGAGACGTGACACGTCAGTCACCGATACACTTATCACATCCTGCCATTTCTTCATACTCAAAGCAATTAGTCTAAGAGCGTGGAATGACTTACTGCAGGAAAGGAAGATCCATTTCTCCTTCGGTCTGGAATGGAAAGGCCACTGACGTTTTCCCTCCAACGCTTACGTAAGCTCGTAGGACTGTATTAACCTGTGAACTGTGTGAATGCCAGAGATCAGGAATGTGTTATCTCATAACACTAAAGAAACAGATTAGATCTGGATTGCTGTCGGTGCGCTGTGGCCCCATGACCAGGGTTTCAGTCTTGAGGGGTGTGTGTGTGTGTGTGTGTGTGCGTGTGTGTGTGTGTGTGCGTGGCGGTTTGTCGTGGGCCTGAAATGCATTTTCTTTCCTAACACTGTACATTTTAGGCCCCTCACTCTCCAAACAAAGGCCGCTTAGATTATTTTTGCAGGCGTGAGAGGGGAGCCCACTCCCAAGACCAGGAAACGGCCATTTCAATCGAGTCCCCGCCGGAACACAGCTGATAACATTCACAGAGAACAGCTTTTACCGATTCTCCAGGCTGAGACAGAAAAGCCTGTTGTTTTAGCGAGACTTTTGCCGTGTGCTCGAGCACGCACATATGTGAAAACGTGTGCGTGTACATTTATTGGATGAAGCTATCTAAATAAGGAATGCATTGAATTATTACGGAGTATTAGAGTAAGTTGTTACAATTACAGTACCAACACTGGTCATTATTGGTAACCGATATGCCGAAGGTTCAGATGTTCTGATGCCGACTCTGGATTTTAGTACTGAGACACTATTATATTTTTTATTCATATTTTGAATTAGTTACATTTTTCATTCAGGTTTTAATTTATTTTATTTTATTTAAAAAATGTAATAATTTTTATTAATTTATTTGTATTTTTTATTTTTTAATTTTACGGAATCACGGCCTGTTTGTTCGAGCGGCCCTGCTGTGCCGGAAATAACAACTTAGACTCAGCCGATGGCATCTGGCCTACCTGTCTGATCAGACAATGGAATACGGGGGGAGTTGAGGAGGGGTATTTGGCAGAGTCTGAGACACAGGTTCAGTCTGTGATACAGGAATAACACACTTCAACTTTACCTAAACAAGTACTGTAGATTTATAATATCCGCCATTGTATTGATTATCAGCAATGGCACAGAAACAATTCACTGTGATGGGTGTTGACCAGTATTTGTCAGCACAACTCCTAAATGAAGGCCAAGGAGAGCAGCGCCGCTCTTGTACCAAACCCAAGAAAGATTCCGCCGTGATGAGCCAAGAGTGTAATGGAGCAGGTGGAATGGACGCTATGGATCCAGTCCATAATGGCCATAATGAATGCGTACATCACACACTCTCCTCCTTGCGTACGCTCGATACTCCGGCCGGTCGTCAACCCTGAGACCTCTAATGTACCAAATGCAATTTTCAGGATGACGAAATGCCGTCTCAGTCTATCAGCGGTAAAATGTTTGGCGATGCACAAGCGGCTGTTTAGATGACCCAAGGGTGAAAGGGTGAGGAACAGAGAGCGACCACGTCCTGAGTGAAGGAGAGTCGTTTCAGCAGAAGAGCGAGTTTAATGTAAGATTATGGAGACAAACAAACGCCACTGTGTCTGTTACCCGAGACTGGACGGTGGATAAAAGATGATGAATAGACTGGAACGGAGAACAGGATAAAACAAACCACTGAGGTAGGAAGAGAAGAAATGGTTTAAAAGCTGGGGGACGTGAAGTGACTTTTTTTGTTCTGGGCTCATTAATCCTGGAGGTCTGAGAGGAAATAAGAGTGATGGTGGCGCAGCAGGAGGTCATGCTAATGCAGCTGTCTGGTCCTGAGGGCCACCTGCTGCCAGGACTCTGTGTGTGAGTCTACAAGCAGCTTATGGAAATACTCACAGGTGCATGTGGGTGTCTGCATGTGTAAGGAACTAAATGACGGAGATAGCAGGTTGCAGCATGTGCACAAATAAGTGTGTGACAGTTTAAGCATGTGTGACTCAGACTTTCATCGCTCTGCTCAGAGACAGAATGAGGAGATACTCATTAAACAATGAACACAGACTCTCAGTCAGTCAACATCCTGGCTTACTCTAAAAGGTGTATTTGCCTTAGTTAGACTAAAGCTAAAGGAAATTAATGCTTTAATAAAATCAGTTTAGTTTCAGCTGGAAGCAATATTTTTGATACTCCGTTTTTGAAAATGAAAGAAAATATATTATGTATAATACATTCAAAATCATTGATATTATAAAATATATTTATGAAGAGTATTGTAAAAATTGTTCATATATACTACTGACTAACATTTATTATTTTTGTATTTATTTTTTATATATTTTTCAAGTAATATAATTAATGTATATTATTGCATATGTGTGCGATAGTAATTAAATAGCCAGATTTCAGCTAGAATTGATCATTTTGGAAAATATATATATTGTGTAAAGTACAATATTTCAAAATAAATTGGCAGCTGGCATGGCTGTAATATAGATGAAAAAATGAATGTAGATATACAATTTTTATTTATATTTATTAATTTTTTTAACTGCTATACCTACCACACAGCAGTATTTGAAAGCAGCAGTGATAGAAACAAATTCATACCTGCTGACAAATTCCTAACAGTTCATCATTTGAACCGGTATATCGCCCACCGCTAGTCGAGCTACTTGTTTTTCTCCTCCCACACTCTACCCAGATGACAACACTTCCAGCATCTCCTGCCCCACAAACGCCATCCTCCACACTCACCTATAACAGCTGAGCGCAGTGCTTAGAAACGCAGCTCTTTGATCCGGCCCTGAAAGTGTCTAGTGCCGTGTACCGGGGAAGATAAGTTCAACCAGGTGAGCGGGAGAGATAGCAACCGCCGACATCGCCGCCTTTCCCGCTCAGACGGCCACAATGACTGCTGCTTATTCTGTTGCGTAATCGGCCAGCCGCCGATGCAAATAAAAAAAATAGCCTGCAGTTGCATTTTTATTTAATACCAAGACAGTTTGACTTTTGTATGTGAAAGAGCAATATATAAAATCGTTTGAATGTAGGGCTAAATTCATTTGTTCCTTATCACGGGACACGACTGTTCCAAAGCAGACTGTTGGCAACGCTAATATTTATCTAACGCTTGCAGCAAGAGTGCGATGAGTTTGACGTCAAATACCTAAAGTTCTAAAATCCCATAAAAGCTTCACACGGAAGACCTGTGATCATGAGTTAATGTTACAAATAGACTTTTAATGTGTCTGTTTTTGTTTGTTGGTGTGATATATTGAAATGATAAATGTTGTATGAGAACATTTTTTTAGGTCTCAGATCAGAACACTGAGTATCGGAGTTGTTGAATGTGTAATTTCTGATAGAAATGTAGAGTTTGTGACGTGCGGTGCATTTAAAGTCGTACTGCGTCAGGGTGTAGTTTTATTTTACCGCAGAGCCTTATGGGAAAGAGACTTTGAAACTCGACCGGTTTTCAGTGTGTTTCTCTGATGCTGTTCGATTCCAGAGCTTGAGAGAAGCCTGTTTTATGCTTTAACTTCTCTTGAAGGATTTTGCTGATGATGGCAAAGGAGGGAGGTGGGGCGTTTGGAACGGCTCAACTGGACTTCTGGAGAGAAGACGGAGTGTTTTGAGAGGCTGTTGCATAATGGGAATTGGCTGCATGCTGCTGATAAGGAGAGGGTCAGTTATGTAAGAAGGTCGTGGTATGTGTGGAGCTTCTAATTATGAGGAAAAAGAGTCACTGAGGCAAACTGGCTCTGAGTGCTTAGGCCCTCCGCACAGGTCGAGGTAACTCAAAGTAATTTCTAAACAGTCGCCCATACGATTTGCTCGCCGGATGATAAAATGGGCAAAAATTGGCAAATTGGCAAAATGGGCGCTCCAAGTTGGCAACCAGCTAGCTTTCACCATAGCAAGTTTTGCTCCATAGTTATGCAGCGCCATTTCCGGCATCGAACCTACACTGAAAGTTTACATTCCTGCTAGCGCTTCACTTTTTCTTTTGTCTTGTCGAGACATATCTTTTGAGAAATCCTCTTTGAGCTCAGTCTCCGGTTGTTAAGAACACTGCATGATACAGTGGGCTTATGGGTAATGTGCGTTTCATGGAGGGCTGCTCATGCTGAAAACCCATCCCGTTAACAGTGGCTGCTCTTGGGGAAAACGCTTTATCGAGTGCCTGATGAGCGCTGACTAGGCATGGACGGAATGCTGGTCTATGATTGGCCACTGCAGGCCTTTTGAAGCGATCACGGCGGCACGCTTGATTGGCTAATTGCTCTCTCTCGACTCTGTGTGTGCATCCTCAGTCCTTATTCTCTTCCTTTTGCTCACCATCTTCTCCATGTCTCTTTTAAAAACACTCCTAGATGTCAGAATGTACAGATGTTGACTGTTAAAAGAAGGAAAACTGAGAGAGAGAGATGACAAGACAGCACAGCTAGTGAAGAAGACGTGAAGTCGAAAAAAATCAGTGTTCCTTCTTCTTGGTGTCCTTGCTGCACGTCCTTGAGTCGGCTTTTCCCTCTTCCTGAGGAAGTAAGCCTCCTCTTTTAGTAGGGAAGAGATACCTATGTAGTGTCCTCGTCTGCATCGGCATCTAAATGAGATGTTAGACGGAGTGAACGTGTCCAAACGCTACAGACCAGGGCTGTCAAACGTGGGTTCTGAAGGTTACAGTCTTGCAGAGTTTAGCTTCATCCCTATCTAAGTGTGTTGGAGCAGGGTTGGGGGTTTAAACTCCCTCCAAGAGCTGAATTTCACACACCCACACACATCTAACCACCTGTGCGTCAAGTTGCTTCAAGGTGCCGTGACATGTGAGGAGTTAGATGGAGCACAAAGTGGCAATGTACTGCTTGGCACTCTTTCTTACCTCACTGATAGCCTTGACTCTATTATCATTTGAGTTTCCAATGCATCTTTTTGACAACAGATCAAGACCGTAAGGTGCATCATCCAGAAGCCATCGACTCCTTGTATTCTGAAACCCGTTCTACGTCTGTATTCCTAAAGCTCTTCTCGCTTTCTCTTTTGTAGCTCTTCTCTCTTATTGTCTTGTCACCCTATTTCTCAAACCGGCTGTCCATCCCTGCTGTCCTCCCTTGATTTCTCCAGAACAAGTGTTTGTCCTTTCTTCTGAGGCGGGATCAAAGGGCTGACGGCTGCCCCTCATCCCTGCTGAGTGTCCTGTGTTCTGTCTGTCTGCTCCCTCCTGAGACCATGCTACCACACATGAAAGACCAACAAAGATCCCCCGAGGTTTTGACAGCCTTCTCGAGGACTCCTACCATTGGATGGTGAAAAAGAGACAGCAAGGAGCGACAGAACAGGGCACGTACGAGATTGAGAGGCGGGAGACGAAGAAAGAAAGAGGCTGCAGTTTAGCCCGCAGGCTTGTTGCTTATTGCTGCTGAGCTGGACTCTGGCTAATTAGTTATTAGATTGCAAAGATGTGCAGGAACAAGCTTTAATTAGGTTAGTGGCTGCTTAAATGAAATGTCTAGCAGAGCCCAGTTCTGCGAACGATAATGATAGACTGAATGCAACTTAGCCGTCAGGACACAATGGTTGCCGCTCGCGACTCGGCAAGCGACAAGTGTTTGCCTTTGCTTAGGAGTAGATAATTATGAGGGTGACCTTTCAATTAGCACAACGCCTTAATGCCAGAATCTATCGCCTGAAGTAAGCTTGCTGTTGTCCCCTTATGAATAAAATGACGTAAACGCTAGATCTGTTTGGCCCTGGCTATATGTAACTGCCACAGAAACCAGAATCTTCAGCCATGTTTCGAGAAAGGCCAGTTTTGTGGGTCGAACTTTCTTTCTTTGTGTTGTCAGAGCTTGGTACGATGAGCCAACCCATAAAACCAGCATCAACTTGCTGAGATGACGCAAAGACAGTGGCTAGTGCTAATTGACCATATTTATGCAAGATGGAAAAGGTAGCTATACTAACACTGTGGAAGATGGATGATTCAGACAGTGTTTCACAGGGCAGATACTCAGTTGTGATGAAACGCACAGCTGCTGTGTTTTGCCTTTGTTTGGCAGTTCCATTTGTTAAAGGACTTATCAGAGTTTAAAGTCGTAGAATGAACTTCGGGGCAGTGCGGTCAGTGATTGCTTTTAACACGTTAGCATAGCACCATACACAAAGGCTGTCCGCAGAAATCCACACACGCCGCAAGAGGTTGGGACGCACAGGTAGACTGTGAGACACAGGCGTTAAGTGGCTATTGATCTATCTACGCACGGCGAAGTGAACCTGGGCTGCTTCTTGCCTCGCCTCAGCATGCAGTGCTCACCACCGGTTAATTGCCATTTAAGACACAGATGTCTTCGGCTGGTTCATTTTTAATGATGGCGGCCAGGATGGGGTGTTTTTTATGTGCTGGAATCGTCTGATAAATACGCTTGCACTCATACTCGCACAAGGTCATTTGCTCTACATGGCTTCCATTACGTTACACTTGCCAAATAAAACCTTTGAAATTCTGAGAAAAAAGAAGGGTTGCTCTGTGGAACATTCTGGAGTGTATAGAATAGCTCAGAGTGCTCTAAATGGTGTTTTTTGTCAATGATTTATATGTGGGTGGACTGCACTTCCTGCTCTCTCCAGGACATTTTGGCGGGAAATGGGCCATGGCTTCCTGTCTTTCTCATCAGCACTTATTCAATCAGCTAGTAAAAATATCAGCTCAATTAATGAATTAATTTCTCGCTTTATCGCAACTTGGCACGCTTTGAACCTGACGGTGAACAGCGAAGGGTTGTACAATAACACCCGTACTCCATTGCGCAACTAGTGGGTCAAGGAGTCGCTTCGGTTTAAACAGGACTTGGCAGCAGCAGGGAATCCTTTATAAATGTTCTAACCCAAGCACAATTTCTCTAATTAGTGAAGATGAGACTTGGGCTTGCCTGCCTCTCCCTCGTGTACCTCAGGTGATTGGTTGTGTAAAGAGATTTGAGTCAGGGCTCTTTTTGAGATTTGAGTCTCTCTCTCTCTCTCTCTCTCTCTCTCTCTCTCTGCTCCTTACAGATGTGTGATCACTGGACAGAGGAGCTTTCTGATGCATGCAAGAGTACTGAAGAGGAGAGAGGAACAGTAATTAGGAATAGCATTCGGATGATGTAAAACCCCAGTGGTCCTGGTCCACCCTGACTGTGTGTCGTAATGTGTGTGTGCTTGTCCCCGATGATCCTGAGAGAATATATTACGCTATCAGCAGGGGGATTGTAGAGGCGGGATGTTATGCATGAACAAAATGTAATCCCTCATAAACCTCCACCCACAGATACCGACATGAGCCCTTAGGCCCAAAACGCCAGCTTACGCGCAGTACATGTGCATTGCGTACGTATGGTATATATGGGACTCAATAACACATGAGAGGTTGCACAATAAAGAACAGTAACAAATCTAATGAGGAGCACATGTGCCAAGTTCTTAGAAACTCAATTTTAGAAGTTCTCAGAAATCTATTTATGGTTTTGAAAAACTTCTGTGCCATTTATAAGAAGTGTTTTAATTTGATGACTCATGCAGTCTTTTGCATCATAACATATTACAGCCTGAACTAACTTTGCCTTGTCAGTAAAAGATTCTCTGACAAGTTATCTGATATTTGACAGATTGATTGATGATTGATTGAAATGAAAAGCTTTTGATATCAGAAGAGCTGAATAATTTTTTTGACTTTCAAACTGCAACACACTTTATCCTTGTTTTCCAACAAATTATGGCCTCAGAGAGCAAGAAAAGTAGGTTTGTAAGCCCTGATACCCGTGACATAGACAGGTTTACCAAAGTGGGGCATATATTTGTCTTACATAACTTTGTGGGCGACTGCAAGAGGTAATCGTGTAAAGCTGGCGCTAGACCGGGTGCTGCCCACACCTACCCGAATTAGAACGCTTCAGAGCGGGCCGGCCGCTTATTTCATAAACTTTCTCTCGCTCCTGCTCATGCAAATGAGGTCTTATTTACCATTTATCAGCATAGTATCTCTCAGCGCAGGAACGGGCTGCACTTAGGTCTAGACGGTGTAATTGAGCTCGTCCAGTGCAGAAGGGAAACTTGCTTACGGTTGGGAAAAAACGAGGGGGCCGAGTGGTGTTTAATGTAATTCTGAGCCCTCAGCTGCCCCTGCTCCTCACTTCTGCCTTTGCTGTGTTTTCAAGATTTTCACAAAAACTTGGAAGTGTTTTCCTTCCTATGCCATGAGCTAAACAAATCCCAGGCCATTCGTATGCTGTGTTCTTCCTCTGTACTCATGCATTTGTGCGTTTTCATGCACCGGTGGGGCCTGGTTCTCCTCTAACAAGTTTTGTGAAAGGTTTTCTCAGTTTTCTATGTCATGCTTTACATAGGGTGCCAACCCAGCATATCCTAAAGTTGCTCCGTCCTACTTTCAGAATTACGCCGCTTTCTGTCATCCTGACGTCTTTCTATCAGTAAAAAATCACCGTGAGATAGAGGAATTGTTAAAGCGAGAGCAGCAAAGTAACGAGCCCCACCTTCACACGCTACAGCCACGGAACGGCTGAGATGAATCCCCTCTGCGTCGACAAGGGTCGACTTTTACTACGCACTCCGTCACAAGCTTTTCTGATTTGCTCTACATAATGCTAAATGAGCCTAGCCACTTAGCCGGACGTGGGAGAATTAGTCACGGCGGAGATGAATTCAGGTTTTGACAGTAAAACGCTGGCCCGTGTGAGGGATAGGCACCTCTCGGAGCTCTAATGGGTGGAAGCTGCCTGCGCCACAGGCTTTTCCGAGACACGGAATGACCGAGGACATGACACTATGAATAATAGAGTTTGCTATGCATACACAAGGTGAAAAATGCCGCGTGCTACACACACAACGCTATGGGCAAAACTAAATGGAAAATCCTCGTGCTGAAGTCCAGGAGAATCTAGTGGATCGCGCTACGTACCTTTTATTTCTGTCTTCACATGAAATAATAAACACTTTTGACAGGATGCATTTCCTTCAGCTGGTTTAGCACAGAGACTAACCTATACAGCTACTTTTCATACCAAAGTGTTGTGCAGAACATACTGGAACAGAAGATACTACAGGATAAGAAGAGTCACTAACTGACGGAAGCCGAATTTACTGCAACGCATCAGTATACATGCACTATCCGTCACTCCACATCTCCAACCACACGTATCTTTTAATACAAAAAAAAAGAAAAAATTCATAATTGACAATTTTATTTGCTTGGTGACTAGAGACCAGTTGCATAAATTTGGCGTTTATGTTCAGGCTGTGTCTTAAGAATTAATCTGACCAACTGCCATTTTTTGTACTTTCTTTATTGCCTCAGTTATAACCAGCCTTAAAGAAAAAACTTTTAAGGCTAGTCTAAGCATTTTAGTGGCCACAGGGCTCCAGACTACAACTAAAATTATTTCAAATGTGACAAACAAAAAGCCAATTTCAAGCACAAACGACTCTTGTGAACTAGTTACTGTTAATGAATCAAAAAGATTGATGAAACATCCTCAAGCCTAAGCGGTTTTAACTAGTGGTTATGATAAAATCCAAAGTATTTGTTGGAACCATTATCAGCCCAACATCCGACGCTTTTAGCCATCGCTCTTAAGAATCACCAAACCGTCGTATCAGTGGAAGCTTCGACTGCTTCCGTGCTGTGATTTCATTAAGCCTGTTTATTCGCTTTCTCCCTTGATGCAATTGCACAAGCCGACACCGACCAAACCGAGCTATTAATGGGCCACAAATGGCGCACCAACAAATAACGTTCATTATCAGATCCAGTCATTAAGACGTTTTTCCCCTTTTCATTTGTTCAGGCTCTGTGAGTAAACACTAGCGAGGCGACGTCGAGTCGCGATTCTCAGCTCAGTGGCTAACGGCACAGATTAGTAACGGAGACTGGCGCATGATGAAATCAGCCGATCGTAAGATGTGATATCTTCACCCCAACATGCCGGGCTGTGGGGAGAGATGCAGTGGAGGGTGAACGGCCCTCGTCTCATCCTGATCTGTGATTGGCTATCCGAAGAGATGAGAGTGACCACAGCTCCAGACTCCGGCTGCAGGAGTTTGCTGGCCGCTGCTAATGAGTGAGGCAGTGCCATGGAATGTACTGGAAATAGATTTTGGTTTAGCTGACTGTTTTTCTGATGTTTGATGCAATGTACATGTACTCTTGGCATTTGGAACCTTTTTCTTTCTCTTCTGGTAAAATATCTGAGCTGTTCATTCTTATACAGCGAAAGCAAATGATTATTTATACTGCCATGTAGGGCCGCATGATAAATGATATTTTAATCATGATCACGGTTTCTGCTTCACTTGATTAATCAAGTGTAATCCTCTGTGATATTTGCCCGCTGGTTATTTGTCCTGAAAGTGTTTCGTTTTCATTTCACATTTGCATGATCTCGCATTGCTAAAAAGCCTTTACAAGATTTCAAGCTTGTGGTTGCCAGAGGTCAAGAGTTTCAATTCCTCAATCAGAGCTTTTACCTTGAATGAAAGCATTTTTCTGCACAAAATTCCCAACCTGGCAATCACTGCATTGAGAAAAGGCACTGGTCATTTGGAAATACCAGCAGACTTGTATTCTAATTGGAGTTGAGCAGTCTGCTTTGAGATATTCTGCTCAAATGAGTGTACTACAGCCAGTCTGTTTTCCTTCTTGTGGTCATTTGCACCTTTTGCTTCAACTACATCTATAAGCAAACCACAGTGATTAACTATAATAAATCAGAATGTATTAAAGAGGTTTTAAAGAGATAGTTCACCCAAAAATGAACATTGTCATTCACTCATTATGTCGTTCCAAAAGTTGCATGACTTCCTTTCCTCTGTAGAACACAAAAGACATATTTTAAAGGTATTGATGTATTTACTGAGCACGTAAAATTGTCAGTGTAGTCTGCTGCTGAGTAAATGAATAAATTATTATTTTCATTTTTATGTGATCTGTCCGTTTCAAACACATTTGTATTGCTTGTACTAAATAAATATGTCACCTTTAGACATATCGTGCCAAGTTTGATGTCACTGGCAGCAAACACCGCTGTTTATTGTCATGTGACCAATAAAGCTATCATATGACATAGACTAGGAATACAGCACAAAACACTTATAGGCTAAATTTATGATGCTTTTTTGTCATTTTTGGGACTCAGCACTGTAAATGTCACTTTACTTGTATGTACAACTGAATCTCTGACTTCTTTGTAGAATAGCGACACATAGTTGAAACATATGAAGATGAGTATTACAGTATATTATATTTCTCTGTTACGTTTATCAAATTTGATCATTTTTAAATGCTCAAGTCCGATCGTGCTGATAGTTAGCTAGCGTTGATATCCCCAGAGTCTCCGCGGGTCCCTGACGTCCCGACCTGTTGTCCAGGTGAGATGGCGACACTAACCCGTCCCTGCAGCGCCGGAGTGGTTTGTGATGAGAGAGCGAGAGTCTCTTCAGTTAAATGTGATGACACTGCTAAAAGAAGCGTCAGAGTGTGACAGCACTGCCACTCAGCCTGTCACCAACATGTCATGCGTCCCCGATGTCTCCCTTGTTATTATTTTCGTCTTCGCCATATAAAGCTGCAGAAAGAGAGTCGGTGGACGCAATAAGCTTAACTGAGGGAAGCAATAACTCCCGTGGCTCTCTCATCAAATCAGCCCCGACTGAGGTAGAGCCATCAGCAATTGAAATCAGGGCCGAGAGGGCCGGACGAAAAGAGCTGAATTGACAAAATGTGAAATGTCATAACGCACAATAATAAAGGAATCAATGAGATGTTAGGCCACCGACTCGCGGTCGGAATATAAAAGAGGCCGTTTGGAAAAGTGGCGGCGTTTAGATGGGTTTTTAGAGATCGTGCATCTTGGGGAAAGTTGCGTAGACATTTAAGGTTGTTTCTGTTTTTTAAACTTTGTCCTGTGAAACTCTTGCAGTATTTGCGTTTAATGCTACAGACGTTGGTCTGCGAGTTCACTTCTGTTCATTTTGCCTGATTGATCATCATTAGTAAGTACTCTGCTTAACAGAGATAGTGAAAATACTATTATCATTTATTCACCCTCAAGTTGTTCCAATCCTGTAACAGTTTCTTTCTTCTGTTACTTAAACAAAGGAAGAAACAGTAGCCATTGACTCCCATGGTATTTTTCTCCATTAGCCAATGGCTCCCATCAACTTACCAACACTCTTCAAAATATCTTCTTTCGTGTTCAGCTGAAGAAAGAAACTCATACCGCTTTAAAACAACTTGAAAATTTGCGTTCCAAATTTTTGTGTAAACAATCGCTTTGAGAGCGTGTGAGTGTTGCATGAGTGAGTTGTGAGTTTTTCGCATGCTGATAGTTGGCATCTATATTTGGTAGTAGAGAATGGTGTGCTGCTGTGGCAAGACATTTCTATTGATTCCATGTGACAAATGTCTTTGACTCTACATCCAGTAATGGCCGTGAGAGGCTGAAATCCATCTCTTTCCCTTTTCATTCTCTCTCTACGTCATTTTTTCTCTTCCCTCTCCTTCTGTTTTCTTTCTTTTGTTTTAGCTAAACAAATACACTGAGTGTGACCTATTTTTCGTCTGAGCAGAATCTCTGCCCTCTACGTGCCACTTGTACTTGTGTCTCACCGCCGGCCTCACTAAACCTGCTGTTTTTCCGCTCACCTCTGTCTGCCTTGTTTACACACAGACTTTCTAGCCAGTTGTCCAATTTCTTGGAGTGCCTGTTTGTGTTTATGTGGCTTGTTGAATTTGTAAAGTTTGGACCTAACTTTGTAGGTTGCAGCCACCAACCCATATTTGCACTTCTCTGTGACTTGGTTATTTATTGATTTTATAAATGTAAATCTATATTGTATATATTATAATAAATCCAAATTTTATATGCATTAATATATATATATATATTGTTTATCTGTACCTGTTATACAGATGTTTTTTTGAACCATCGGTGTCCTTTAGCAAGTAAAGGTTCTTGACGCGGTAGTGCAGATACAGACATCAGCACGTCTCCGGGCTGGATTTAACCACGACCTCACCTATGTGTGGCAGCGGTTTAACCTTTGCCTGACTCTATTGGCATAAAGCTGGCAGGTATAGATCACCTCTGCCGTCCTCAGCTTTAAATATGCTTTCCCTCACTAATACAGCGATGCTTGTCCTTCAACCTACTTTACGTGGAACGAATCGAGCTGAAAGCCATGGAGGCCTGAGCAAAACTTGCAGCGATTGGACAGGTAGAGCTTATCTGAACGCATGAGCACTCCAGGACATGATTAAATACCTCTTCTCATCTGTCTCTCTCTCTCTCGCTCTCTCTCTCTCACGTGCTCACGCTCACACAGATTATTACAAGAAGAGCAATTATTGAGCTCTCAGAGAAGAGGTTGGATTGTGCCTCTCTCAGTCCATCCTTAGATTGCAGCTGCGTTTCACTCGAGTGACAGAAACTTGTGTAAATGTCATGCACATTATCAAAAACAGTTTATATAAGGTTGTTGCTCGTAGCGTTGGTTGGTTTCTACTGGTCTGACTGGTCTGGTTTGAGACCTGCAAAAAAAAAATAAATAAATAAATAATATATATATATATGTATATATATATATATTTTTTTTTTTATCCGAATAAAACAACCAGCAGTGTTGGTATTGGCACGTTGAGCCATGGTGCTCACTGCTATCAAAATAAATGACTTGTAGGAGCAATGGTGCAGCTGTTCAAGCACATATTGACATATTGTCTTGACATATTGAGCTATGGTGCTTAGTAGGGTGACAGGTTTGAGTTCAGCTTGCAACAACTGCTTAGGCTGGTCTGCTTTAGATAGATAGATAGGTAGATAGATAGATAGATAGATAGATAGATAGATAGATAGATAGATAGATAGATAGATAGGCTTGTTGGTGTGTATTTATTTATTTGTTTTTTAATTTATTTATCAACAAGGCTAATTATTTCCAAATGCTCTGTATCTGTCCAGTAAATACAGAAAAGCCCATGTAAAATGTGTCAGCATAAAACACTATAAAGGCCTTTTTCAACTCGCTTTGTACTGAAGTGCAAGTTTCCACCTGGCAGTGTGAAATTTGTGTCTGAAATATTTCATTAAAGAAATCAAGAAACAGAACTGGTGTAAAATTACATCCAGTTTTATACATCAGTTATATGTGATTTTGCTGTCAGTCGGTTAAAGTTGTGCTGCAGAAGCTCGTAGGGAACATTCACAGATCAAAATGTTAATGGCGAAGTAATAACAGCATATTCAACTCTAATAACATCTGCATCTGCAAGAAGTCTCAGCTGAAGTGCAGCAGATCGATCTTAAGTAGGGCGGAATCACATTTTATTAAATAAAAAGCTGAATTGTTCTTGAGGAGAGACTTTCAAACTGTTCTTAAACACTGTGCAAAGCATTATACTGGATTCTGACGTTTGTTATTTCTTTTTTCTTTCCATGCGCCTGCTTTCTCTGATGGGACTGATGCTGTAATACAGGTAATACAACTACATCTAATCATTCTTCAAGTGTTGTATTCGTGCTCTAAGAGAAGCTTTAAAGTGGGTCTGATTTTATTACAGAATATCAAATGTCATTTTATTTAGACTTTGATGTACTTTGGACTTGTCTCCAACTTGGACAGAGCGTCTTAAGAGCTGTTGTGTCTTAATGCATTTCTTTAGCTTATCTGGTTTGTAGACATGAATATTAGCGAAATTAAATTCTTACAAGGTTTAATAAAGTTTAAAACATGCTGTACTTTAAGGAAGTCCCCACTGCAGTCTCGCAGATCTTGTACTTACGATGTAATGCACGCCAGATTGTGTTAGCATCGGAGAGCCCTGAGTCCGTCTGAGGTGTTCACGTTCGTAGAGAGAGAAGAAGGCTTGCGTCTTCTGGGTTTTTTCGGAAGGAGACAGGAGCGTCTATTTTAATTGTGCATACAAACATAAGATAAACAGCAGATTCACACACATTCCAGATCATTGAAGTTGCAAAAACATCTGATAAATGTCATTCTATTCATCAACAGGGAACTCTAGAGTTGTACAAATTGGGGGGAAATAAAAGTTGCGATATTTTATGTTTCTGGATAAAATTGAAATCCATGTTAGAAGTGCTTGTGCAAACTAACAAACAACTAATTAATAAATAAATAATATATGTTCTGCAAAATACTGTTGTTGTTGTTGTTGTTAAAGAAAAGTACAATTTCATTTAATAATTTAGAAAAGTATTTGTAAACCTTCAAGTTGAACCGTTCACGGTTAATGTGCTGAACGGAGCTGATGCTCTAAGCCAGAAGCAGCAGTCCAGGAAAAACAACAAGAAGAAATAACTCGCTTAGATCATAAGACGTGCTTCTCCATCTTGCCATGCACTGTAGTGGAAATCTCTCGCTGTCGTTGCAAAAGATTTCTTTCATGTTCATCATTCGTGTGAAGAGTGAAGCTATTTCTGAGAAACGGCTCTAGAATCATTTGCTAGCAGATGCTGCTTGGTTTGATTTAGTTTCACATGTGTTCATTTCATACATTTTTAAAGTGTGGCTTAAGTATCCAGATCCTTTTTGGAGCGACTATATGTGAATCTCTACTCTTCGAGCTGTTTTTCAGATGTTTGTACACAAATAAGAAGCTTAAAATAGAACGCATTGCCATCAGATCAATCGCTCTTTCAGCGGCGCCTCGCTAGCGTTACTGGGAAGGTTGGAGAGGAAAACAGAGGGTGAGAGGAAGACAGATGCTCTTCATTTCCGTCTCTTGCTCCATATGAAATAGTGGCATTAGAATGCTGGAACCTGTCTGTGCTCAGAATTATAGATCAGATCACGTCCCGCGGCTCCCTCACACCGCGACCCGCGCTGACCCGCCGCCTCTGGCCTGATGAGAGTCCTTGAGTGGGCCGAGGAGGAAGGTCAGCGCCCTCCTCCTCTTCTTTTCTTCTTCATGGCAAAGTAAACTTCTGGGCCTTTAGAAGAGGGCTTCGGATTGCAGTTAGCTGCTCCTGAGTAATGGAGAAGAACATACTCTATGTTGAGTAATGTGCTGTTATTAGATTATATGTACAGGATTTTGTTTCAGTTTTGGATTGTAATCATATTAGCTCTCTTTCCAAACCTTTAGAGCTACCTTGTTATCTGCTTCTGAGACACCTGACTGTCATGGAACCTCCTAAGTGACTCTGGAACATTCTTCTCAGCCTTCTTCACGTACAACCGAAGACAAAAATAGTTTGATGGCGGCATGAGTGAATTTTGATTTCGAATAACGTTCAAAATATTTTTGGTATTTGTATTACTCTTAATCACCAAGGATGCATCAAATGCATCTTTAATAAATGCTGTTCTTAAAAATGTATGACGGTTTCCACAAAAGTGTTCAACAGCACAACTGTTTTCAACATTGCTAATAATCAGAAATGTTTGTTGAGCAGCAAATCAGCATATTAGAATGATTTCTGAAGGATCGTGTGACACTGAAGACTGGAGTAATGATGCTGAAAATTCAGCTGCGCATCACAGCGATCAATTACAGTTTAACAGATATTCACATAGAAAACAGCTGTTTTACATTGCGGTGATATTTCACTATGTTACTGTTTTTACTGTACAGTATAGTTTTGATCAAATAAATGCAGCTTTAGTGAGTAAAAGAGACTGCTTTTGAAAATATTACGAGTCTTACTGACTGTAAACTTTTGAATGTAGCTTTACATATTATAATTGACATTTGTCCCAACACTTCCACCATCTAAGCTGAAGTTTAACGCACAATTTCTAGATTGTATGTACAGGCTCACGTCTCAGTTTTGAATCGTGATGATATTCGCTCTGTTTAAACACTAGCGAGCTCTCTTGCTGCCTGAAGCCTCGCTGCTAAAGCACCTAACCATCACGGAATCTCATAATGACTGATTTAATTGATGTCCCACCATTTGATATTTGTCTCAGCTTGTCCACAACTGCATTCTCTCCGTGAAGGATATATGCAGCAGTACCTATTGTGGCCTAAATGAGGTTTTTAAGAAAGCAATTATGTTGTTTAGCGTTTGGAGCCGTCTCGGAGTGCGTCTACTTTGCCTTAAATGTTTCATTTTCCCAGGTAGGATTCCAGCACTGTAAGGTTTGGTAGACAAATGATTACAGAACGAGGTTAAAATTAAATTATACGGATTACGTTCACAGAAAGCAATTTCTCTCCATTAAAATATATCAGACCAGCCACATTTTATAGGCCTGAAAATCACATTTTGAAACGAGCTGATATTTCGGAGCTTTTCCGTGTCTATAGGAGCTCTAGTCTCTTGTTTCAACCCAAACGTTGACACAAAACATAATGGAATCTGTGCTGGAGTACGGCTGGCCGCGATGAGCGATTTCGTCTTCTGCTCTCTGGTGTTTTAAAGGCGTGTTAATCAGGGAGAGGGTCGCTAATGCTGCTGTCACCTTTCTGTGATCCAGGCTTAATACTTACTCTAGCACATTTTCTCTTGATTTAACACCTTTGAGATAGACCGTGAGCACTGCCCAAGCACATTCTAATGCCAGCTAATTGCCTTTGTCTTGAGGAGTGATATTTCTCTGCCTCGTGGCGTGTGTGTGTGTGTGCGTTTGTGCGTGTGTGTGTGTGTGTGTGTGTGCACACGTGACGTGAGAGCGAGTGTGTACTCGGCCCCCTGTGGATGTGTTTCACTGCAAAAAATAACTCTTCATCACTGTTTTTGCCTTGCCTTGCAGCACAAATATTTCTGCATGCGTTCTTTAATTAATTATACTGTATGCACATGTTTGGTGTCTGTAAGGTTTAATAATGCTTTTAAAATAAGCCTCTTATGCTCACCATGTCTGCATTTGTTTAACAGAGAAAAGTAAAAAATGTTCATATATTTTCAGCATCATTACTGCAGTCTTCAGTGTAACATAATCCTTTAGAAATCAATTATGCTTTTTTTTAATTAGGTAGCAGTTTTTTATCGATTTAAATGCATCTTTGCTTTGCACGATGCATAAATGTGCTTTAAAAAAATCTATATAAACCTACAAGTATGTATATTTATATGTATATTTATTATACATATATGCTGTATGTATAATTTATACACTGTACAAATGATACTGATTTTCTGCAGATCTTCTGTTCTGCAATATCTCGCTATCATCCTCCAGTAATCTTAATAGCTTCAAAGAAAAAAGAAAAAGAGAGTTTTCAAATAACCGTGAAATTAATATCTCCTTAACATTTATTTTTCCATCTCTCTTTTTTCCGTCTCTGTCTACTCATCAGCTCGTTTGAAAGCGGCTCTACGACCCGGCCGCGGACGGTTTGAAATCCACGCTTTGGCTTAATGAGGCGAATGAAAAATGGTGGTTCTAGCAGAAGCAGCGCTGCTGAGATTCAGGCTGCTCTAATTAAATAGCGAAGGCGGCGCGTGTGCCGTTATGAGCGCCGCCACATGCGGGAAGACCTCGCTGCCATAAATCAATGAGGAGAGCGTTCCATCTCTCCTGACTCTTAAGTGGGGTCAGCTTGGCTCTTTTCTCAGGGAGTGAAGGCGCAGCGTCTCAAGGTCACCTGTGATCTGTGCGTTTGTCACTTGATGATGTTTAACTGTCATTAGACTTGCACTGAGAGAGGTGTGTGTGTGTGTGTGTGTGTGTGTGTGTGTGTGTTCAAGTCTATGTCTTCTGCTTTCCTTGAGTTTGCATGTTTGGAGCACTGTAATCATACAATTTCTTATTTATTTATTTGACATTACATTGCCCTCGTTGAAAAGCTGATTCGATGGGCTGTGCTGCTCGTGTGCGTTAGCAAGGACACGCGTCGTGTGTCGGACTACCTCGGTGAACAGTGTCAGACTCTCCTCATTAGAGTTACACTGTGCTAAATTATTCAGTGCATTTAGCACTTAGTGGTTCCCTTCTCCAGCCATTAGATTAGTCTGGTTAGCCATGTCACACTAAAACAGGTCACCCCAGGGAGATGAGACAAAGAGAGAGAGGCATTAGCGCTACTTAAAGACCGAATAAAACCAGATTTCGTTGCAACAGGAGCCCTAGAGTAGATATTCCAGTAACCTCCGTGTGTAATGACTGAGGCCTGCTCTCTGCTCTAAGTGAATCATCTCAAAATAGCATAACATGCAGGATGTACTTCATACAGAAGTTGTTGTGTATTATTATATATTTTTATTATATATAAAAATGGTAACACTTTAGAATAGGGAACACTTACTCACTATTCACTACAACTTTCCCCTCAATAAATGACTAATTTGCTGCTTATTAGTAGTTAGTAAGGTAGTTGTTAAGTTTAGGTATTGGGTGGGATCAGGGATGTAGAATTAGGCATTAATATGTGCTTAATTAGTACTAATAAATGACTAATATTCTAGTAATATGCATGCTAATAAGGAACTAGTTATGAAACTGTGAAATAAAGTGTTACCAAGAATATATAAACATAATATTATGATCTTACTTTTAGAAATTTGCCATGTTATAGGTATAGTTCACCCAAAAATAAAATTCTGTCATCGTTCATGTCATTTCAAACTCACATTTTTAATGAAACATGATTTATATGGATCACTTTTATGATGCCTTTATGGCCTTTTTGGATCTTCTAAGTTTTGGTTGCCTGGACTTTCAGTGGAGGGACAGAAATCTCTAAAATATCTTAATTATTGTTTCAAAGATGGATGAAAGTCCTGTGGGAATGACATGAGAGTGAGTAAATGATTTCAGAATTTTCATTTTTGAGCCAACTTTTCTTTTAACCATAGTTTCTGTCAAAATACCTTTTTGTGAGCAGTGTATCTGACAATAGAAAATGGACCTTTTTGGTCCCCAGAAGTTCACAGGTTGTCGTGTCTGGGGTGATTGAGGAGCCAGACAGTTTTTATTTGTATAGTGTTTTTACAAAACAAATTGTTTACAACTATCTGTTAAAGAGAAATTGTACCATATAATATGATAAATGAAGTAATATGGGAAGAGTTTAGCAGTTCTCAGAATCACTTCTCGCTCTGGGTGACAAGATATTATGGTTACCATGGTAATTTCTTTGTAAGGGAAACACGTTGGCAGAATCTGTCATTGGAGCTCTTGAATGATTTATCACCAGCTGAACGCTGCACTGCTGAATCTGCTATGAACTCATGATGTTAGCCTTCAGCCGTAAGCATTGAAACAGGTTTGACACCTGCGACCCAAACCCATGATACCGATTATCATGTCCCTTTATATTCTTCAAGTGTAAACCCATTAGCTGCACCTCTACAAGTCACCTTAGTCGGTCCGACAAGGAGAAAAGTAATTGATTCTCCCGACGTTTTGCAATAAACACACGAATCGGGCTAAAGGAGGTTAGCGGCATGTTAACGAGAGAAAACGGCTGTGAAAACAGCGCTGAAGGTGTAAGATTTGGGTTTTTCAGATGCTGCCCTGTCCGTCCAGTGTCCCGCAGAGTTAAACCCCAGTCAAACACGCTGTAGCTTCAGTTCCAGCGCCGAAGAACGCCGCTTTAGCCGGAGCTGGCGCAGCCTTCGCCGTGTGCCAAACGGCTTTATCCTTCCCTCTCCCTCTCTGACACTCTTCAGAAAGCAGAACATGGTTAATTAAGCCGATCATCAGCACTGCTAATTAGCTGCGCCCTGTCAAGTCCTCAACACACATCTATTGGCAAGCATTGGAATTTTGTGTGTTCATCCATGAAATCAACGGAGGGAGCCTGGAGTGTGTTGAGACGGAGAGAAAGCAGCGCGGGAGCGGCGTGTGCCGAGGGTGTGTTTACTCCAGGACATTAAGAGGCTGTTAGTGGGTTTCACGGGGCATTGCTGGACTCTAACGAGGCTTTCGTCTCTCCATTAATGGAGGATCCATTCACACCTCTGAAGAGAGATGATGATATGAAAACATGAAAAACTACTGGAGAAATTCAAGGGATGGTTCACTCAACAAATGAAGATGCTCTTATAACTTACTCACCCTCATGTTGATTCAAATCGTTCATTCTTCTGTGGAACACAAGGTTTTTTTGTTTTTTTTTTTGCATGTGATCAGACAATGACAGTCAGTGGGGACCCCATTGAGTTTCACTGTATGGACAAAAACAGTTGAAACTGCTTTTCTTTTGTGTTCCACGTTTGAGGATGACGAGTAAACGATAACAGAATCTTCATTTTTGGTTGAACTGTCCTGTATCTACAGATGTAAGTGCTAATGAGCATAAAAATAGATTAAAAGTGTTACTGAACTGCATGAATCACTTCACCCTAATAAGTATGAAATTATTTAGTATGAACGCACATTGACAGCATGAACAATTGGTCAAGTCAAGTCAAGTCAAGTCACCTTTATTTATATACCGCCTTTAACAATGCAGAATTGTGACAAGGCGGCTGTACAGTATTAGATAGGAAACAGTACATCAACAATGCCAAAGGCAACAGTAAACACTCACATTTTAGGTAAAGGTAGTTAATCAAAAACAATAAAATAAAATGCAATATTGTGTTAAGAGAAAGTGTCCCCAACTAGGCAAGCCAGAGGCGACAGCGGCAAGGAACCAAAACTCCATCGGTGATAAATGGAGAAAAAAACCTTAGGAGAAACCAGGCTCAGTCGGGGGGCCAGTTCTCCTCTGGCCAAAGTTCCCGTGGTCTTGTGCCGACAGCCGTCTAGGTGACGAGGTCTTCACTGTGGATCCGTCTCTGGGGCTCATCTAGTTGATGTGGACTCCGATGACATTCAGGGCTGTAGAGGTCGTCACTAGGTGCTGATCCACCATCTGGGCTGGGTTCGGACTGGATCCGGGGGACTGCAGTGACCATCTGATCTGGATATGGACTGGATCTGGTGGTTAATATGACCTCGGGATAAGAGAGAAACAGACTAATATTAGCGTAGATGCCATTCTTCTGACGATGCACCGAGTACATCGGGTGTTATGGGAAGTGTTCCCTGTTCCAGTTGACCTAGTTAGTGCAGCCTAACAATCCTTTAATGGATATGAATCATAAGAATATGTTGATGTGTAATGTGTAAGCAAGGTTAAAGAGATGGGTCTTTAATCTAGATTTAAACTGACAGAGTGTGTCTGCGTCCCGAACATTGTAGGGTAGATTGTTCCAGAGTTTGGGCACTAGGTAAGAAAATGATCTGCCGCCCGTGGTTGATTTGGATATTCTAGGTATTATCAAATTGCCAGAGTTTTGAGAACGCAGCGGACATGAAGGACTATAATGTGATAGGAGCTCGCTCAGGTACTGAGGAGATAAACCATTCAGGGCTTTGTAAGTAATTAGCAAGATTTTAAAATCTATACGATGTTTAATAGGGAGCCAGTGCAGTGTAGACAGAACCGGGCTAATATGATCATACTTTCTGGTTCTAGTAAGAACTCTAGCTGCTGCATTTTGGACCAGCTGGAGTTTGTTTATTAAGCGAGCAGAACAACCACCCAATAAAGCATTACAATAATCTAACCGTGAGGTCATAAATGCATGAATTAATGTTTCAGCATTTGACATTGATAGCATAGGTCGTAGTTTAGATATATTTTTGAGATGGAAAAATGCAGTTTTGCAAATACTAGAGATGTGGTTTTCAAAGGAAAGATTACCATCAAATTGGTCACTTTTTTTTACCTGAAAGTGAAAGCTAAAATGGACCCGGTGTGTGAAAATTGTATAAAGATTTTGAATGCATTATGAGGGTTATCTTTCATATAAAATGTCAAAAATTGTCCCAAAAAAAGCACTTTGCATTGCTGGATATTACTGACTGCCATTTAATATTTCTATTATAAAACCATTACATAAAACTTTTTTTACCTTGCTGACACTGGAGTATCAGGCTAAAATTAATGTTCAGTTCCACTGAAGACCGCCTTCTTTGATGTGATTGGCTACTTCTGTTGTCAGTTTAGAGTGAATTGGGATTTTGAGTGTGTATGAAGCCAGTAGGCTGGTGCTGATTCTGGTATGACGTTACCTTGCAGCAAGGTGCAGTGGATCGAATGACCCCTGACAGTCAATCCAAAAATCACGTAAAAAAGAAAAAAAGTATAATAAAACAATAGCACTTTCTGTATTATTATTTGTTGGTGTAGTGATACCAACAAAGTTGTTCTTTTCTTCCAGTGATTTTAAAAGACCTGAAAACTCTTCTCGCTGTTCTTGTTGCGTTCTCCTTCCTTTGTTCTTTCCGTCCCACCCCCACACACATTAAACATAGGCGACGTGCAGGTAATGTATTTAGCCTCAGCGCCGAGCAGAAAGAGACGTGTGTCATGTCCTCATCCTCCTAAATTGCTTTCATGCTTAATTGTGTGAAGTAGCGTGCGTGCGAGTGCTCTTCCTCTCTGGCTCGCTGGAGTCTGGGGCGCTGTCATCCTCAGTAAAGCGACAAGCAGAAAATTAATTAATCCATCTCTGGTAATAGCACCTCTGCATTTAGCATCCAGCTTTCAGCGCCGTGGCTCTGTAGGGTTGAAGCATTCTGCCTTAAATTGAATCAAAGAATCTTTCCTCGCTTCTCCCGCTGTGCCGCTTTTAAAGGAGCTTTTCAGTCGTGGTTCATTGGAACATAAGAGTCAATTTAGCAGCAGGTGACAGTGCGAGAATCAGGGTCACCCGCGAGACAGGAGAGACACGGTGCCCGCTCACCTATGGGGCGCGTCACACTCCACAGCCCCGCGTCCAAACCCGGTGAGCTTCCGTGCCACTTACTGCCTAGACGGCTCCTGTCTAAGGGAACGTCTTCATTGGAATGGAGTGTGCTTTATAGGTAGTGACAACGTACAGAATGTGCAGCACAAAATAGCATTATTTCCACCTGAGATTGACACATAGCTCAGCCAGCCACACTTACGCTAAAAAAACATAGCGTACATGCAAATATTGTGTAACACCGTTAATTTTGAACAGTGGGCGATATGACCTGAAACATTTTCACAATATTTTTCTCCCCATATCATACCATACTGATAATTGTTACATAATGAGGAAGGAAATGCTTTCCACGTGTTTGTTAAACCTTGGGAATGAATGTAAACTTAACTTGTTTGTTCACAATTAAAGTGAATTAATAAATCAAACTATTTAATCAGCCTTTTAAAATGTAATCTAATTGAAATATATACCATTGGATTTTTTTTAAAGGGGTCATCAGATGCAAAGTTCACTTTTACATGTTGTTTGAACATTAATGTGTGTTGTCAGTGTATGTACAAATCAACCCTATAATGATAAAAATCCATGCAGTGGTTTTTAATTAATCTGTAAAAATAATATCCCCTTTTTCAAATCGAGCCGTTCTCAGATGCCTGTCGTTGTGGCGTCACACCAGCAGAGGACACTCCCACAATAGTTGATTGACATGAGCTCTTACCTCAGATCAGCTGTCACAGTCCAGTAACTTTCCTTGTTTCGATGCCGGAGCAGGGATGTAAGTTAGATAAGAATATCTCCGATTGAGTGATTGAGATGTTGTGTTGCTGAATGTAATAATGAACATAGTGGTCGTCATTTACTCCCGACATCTGAGCCGCTGAAGATGCAGTGGATTACGTTTGTTTGTGAAGGGAATGCGCCTCCCGATCTACATAAATGTGTCTATGTTCACACGAATCATTCGTGATCCAGCTTCACTTACAGCAGAAGTGAGTATAAGCGTTTTTTGGGGGGTTTTTTTATGAATCTTTGCGATCGCCTTTCCTTATAACGTAGTAGTTAGGAAGTTTAGCGGCTAAATGCGGCTAATGTAAACATGACCGTCTTTCCACAGAGAGAAGAGAGGGGCGGGGCGAGCAGAGCTCATTTGCATTTAAAGGAACAACCCCTTAGAATGAGACGATTTTTGCAGAGCTGATTTTGACAAGGTAAAAAGGGTGTTGTTTTACAAAACCATTGAGAATTTTTAATCAAAGTATATTAGAGAATTTTCATCAAGACCCTAAGGAATCATATCTGTGGAAAATGGGGATCCGATGACCCCTTTAAAAAATGTTGGCAAAATTTTGCACAACAGAAGTTATAAATTAAAACATATATTTTATTTTAAAAAAATGCGTTATTACTTTGAGAAGTGCATAATAGTATTAAGCAATATATATATTAGAAGCAATATACTTCAGTCAAGTTAAACCAAAGATCTTTGAGTTTCAGTGTGTATTTGATGGTAGTTTTTCTCAAATGAGACATGAAATGACTCTCAGAGCAGCTCTGGAGATGAAGCTTGTGTGTTCATGTCCTTGTATTTCTTGAGTTTGTGTAGTAGAGGACAGCTGAAGACTGATAGTACAGTTTCTTGATATTCCGTCTTCCATCATGGATCAAAATGCAGCTCACATTTTGAAGTGCATGTTGTCTTTTGCTGTCTTTCTACATCCATCATTCTGTCAATTTCACATTTCTGGCTCATTTGCGGCCTTTCATTTTCTCCTATCATATTTTTCTGTCAGAGAAATACATTTTTGTTAAGAAAATATGTACGTCCCTCAGACATGCACACAAACTCGGTGCTATTTATGCATGTTTCAAAGCCTCTGCTGAATTTCCATGCATTGGACTGATGTAGCCCCGCTCTATTTGCATTTAATATATCATATCCTTCAAAAATCTTAAATATGTCCGTTGGAGGAAGAGATTTTTTCTGAAGCACTGGGGAAACAGAAGCTGCTCCCACACTTCCTAGATTCCCTTCAGGCTTAGAACCTGAAAAGTGTCAACATTATCTCTGAGCTCTATAATTTACAGGCGCGTGTGATGTCAGCGCTGGGCCGAGAGAGAGAGGCTGTCAGGCGGCGGCGGGGAGGTTTGATAGGAATCGGCAGGAAGATTATGGATGTGGCATTTGGGGTCCTGGAAGAGGCCCGCTTCTCGTCCACTTTTTGGCCGCCGCCGCCGTGCTATTGTGTGTCAGATCCATCAGCTTCTTTGACTGACGGCATTAAAGGCCCACGGTGCTTTTCACCTGACAGTCAAGCTTCATTTGTAGTCCCGCACTCTCGTTGTCTCTCTCTTTCGCTTTTACCTGATTGCTCACGTGTCTTCACCTCTTTTTCCCCTCCGTTCGTCCCCGCTCTTCTGTGTTCTTCATTTGTCACATTGGTTTGTCACTCTCCTCCCACAGTCCTCGTTCCCCGAAGAGACGCCTCACAGTGTGCCAAATGCATTAGTAATTTCCCTCCACTGCTGGGGAACTACACACACACACACACACACACACTCTTCACACAACCAACCCTTAATAAGCTTTTGCAGAGTGTCTTCAAACAGCGAACCCAAATGAACATAGGATGAACATGTCAGCCCTTGCTGATATTTGGCCTGGGATTTCAATCAAGCCCCGCTCATGCCAACAGCATCCATAAACAGTAACGACAGATCAAAAGAAGCCACACAAATTGATTAGTGTCTGTGGGCCTCAGAGAAGAGAGAGGAGAAATGAGATCATAAACGCTTGTGTAATGATCCATATTTAGTGGGTGGGGGCATTGTAGGAATGCCTCTAGGCTCGCTCCTCGGCCCCCCTGCTGTTTTCGTTCTGCTCCTGCTGCGAATCGTCCCAAGTGAGCTGACGCGCCGTAACGCGCACGCGCGTGCAAGGACGCGGAGGCCCGAATTGCGACAGCTTACATGCAACCAGGAGACTTTTAGCGCAGTAGCTCAGATGACAATTGAAAAGTCAAAATTACACATTTTTTCGAAAAATCTAATCTGTCTTCTGTATCGGTAGCACAGAAAGCAACCAATATGATACCGTTTATATCCCTAACTGTTGAAATGCACATCCTACAGCACGATTTTCCTGCATTATTAGTAACTGAGCAACTCATTTAATTATTGTCCCGTGGCAGTGAGGACACGGCGCACATTTTGATTTCATTAGTTGCTCTTGAATGACTTCCATGCTGGGAATCTCCAAGGTCTGGATGAAATGGGATATTTTAGGCTGGCATCTTTATCTGTTTCCATGTCCTTGTTGCAAGTGCTTTGGGAAAAGAAAAAAAGGAGGCTCGCTGGCAGCCCAGCAGGAGTTCAGTTTGGATTTGAAACGGGTCTGGCCTCATTGTCGTTATTCCCCACACAGATATTGACAAACTGTATTTGTCCTGTTTAAGGAGACGACTCTTTCTGCTTGTCTTGTTCGAGAGCGGGCGAAAGGCCACGGGCCAGAGCGTTGGCTGAAGTTCACGGCTTTATAGATCGCCGTGTTTGCCGTGTGAAAAATAATCTCTACCCGAGCGGAGTCGTGCCTTTGGGGAGAAGCGGGGGTAGGCACACGAACGCGCGGGAAGAGGGAGCCAGAGGGAGGGAAATTTGTGTAACACCTCAGTCATAGCACTCCAGTACTTAGCAAATCAAACAAAGGACCTGAGCCTGAAGAGAAATCAATGGAGGCGAGAGAGGTGCATTCATCAGGGCGACGCGGCATCGGGGAGACAGGCGGCGCGGGGCTGGGAGGGAGGCCGGGACGGGAACAATACTAATTGTAGAAGTGGAGAAAGAGCTCGGCTGATAGATGGTGCGGAACCTCGTCGT
Organism: Cirrhinus mrigala; assembly: GCA_036247105.1. Lineage (NCBI taxonomy): Eukaryota > Metazoa > Chordata > Actinopteri > Cypriniformes > Cyprinidae > Cirrhinus > Cirrhinus mrigala. Next base: position 26,722,909 of record CM070017.1, read on the forward strand.
GATTGGGCTCTAACGGATGATGTGTCTGCAGCCATTGACTGATGCCCGAGGGCTCCTGTATTACTCAAACACTCTCCCACTGTAGGAGCAACTCTTAATTCTTTCTTCTGTGGCTTCTTTTTGTTTCTAGCCTCTTTTTATCTGCACATCTGTATTTTGGAGTGACTAGATGTTCCCGTTTTCCAAGGACGGTCCCTTTTGTTGGATTCCTGTGTTCAGAAATCACCCTATTTGTCACTGCATGTTCAAAGCAGACCCAGAAAGTGAATTAATACCAAGAACAGCCACATAGTGGTTATCTCCTCAACCGTGCAGCACAGAGGGTGCGACTGAATACTTGTTTCTGCTAGTTTTGGCCTTTCCTACTTGATTACTGTTGAATTGGAACATTACCTTTGCATTTGTGTTTGTATATCGTCATACATACTTGTTTAGTACACCAGTTTCAAAAAAGAAAAAAAAGCCTCTCTACTGTTTTGTGTAATATAATGTAATTCATAAATAATAACGGAAAGTTCACTAATATGATATTGGCTGCTGAACAAGAATCGTCCCCAGTTTTCATTTCAGAAATTTGCCTCCCTGGCAGACCAAAGATACTTGAAGGAAAGATCATAAATTTGGTTTCTGTGCGTCTCATTATGGTCACGGCGTCTCTGCAGGGACTGTAAATGAAGTGTTAATCTTTCCACTCATCAATCTCTGAGTGAACCCCAGAGAGCGAGTCTGACTCGCTCCTATGAAACTGATGACTGGCACTTTCCCTTGTTTTGAGGAATAAACTTCGGCTAAATTGCGTTTTAATGGATCACACATCCCAAGCGCAAGGTGCAATCCATTGCTTGACGATTGTAACACGGACGGCCAACGGCTTTGATTTATGAAGCTTTTGGGATAGAGGTCAGAGTTGAAAGGATTGTAAAAGGCAGTGAATGGCTGTTCTCTGTAAGAGCCGTAGTGGAGTGATTTCGTCATGTTGTAGTTGAGGAACTGATCATCATTTGTGTGTTTTGTCTGATATTCAGAAAGCCCAGATGGCATTGTGTTGTGTGTATCCTTCGGCTTGAGCGGTACATCCCGCAGGATTTGTTTGTGGTTCTTGTAAGACCCCCGGTAATTCTTCTAAACATCTTCCACCAACTCTGTGCCACTGAGCGCTTGTTTTTATGAGACCTCAGTGAGAATGCATGAAGTCCAGTGAGCATCATATTCTACACCCAAATCACTCAGCGGGGCGTCCTGCGGCTGCTTCCGGCCCATCAGCTTTTATTTTTGTGGCTCCCAACTTGCTCAGTCGTATGCATATTATAATTGCCTCCCAGAAGTCGCATGAAGAGGCACTGCACGTCTTTCCACTTTTCTAACAAACATAAAACCTAATTTTGCTTTTTTTTTTTTTTAAATAATTGACAATTTAATAGTAATTGCAGCTTTACAGTATATCTCACAATTGTGACTTTATTTTACACCTTTGTACCATATTTACCCCTAAACGATGAATATTAATACCTAAAATGTACATTTTAGTACCTAAATGGTACATTTTAGTGCCTTTTTGAAGAGCACTGCTCCAGTTACAACTTTTGTACTTTTTGTACTTTTTTTAACTTTAGATTTGGCAGTGTGACTTGATATATACATGTGACATTTACCTGTATTCTTTTTACTTTAAGGCAGAAACAAGCTTCCATGTTAGTCTGTAGCCACAATAACAAATAATCAAAATGTGATAACATGTTCTTATTTCTGATGATGTAAAAATAGATTCCTTCACACTTCTGGATTGATCTGTTCTCGGTTAATTTGTGATATGTACTTGTGATACCCACCATCTTTTTGGACAGAAACCAGTAAAAAGATCCTGAAATTTAATTCTACTTTGTAAAACTATTATTACCTGTATTTCTGCCAGTTCTAGCAGCAGTTGTATATCTAAAAGTAAAGACATAACTGTGCATGTTTGATGTTTCTGACTTTAAATCCCTTATCTTTTTTTTTTTTTTTTTTTTTTGAGTCTAGTTTAAGAATAATCCAGTCACATGTACACATTTACAAGGTGAGCTGATACTGATTCTGTAATGCCCTGATGGCATTACGGGAAATGATTTTGCTTTGTTTTGGAGCCGGGCTATAATTAACACCGTGACTCAGGGTCGGCCTGTGCAGGTCAGCCTCCTCGTTCGTCTCTCGCGGTACAGCAAGAAGAAATGTTTCTGAAGGTCAGTACTAAATAAAGGATTTGGTAATGATGTCCTGTAAGAGGCACACTGAGGAGAGCCCTTGATCTTGGAGGCGGGGCGGGTGGCAGCGGTCACTGTGGCGTTTGGATAATGAGAACTAGAAGAAACTGGACGACAGAGAGAGAATTAAACGGCAAGATGGAAAGAGCGGCTGATCTGAACTCACGGCGGAGGCTTCGTGATGACGTCCAGTCTGAAAACTGATGTAAAGACAGATGTAAAACCGAGCAGAAGTGCGTATTTCGCACAAATGAGAGATCTGTTGCACCATAACAGTAAACAACCTCAGCAACATCATAAAATGTCTGTGTTTTCCAGCACTATTTTCACGAATATATTATGTTAATGCTAGTTTTTTAATACAAGCTGTGAGCTGTGAGTTTCCATCAGTCCCGTTATTGATAACTAGGGGGAAAAACGCCACTGTGCTGTCGATGAGCATAATTCTCTGCGTGTTAAAAATAAAGTCCTGATGAAGGGGTTAACCGAATGACTGTCGAATGTAAAAACACTTTTATCTTTTAATTAAAAGCACTAAAAATCAGCGGAGAGGGGAGCTGAGACATGCCTCTCCGCGTCTAGGTGAAAGACGATTAGGTTGTTTTATTTAGCTGTTTCTGTGGCATAAACTGTAACTAATGGCTTTGGCTTTCAGAACGGCCAAAGCATGTTTAATTAGAGAGCTGTACGCTCAATGCTGAGCTTCTGATCTGACGTTTGATAGTTGAGCAACAAATTATCAATCAGTCATAAGCTGGGTGATTAATCAACTTTAAAAATGTCACTGCTCGAAGAGAAGAAATCTTCAGTCTAAGCTGGTTTTGGACACGAGAACATTCTGTCCAAGTTTTGTCAACAGAGAAATTGTGTTTGAGAAACGGCAAAGAAACAACCCACGAGCACGAGCACGAGCGAAGCCGCAAGCAAGAATGGCAAAACGTCTTCGCATTAATAACCTTGTGCTTTTGATTTTAATTGCTCCAGACATTCTGGAACTTGCTCTTAATGTTTTCTTAAAGAGCTTTCAATGAAGTAGCGTGCTGTTATGAGGGTTTCCAGATCTCCCTTGAGCAAAGATGCAGAAAGCTAAAGGGTTGTTAATGGACCGGCGAGTTGCGCTCATTTTCTGATTATTGCCCGCTGTCTCCTCCCCATTCTGTTCTGCTTTTATAGTCTAAAATTATCTCCGTCCTTCTGAAATGGAACATTATCTATTTTTGAATGGTAAATTAGCGAAGATCAGACGTAGCCACTGGTCACAATTGGCCAAAACAGACGTCTCTAACAGCATTAGAAAGTGCTTTTTTCCTCCTTAAATTGAAGTGTATTTATGAAGCTTTCACGTATTTTAGGACAATCTTAATCATAGAGATAATGACGTGTCTCTTGTCATTTTTAACAGAGAAGGAAAGGGCCGAGGAATTTCGTCATCGGCCAGACAAGTTTCAAAGAACTCTGGACTAATGGACTGCACTGGACTGAGCCGCATACATTTCATTTGTATGTGTGTGTGTGTGTGTGTGTGTACATATATTTACACATACATACAGTACATGTACAGTTTTATGTTACAATTTTATTTAAGTAAAAAAAAAATGCAGCATAAAACTCACATTAAAGTTCTGTTTTAAAAACAATTATAATAATATGGTATTTACAAGCAGTAATGGTGGCACAGGTCGGGAAAACATCTCTAGAATTGAAACCCGGTCGCGTTTGTTGTTCAATAAATGATTTTTTTTTTGCCGAGGGGACCTGCTTGGATATTTATTGGAGTTTTCTCTCTCCCGCCTGCTTTGTTTTTGATTTTGCCGATGTTTTCTTTTCCTCTGTAACTCGGTTAAATCCATTTGAAGTATTGTTGGGATTAAATTTTCCCTCTTTGCTCAAGGGGCTTTCATTATCTTTTATTTATCGCAAAATAAGGGAAAATCTCAGGACAATGTCACTATATCAAACAATAGAGAGTGAAAACAGAATGCAATCGAAAGGAAGGTCTGGCGAGGTGATGTGAGTTTATGAAACAAGCAACTTCAAGGATTTTATTCTAATATAAGAGACTGTGTTGCTCTAATGAACATTTCGGCTGCTCGCTGTAATGTAGTTAGCGGTTGCATTCGTTCCGGCCGCTGACACGTTCCTCGTGCTGAATTTAGGCTTCTTCAAACGTGTTCTGCTTAAAGGAAGTCATGCAACACTGTGAAATTTTAATAACGTAGTGCATTTTTTCCTAAGAAGAAAGAACCTTAATAAACTTAATATGAACAACATATCTGAAGCTCGGTGCCTCACTTAAAGTCTATTAAGATTATGAAATATGCTTTAAGGATCTATAGGTTTAACTCAAGGTTTGAATCATCAGGTCAGTACTTCCTTATATGCACTAAAACATTTCTCCTACTGCGCCTATAACACCACCGACGTCTCAGTCAGTCATTCAGAATATGGATATATATCACAACGTGATACAGATATGTTGTGATACACTAATATATGTTTTTGTGACATAAATGTACAGTGTTATACATGTTTAAGTTGTGTGTTTAAGTCGTCATTGTAAACTAGTTAACAGGAGAATTAGAGACTAGCTGCATAGTAATTTGCATTACATTGTTCACTGAAAGTGTGTACTTTGCTGGTTATACAAATACATAATTCTGAGTGTGTTATGAAACACTACACCAGTATTAGGATGCTATCTCTATACCACATGTGCCTTGAATGTTAGCACTGACATGTAGGCTGAGCGTTAGCATCTCACTACATTTATTACCTTATCATTTCCTGCTTGTAGCTTCATGCATATTTCCAAAACAGATTAGATTGAGATTATGATTGAATGAGCGGTGTTGAAGCTGTTGTGGAACACTAGCACACATTCTATATTAATTTGCTAATTTGCTTTGTTGCCTAGATGTGACAAATTAGGCGAATGAATTGTGTTGTTGTTGTTTTTTTTGTTGTTTTTTTTTGGCAGAAGCAACACAGTCTCATAGTGACTTGTTCTGGCAAATTATAATCGTTTGTAGGAATTTGTACAATCTCATTTGTACGTCATCATACAATCTGTTTGTGCCCCACAAATGGTAAAGTTTAGGGAGTGGACATTATGTTTTTGAGTGTTGGCAGAAAAGTTGTTTATACCAATGAATAATTAATACATGTAACTATTTATTAGCATTTATCTTTACTGTGCACTAGTAGAGCCTTTAACTGTGGTAAAATCAGTGTAACGCACAGCTTTATTGCTTTATTTAGAGCAGAGTCAGCAGAGGAGCGTCGCTCCTTCTCTTCGGTTGCGTAGGGGATCGTGGGAAATATTAGCCAAAGTCTTCAGAAAAACCAATAATAGCATACCATCTGGGTACCTTTGGCATGCTGTTTCCGACGTATGTGACCTGGGACATGCTAATTCCAATCTCACGTGTAATTTAGGATGGATAGCGTGCATATCGGGCCGCAGACATCGTCTGTAATGTAATATGGCGCCCCCGCGCTCCCAGATTGCAGCTGTGATGGGCTGCGGATGACGCGAAGACGACATAACGTTTGAGTGAGGAGTATGAGAGGCGTGAAATCTGTCTTTTCATGAGACCGAGGCAGGACTCTGTGTGGAAATATATCTGACTCTTTGAGAAAGTGTCTGTTTTTCTTTGTTTATGTGTGTGCGCGTCGAGTCTATTGTGGGCCGGCGTGAAATGTTCTCTGACAGCGTGTGGATCTCCAGTCGCTCCTGACAGCTTTTGCTCATGGGCTTCGAGTCCCACTGGGTTTACAGCCAGCCTTCTCTTCTTGCCTGGACACACACACACACATGCACACGCACACAAATATAAACGCACGCCACATCTAATTAACACAGCGCAACACTCCGCCAGACAAGCTACTCTTAGCCTGTCCACCTCTGCACTTCAAACAGCCGAACGCTAACGCCGCGCAGCGCCCGTCAGAATCAAGGTGACTGTTTCAGAGAGAGACAGATTGGCTTTATTCATGCAGTCAGATTGAGCTCTCTGAAGTACGATCTCGTGTTAAAGAAGCGCAAACCAGCCATTCGCAGAGGTGTTCGCTCATTAGCCGTTAGCCTGTTAGCACGAGTGGCTACTTAAACTTATCTGTATTTTTGTTTGTGTTTTCCTGAGATTTTGCGCTGGGATTCGTCTCGCACGGATCAAAGCTTCAGAGTGTCAGCGCCACTCGGTTGTGTTTACGCCACTTGATTCATAATTATTTTCCTAGTCTGTTTTCCCAAAAGTGCTTTTATTTGTCAAATTCCTAATGCACATTATGCTAATACCGGCCCCCGTGGAGACGCTGACAGGCCTGCGATTCAGTTTCTCGGTGCAGGTTTCTCCCTTTCCCAGCTTTGATCGCTTCGCCGCTGATGCCACAGAGCCTATTTGAGTAATTAAGCTCAATCATTGATCTAATTAAAGAAAGTAGAAGTTGTGTCAGAGGAAGCACCTCTTTAATAGGGTCCAGTGCATTATGGAGGACGATAAACAGACTGATGGAAACCATGATTCTTGCTCAATAAAAGTGCTCTAGCGTTACTCAAGCGGCCTTCCCTTTGGGCTCTGTGAAGGTCCTGCGAACAAAATATGTATAAAATCTGTTTTAATTAAAAAAAAGAAAAAAAACATATGTATTTTTAAGGTTTATTTCCCTCAACTATTCTGTTCAGCTTTACTGCATTTAATCTGCTTTTCACATACTTTTAGTGTCACTGTTACTGCTGCACTTGAAGCACACTGTGAAAACGTATCTCTCGAGAGGGAATAAGAACGCTTTCTGCTTTTGGCTGCCACACAGTCAGACGGATCGAGAAACAGCACAGACACGTGTTTCTCTACGTTCATGACCCATCCCTAATGCACGGGCTTACCGTGACGTATCGTAGACGTGTCACAAACCCTAAGAGAAGCCACAGGAGAATTTTCACAATCTTTTTCAGTTTTTCGTTGTTTGCCTTTCTCTGCCTCTTACCCATCCAAACTGCCACATCTTTCCGAATGCCGTGTTTGTCCATGGGGTCACAGCGCTGCCGTCGGGTGAACATATTATAAATGCTCTTCAGATGTCCTCGCACAAACCACTTTTGTTCGCAACATAAATGACACTGTTGCGCTCAGGTTTTGTGCATCAGTCCGAATGGTTGGAGGTCATTGCGTTACCCAGCTGCGTGGAGAATGGTTGCTAATTGAGTGAAAAGCACATCGTCTCTGGGGGCCGAACGCAACGTTCAGGTATATTTACACTCAAGGTTCTCCGTTAAATCACGTCGAGTCTCTGGAGACAGTTCTTGGTGAAATATGCATGAGAACAGCAGCATTAGCGGAAAAGGACTTTTGCTTTTGCTGTCTCCCTTTCACACATTTTGATGAGGCCATGGTTGTACTTGTCAGATGAATTCTTGAGTGGCACGTCTTGTTTCGGAGGCTTCTGAAAGGGACGAGGAGTGGGAATGAAACGCACTAGTCTGCATTCTCTTTCTGTCTTTGTGTTAGAAGTCTTTTTTTCTTTTTGCTTTGTGTTTTATTCCAAGAATATACAGAATTTGTTTGTGGCTCAATGACATGAGGGTCATTTTTTTTCTTATGAATCCATTTATTCAAAAATACAGGAAAAATGAATTCAACTTTTAATATAAAAATATTTTGGGTGGCTATGAAGTCAAAAATGTCCTGATGAAATATTTAAAGGAATGAAATTCTGTTAAAAATATATTGAGATGGTATTTAGCAGAATGTCCAAGCTGCTTCCATTCACTTTCACTTCAGCTAAGACATCGGTTACACTTTATTTTGATAGTCCACTTTAGACATTCTACTAACTATAAGTAACTTTGCAACTACATGTCAACTAATTCTCATTCATTTGCAACTACATGTCTACTAGCTCTCAGAGCAGACTGTTAGGTTAGGTTAGGTTTAGGGTTAGTAGAATAAGTTGACGTATACTTGCAAAGTTTAGAAGAGTGTTAGAAGATATTAAGCAGACAGTCTACTAATACTCTGATGACTAGTTGACATGCAGTTGCAAAGTTACTTACTCTTAGAAGAATGTCAAAAGTGGACTATCAAAATAAAGTGTTACCGAGACATTTTTGCGAAATATTTCTTTTTGTGTTCCACAAAAGGAGGAAAGGCAGACGAACAGCTTTCAAAAGACACAAGGCTGAGTAAATGATGAAAGATTTTTCATTTCAGGTGAACTGCGCCTTTAAAAATTGAGGGAATCAATGGTCGGAGTGGCTGTGTGTTCTCGTGGCAAAGCTAACGTCTTTTGCCTCAAAACGTAATCTCGTTTTAGGAGATCCATCAGCCTCTCTCACTCTCTCTCAACAAAGGAAAAAAAAACAAAAAAAAACAGAAGGAAACGGTGAACAGAGGCGGTATTGATCGAGCTGAGACAGAGGTCAGAGGTGAATGAAATGTTGATTTGACACCTGGTCGCTGCTGCCTCTCTCTCTGTCTGGAGGGAGGAATGAAGGCTAAATCAAAACAGTGGGAGGCTGAGATCTCTCACAACCATTTAATGTTGGGATGGGCTGAACCTTTCCCTCCGTCCTCACTCAAACAGCTTTTCATGAGCTGTACCAGCCGATGAAGTGTGCTTTACTAGAGGACACGAAGGCTTGAATTGATTACTGGTTAAGTTGATGGACAGTTGGACAAACTACTAGCAACATAAGGAAACAAATAAACAAATGTGAATGCTTGGCCATGCCATGTCATCCTGTTGTATATGTACATAACATACAGTCTAATGTAGTAACGACTCCAATACTCAAGGGGGCGATAAAGTCATCTTCAGACGTCTGTGCCACTGAATCAGATTTGTGTTGATTCAAGTATCTAACTAAAAACAGTAGAAAACCAAAATTCGTGCCAATGCTTGCTATGGACCTTAGAGTATACATTACACTTGACACGAAAATGAGGGTGTGAGGAATAGAAGTATTTCTTCAGTTCACTAGGATGTATTTTCAAAGTGTTGACACAAAAGTATACAACATTATATCCCTTAACTGACTGTACAGCTTTATTTTTTATTGAAATGACATTAAAATTGGCGTCTGTGCTGACTAAGGTCCATAGTGCCCCTTGTGGCGATGCTAAGAATGCAGCAAGTACTTACGAAATGCGCAACAACGTTAAATTTGCATACTTGCGTTCATGCGTTTGCACGTGTTGGGCTTCGGTACATTTTGAGCCTAGAGCAGACAGGCTAGTGCGATATCATAAACATGCTAATGTTAACTAGACAGAGCTTAATGTGTGAGCAAATGAAAAATGAATGCAAGGGAACAAATACACACATAAACCCAGCAAAACGAATAAAAAAGAAATAGTGGCCATGTCCGTTTTTGTGCTCGGAGGCAGGGTTATGTACTCGGACCTTTGTTTTTCTCATCTGAGATGCGTATCCCGAGGTGTGGTTGGGATTAAGTTTGCGTGTGCAGTTTTTCTAACCCTGTTAGGGCTGCATTAAGGAGTGAGTAATCTCTTCACACGCAAGTCCTCGCTCTCTTTCATTACCCAGCAGCGCTGCCCGGATCTATAGCACTCTGCCGCTCCGTATGAAACCCAGACCCGTCCGATCGATGCGGCCCAAGGCTGCAGCGAGGGCAGAGGCTGAGGAGGATGAATCCTAATTTGATGAAATACGCATTTCGGATGGCTCCGGATGCTTGCAGGCCTGGGGTAATTGTCGACAAATTCATCTTAAAGGCCGGTAGCTGAGGATTGCTTTCAATTAGGGATGGACCTTGTGTTTAGCCGTTCGTGGACCGCCGCTCACCTCTCGCCAGGTCTGAGAGGGAAGAGCTCGTCTCATCAGGATGCGGTTATTGCTCCGAGGGTGCATTTATGATTTGGCAGCCTTTAACTGTAAGCAAAGCCAAAGCGGCGCTTCTAAACGTACTAGAGAGTTTAATGGACTCTTAAAATATCCTTGTCTTGTTTGCTTGTCTCATTTTGTGTGCTCAAGTAAAATTGCCTGTGCTTACTTTTATTTTATTATCTACAGTATACAATGACAAGGGTCTCTGTGTTGTGACAGTGTTCACAGATAGTTCCACACAGCGTCTGGAAAGCTGCTTTCAAACTGTAATGCGCCGTAACGCTAATTATCGGACAAAATAGCTTGTTACTGGAAGCCGCATTGACAGCAGCTAAGCTAATCTTGCATTAAATAGTTAAATATATAGTTACATTAGCAGTGTTGCTACTTAAGTATTAAACTATTGTGACTTTGGAAGTGGCAGTTTTTACTTTTGAACTGTATTGGTACGCCAAAGTTAGCGTGTGACGCTGGACTAAATTATGTAACCAATCCAGTTTCTTATATACAGAGCCAAAAAACAAGACAAAGTGGCCACACATTAGTTCCCATGACTTGGTTTTAGTTGAATCTTGGCCACTAATTTATTCCCTTATGCACAATTTAATGAAAATAAAGTAGGGAAAAGAATTAGTAGGATGAGGCCTGCTAAAGGAGGTGACAAATTATTTAAATGTCAATAACTTTTTAGCTAGCTGTGGTCATATTCACCAGTCACAGCATGCTGATTCACACATGAGCTGAACTGCATCTACCCCTCTACATACGTTCACATCGTAATTAGCGGCCTTGGGCCTGCTAAACTTTTGAGGCATCGCATCTACCCAGCGTGCTGTTACCGGTGACCTCAGCTAATAGCTAATAAGTGACTTGTGTCATTGTGTCAGCAACTTATTCCATCCTTTTGGTCAGTCTCTCTCTGTCAACAAGCCGACATGAATTTTGAGGAAATATGAGCTTGTGAGGAAAACTAAGGATTTATAAGCAAAAAATTACTAGGCCACAGAAGAATTTTACTGGCTCTCTGGTGAAAAGAGCCTCACAATGCCACTGTTCACTTCCATAAACTCCAAATTTGTCTCTACTGAGCGCTTGTAAATTTCTCAACAGATTTTAAAGGAGAAGTAACGTCTGCTTTAGTCTGTGTGTTTCAAAGGTCTTGGAATAAAGCGTGACTACTTTGTCATTTCGTGAAGCTCTTCCGCCTTCCTGAGACAGACAGACAGACAGGTGGTGGTCTCAGGCCAGCTCTAGCGTGTTTTGACTGGCATTTATGAAGAATAAAGTGAGTCTGGGAGTGCTTCGGCTGCTGTTTGCAGTGTGATGATCCATTGATTTGCTGTCTTTCCCTTCTGCAGGGACGTACGGACCAGATACAGGGTGGGCGGCAGCTTTTCCTGAGTGTCAGGAGAGAAACCAATCGCCGATCAATATAGCCGACCGAGACACGAAGGTCTCGATGGAGTACCAGGAACTCACGCTGGACGGGTTTGATGCAGAGTCATCCAACAAGACGTCAATGAAGAACACAGGCAAAACTGGTAAATACACACGATCTTCAGGGGACAGTTCACCTAACATCCATCCATCATTTCATCAAACATAAGGACATATATAGCAGAATGCTCTGGACATTCAATAAACATGGGGTTTAAAATGGGCAATAAAAGTACCTAAAAATCCTCTAAAGCCAAGTAATAGCTTTGTTTACAAAGCCTACTTTTAATTTTAGACTGTTTTCTTTAATATATTTCTAGAGAGTTTGTACTGACTGTAAAGGATGAATTGGGAGAGAAGGGACATTTTGGATTGGGATTTGTTGCAGGCAGGACTCGAACCTGCATCTCCCGTGTGAACACCAGGGCTCAATGCGACAGTAATGCGTGCCAAATGCAACACCATGCCCTGTGGCCGCCATAAATTATAGGTTGCATTGAGTGGAAGTGTTCGACTCTGGTACTTTCAAGCTCTATCAGACTTTTATGATGTGATCTCCCCCCTGAACTTTTCACAGCCAAATTCAGTTTTCATGCTATAGTCTTGCACCATTAAGCCGTACTGCGGCGGAGCATATTGAGGAAGTAAACACAGACACGAATTGCCCAGCGTTTCCCTCCTTAACATAATCCGTGCAGAGGAAGACAAATGTCCCGCTGTTGTCCCATGAATAATGGAGAGCTGCTCTGCTATTTATAACTGACACATGAGTGTTTTATCAGCGAAATAATCACCTGGAACAGGGCGGCACAATAAACCTACAGACCCGGCACCTCTGAATAATGCATGACTCAATCAATGTTTTAAATCATTTTCTCTATAGACGACTACGACGTCAAGTGACCCCCTGACCTTCTCACCTTGAGTGAAACACTCATTAGAGATGTCCAGGAAAGGAAAAAGTGTGGGCGAACAGAGAAATTGGAACACTGGCGTTCTTGCTTACTAGATAGTGTGCAGAATATAGTGAACACCAGTGTATGGTTCTCCCACTGGGGCCCACAGGATGACTTCAAATTATAGAATTATATTAGAAAAAATGCAAAAATATATCAAGATTGATTGATTGATTGATTGATTATATACATACCAAATCAGGGTCTTGAATCTTGAATCGAACGAAGATGCCTTATCAGTAAGCCATCAAATTGACTTTCGAGTCAAGTGCATTGCATTGTGTGGTATATAATCACCTACTGTGTATACAAATTGTATATGGCCGAAAAAGTAAAAGCAGTATTCCCTTCCAAACACAGAGGTGTTTTTTTTAAGCCAGCAAATGTGTGTGTGTTGCTGGACTGCCCAGTGCTCAAGCTTCTCACAGACCCCGCCAAATTAAACGTAAGAAATTCATGAGATCTTGGAACCTTGAAGAAACATTTGCATTGATCAAGGATTTGCTGGCAGGCGAGGCCTAGTTTTCACATGCTGCCGTTCCAAGGTCCTGCTGGCTTAGCCGTCTAATTCCTGCCTGTTTGTTGAAGCTCACGAAGCTCAGAGCCGGAATAACTAATGAAACCGATTCTCCCTCTCATGTCAGATTACGTCAAAAAATCAACAAAAGACCAAACAACTTAAAGAGGAGTCGAGAGAAGTACAGAGAGTGCCGTTGTTTTTTCCCAGGCTCGGGAGCGTGCGTTTGTGCAGAAGCGCGTCCTGCCGTCTCGCTTTTGTCCCGGCGCCTCCTCCGAGTCGCGCCGCGTTGCTGTGGTGACGGATTCGGACTGCCACCGGTTGATTGCTTCAATATCTCAGTGGCCGGACGCTAGCCTGTTTCGCTAAGATTACAAGCGAGGTTTCACAGGAGCCGTTCTTTTAAATAGGACACAAATCTCTGGTGGCGAGCGGCAAGTAAAAATTACTCTGAAATTCAATCGGAAAAGGAAATCTGTCCAACAAAGGCTGTGCTATTTAAGGTCGCACCCATTAATTAACGTCCGGTCCTGGTGCGAAAGACCAATTTGTGAATCTAAATGCTTTGGGATGGAAGAGCTTTCGCGATCGGTTCCCCCTTTTTTCAAGGCTGGGGTTTTATGAAATAACAAAAGGAATCAGAAAAGCAATTTGAAACAGTGTGAGGGGGAAATGTCTTCTCTCAGCCAAATTACTGCTTCATTTGAGACTCGCAAGGCCTTCTGAGGACGACGACGCCAGTGACGGCGGAAAGAAACTGCGTGCGATATTCAGCCCATCTCCCTAAGGAAGCGAAATGAATCATCATAAATACTGAAACGAAGTGTCCTCTGGCCTTTTTCCTTTATTTTCGGTCAGAAATGCGTCGGCCCTCAGAAGGCGTTTGTTTAATGTGTGTGCCAGGAAAGTGGTCTTCACCTCTCGCTTTCTTCTTTTCTCTGCACCTCACAGTGGCCATCTTCCTGAAGGACGATTATTTCGTGAGAGGAGCCGGGCTACCGGGCCGCTTCAAAGCCGAGAAGGTGGAGTTCCACTGGGGCCAGAGCAACGGTTCCGACGGCTCGGAGCACAGCGTCAATGGCAGGAGATTCCCCGTGGAGGTGAGCCTCAACTAATCGCTCTCCAGCGTCTGTGCCATAGCTAAACAACCCAGCTCTGGCCCACTCGCTTTATTTTGCAGGCTATGCTACTTTTTGAAATTACACTCTTACTTGGGACTTTGTCTCAGGAACATTCAAGCAACAAATGGCCCAGGATTTGTGGTGCTCCAAGGGTATTTTGCCTTTGAAGCTGCCCACAATAAAATGGATGAGTGTTTAAAAAAGAATCCAATTTCATTGCACTAAAATGTCATATGGTGTAGCCAACAAGTAAAAAGTAAAAGCATATTTTCCTTACACCTTGAGTACATGCACATACATGCACAGGAAATATAGAATATAGAATATATTTTTTTCAAGGTAAATGATTTAATAACAAAACCAACAGCTCTCAGAAGTCTAGATGAGCTTTATCTGGATGTTAGTCTTTGCAGAGAGGGAAGGCAGGCAGAGTCGTGGTGTGGAGGAGGAGCGGTTGGCCGTGTCTTATAGAAGCGTGTACGGGGCGTTCCTGTATTGATTGAACAGGGCATTATGGAGACGAGCTCTCTCTTGGGTCTGATCACTGTCTGCTTGTGTCTCTCTTTGCAATTCTGATTTATCATTATGGCCGCCCGGCACCTCTCATGCACGCTCGAGGTTTTATCACCCAGCCTCAAATATGCAAGTGATCAGAGTTTGGCCTGTCTTTCGGCCTTAATAAACGAACGGGTGTTGTTTGGTTTGGTGGTCGTAGTTTTATTGCCCCCCTCCCGCCCAACCTCATTTTGATGTGGTGTGGTGATGTCATCGCAGCACAGACCTCACTGACACTGACGCTCTCCCACCGCTTTCCTCCAGCTACTGTATGTAGGTGCTACATGCTTGACAAAGACATTTAAAATTGTAGAAAGAAATTCAGTAGGTGTTTCAAATCTAAAGCAAATCATAATATTTTGCTTGAATGGAAAGTGATTTGCTGCAGCTGTAAGAATCCAAAGAATGACTTGAATCTGTTCTTTTTAGTGAGATTCTTGTAATCCTACCAGTTCCTGAACAAATGGCTCTTATGAGCTATTCTGAATCAACATGATACAGCACGACCAGCGCAGTCCAATCAATTCCTCAGTTAATGACCATTTTGAGCCAATTCTTATTAATGAATCAGATCCTCACAGTATGATTAGTGCAGTCCAACTAATTCCAGAACAAATGACTGGGCCGGTTCATGAACCGGTTTGCTTTTAGTTAATCAAAACAGTACAGCAAAAACAGTGTAGTCTGACTGAATGACCCGTCTGAGTCGGTTCTTGTTAGTGAATCAAATCCATGCAGCACAACCAGTGCAGTCCAAATAAACGACTCCAAATCTGTTGATGAACGATTCATTTCAGAGAATCAAAAGCACACAGTGCAGCCCGTCTAATCCTACCCGTTCCCGAGCAACTGACTCTTACGAGTCGTTCCTTTTTACTCTAATCAGTGTAGTTACTGACAGGTTGCTCAAATGATAACATCCAATTACACAACAGTTTAACTGTGGCTCATCTGATTACATTTTAGAGTTGTAACTATCCATCTTTCAAATCTGCATTTGCAAACATTTGTAGTCTTCGCAAGCATTTCCTGCAAGTAGGCAAGTGATCAGTTAATCAAGCAGCTTCAGAGGTGAATAGAGCAGATGCTTTTTATTCAGAGTGACTTTTGGACAGTCTCGCTAGAGCGATCCGTGTTTAGGTTCCTCTGATGTCTGTCTGTAGTGTGTTTGACTTGTTTGGTCTGTCACATTTAGTGTCTTGTAGTCGATGTGAGTTGAGCCTGAAGCTCAGAGAATGTAGATGAGGCTGCTCTTTTCACTCTGTTACACAATCCTAGCTGTACAAAGACAAAGAGACAGACGTGAGAAAGAATAGTTCGGAACATCACAGCGGCAGCAGAAGCGCTAGAGGTGAGGTTAACAACAAAACCCAAATACAAGACGGAAAAAAGGTGGGCGCCGGAGTGAAGTGTGGCCTATTATGAATTAGTCCTCACCAGCCAAAACGCTCGCTTACAAGCAACACGCTCATTAACGAAACTAATCGAGTCAGAAAGCTAATTAAGGCTATCAGCAGCGGGGCCGGTGGTTTTCGTTGCGTGACGTCACGTGTTTTGGCCAGTGCTCTCTTCACGAAAGCTCTCAGGGCCCGATCCTTCAGCGCCTCTCGTAGACAACAGCGGCACCTGTGGATTAAAGCGCTTACAAAAACCTACATGAAGCGTAAGTGCTCGTTCGCTTTCCTTATGAAGTGGTCATGACATGATTTAGAGGGTGTAGGCTGAGAGAAGAGGGCTCATTAAACTGAATTAATTACACTAATTAGACCCACTGAAGACTTATTGAAAGACTAGGGATGGAGGGCCTTTTATTGTTGTTGTTGGGCTTCCGTTTCTCTTTGAGGCAGCTTCACCCGCAAATGTTAACTCATATCATGCTGGATAGCATTTAGCGTGCCATTAGAATTCTCAAATAATTTTGACAATGTCATCCATGCAATTTCATAAAACGACAAGTACAAAATTGGACAATATGTTTTTATACAAAAGTTGAATAAAGTAAATGTCACACAAAAATGACAAAAAATCTAGTTACTTTGTTTATCAGGGTTCCTGCGGGTCCTTGAAGTCCTTGAAAGTTTGTGAATCTGAAAAAATGTTGTTGTTTTATTGAAAATAAACATACATTGTCCTTGAAAGTGCTTGAATTTATTTTGTGCAAGAAGTTTTCTGGAAAAAAATTCCATATTATTCCCTCCGGTCCGCAAATGTCTTATTTCGCCAACATGTCGTGCCCTGTGCATACTAGCTTGCTTGATTTACGTTAGTTTGGGTGACCATACTTCCTCTTTTCCCCAACATGTCCTCTTTTTGGACCTAAAAAAAATGCAGCAAATCCACAAATCCAGCCAGGATTTCTAAATCGCCCAAAATGTTCGGGATTCAGCTTTTGCTTTCTACAGTCGCTATTCATTGTGTGCGTTTGTGTATTGAAGCCCTACGCAGGACTGTTTTCTTGATCCCGCTCGGGCCATTAAATGTTTGAAATTTTGCATTAATTACATTTGACTGAAATGCTTATATTGAAACATTTTGCATTCTACCTGTGATAAAACTGTGCAAGATGTTAAGTTTTGTAATGGCCACTGGTAGGAAGCCTTTTAGCTGTGTTTATGATCAATCTGCACAAGGGTGACTGTAAAATATACATTTTATGTATGGAAATTAAATATTTTAAGTTTTGATAAGGGATACGGTCATTGCGCTACTTCGGGGGCTTTTTAATTATAATTATTAAGATTACAAAGAATGGCTTTCCAGAGATCCAAAGGACCATCACTAGATGCAGAGCCAAATATTCTTTAGTTTTATGCAAAACAGCAATACGACAAATAGAATATCAGATCTCTGTCAAAAACTAACTTTTTTGCATAGTTGTGTTTGACACATGAGAACTGTAACAATGTATCTTACAAGGTAACACGATGTAACCTTGCTGTCCCCACATTAAGTCCTTGAATTTGAGGGTATTGGACCTGGAAAGTCCTTGAATTCGAGCAAACCAAGGTGTGAGAAGCCTGGTTTATTTTGTGGTTGACTGTGATGCTTATCCGTGCAACACATAGTAGTTGTGTTCCTGAATGAAACAGTTGTGTGAATAATTCAGTGACTCTCATACACACAATCACTGCTTTCTTTCCTGAATCCATCAGCACATTCATACAGAGCCCTTCACATGATGTGCAAAAAAACTAGATTATGGGACCACAGTTTAAGAATGTATTCCCTCATTTTAGTTATATCATTACTATCGTTTAACCAAATTAAAACTAGTAAACAAATTAGTACTATGTGTACAAAAATAAAATGAGGGAACACAAATGTGGCTATGATTTCACTAAAACAATGGAATTAATAAAATGTGAACCTGATTCCTGAATTAATCAGTGTTTTGAACAAATCAGTCAACAATACTTCAGTATTTAGAATTATAAATGAGGACTTATAGCTGTTGTATGATCTCGTTACACTACACACATTCTTTATTTCCTTAAAAGTTCTTCAAAAACATGAGTAAAATCATAAGTTGTTATGTAAATCCATTCAAAGCTAATCTATATATCCTAATATTTCTTAGGTACTGTAATAAACACCTCCCATGGTACACCTGCACAGAAGTCATTGTTTTTCGAGACTAAACAAAGAACATTAGATTTCACAGAAAAAAACTAAAAGCTGCTTTTGTTTCTTATTGATTGTTTGGATCAGTCCATGCGAGCCGGACGAATTCAGGACTTGTTTATTTGTTGATTCGTTTTCGTCCGCCTCTTATCTTCACAAAGTGATATTACAGCTCTGCTTAGATCATCAGACTGAGATTTTCAGGGAAGCACACACTGCCAAGTGCTGCCTCTTTGCATACAGATTACTCCTCCACAAAGCATTCTGCGTGACTCGCCCCGGCCCTGTTAACCACAGAAGTTTTTCATGTTTTTGTTGTTTTAAGTGTGGCAATTACTTTGGTTTTAGCTGGAGAGTCGTCTGGAGACCTGAGGTAATTAAACGCTGCCCCCCGTGGAGGGCTGTTCAGAGCCTGACCGACAGCACCGCTTCTTTTGACGGAGCACCCAGTGGCCCTTGACTTCAATCTGAGAGCTGCCAGATCACTGTCATTATCACGGGGGAGAGCGCTCTCCATCCTTCACTCGTCCGTCAAGCGCGCCCTCCGGATGTATGGTAATCCAGGGGCTTCACGCCGTCGACAAAAGGCCCTCCTCCAGAGTGTTTTGTAGAGCTGAAAAACAAACTTGAGGGATTTAGGAAAGGAGCACATTGGTCTTTACTCGGATTCCCATTCCTGCAGCCCATCTGCATAGAAGAAGCACGCTACTTTTTGGGAAATAATTATTTTAAGACTTTTCTTTGGCTTGGAGGGGGTCAAAGCAGCCTCACTGCGCCAAACAGGAGCATATCACAATCAGTCAAACTATGGAGTCAGTTCAGAGAGAGAGCGTCAATATTCATCTCCAGTCAGTTCGGTGTTGGAACTACTGTAGCTGGTCAAATAAAAAGCATTCGCCAACCGGCCGCGGCTAGCAGTAATCCTAATATGACTAGTGCCCACCTTTCAGGAAACCCACTGGGGCTCGTGAATATTAATCAGGTGAATGTTGTGTCACATAGAGTCAGACTGATATCAGAAGAGCCGCAGCTGCTGCTCTCCAGAAATATGGAGATTGTATATACAGTATACACACGCATTTAAAATACATTACATTCACAAGCTTTGTCTAGTTCCGGCGGACATTATATATTTATAATAGAAGTGTACCGTAATGGACCTGCACTCATCAAGTTTTATTCATTATGGATGCAGTTCTTGAATGTTTGAATGTTCTTGAGTGGTTTTATGTTGTGTTATTGTCAGGGATGCTTGAGAGGGTCAGCTGGACATTCAGCGTCTGACTAATCGATTAATGAGGTTTATTTAGATTTTAGCTTTAATATTTTAAGGTGGCCAGAGAACGAAGTAGAGTTTGCTGTGCATTAACGTGCTTGTGCACTGTCAACGTGGCAAAGTATCCGAGAAGCTGCGTCTCCTTTAAAGCCTCGATTCTTGACTAGTCGTTTTAGAATATGGCGTTTTGCACACACCTATTGGTTGACACACCTGATTCTGATCTGCTCATCGGTATGCTGAAACGGCTGCGTCGGATAAAGGAGCACCTAAAATGTGTGTTTTTGTGGGACCTACGGGAAGAAGGTTGGGAAGCGCTGAAGCAGACTGTGATAAAGACAGAAATTCACCCTTCATGTCTTTCTATTCCTCCTGAAGCGCTTTGCTCACTCACACATGCTAAACAGCCTGAGGAGGTCAGAGAGAGAGAGCTGACGGCTGTGTAAGAGATGAGCTGTGACAGATGTCTGTCAAACGACACTTCTGCACACACCACAGGCAGAGGAGCGCAGGCTCGAGTTTGTCTCTGGGGAGTTACAGTCTAGCGCCTCCTAGAGGAGGTGCACTTATTCGTGTGAATAAAGCCCGGCAGCGGCACGTCAAGCAGACACGCATTTTTCAGACGTCCAGTATTGAAGGGTTTTTGTTCAGATGTTCTTATTACTACCATTTTTCTTCCCTGAAAGTGTCTGGGTGTCAGAAATCATAAAGTCAGAGATGCCAAACTTGGTGGAATGATCCCAAATCTCACCCACCACTTAGGTAATCGAAATGACATCCGTCTGCTTTAAGACTTTTAGACCAAGCAGAAACATCTGCCAGCCGGTTGCATCAGCGGTCGACTGAGCGAAGGCTCGAGCCCTAAGCGGTGATTCTACTAGGGCTAGCGCACGCTCGCCGGACCTCCGCAAATCGGTTGTGACTAGCGGGTGAACGTTACATCACCTGATGAATATTCATGAGCCACGCTGATGAGCTTCATAATCTGCTCCCACCTTCTACATCCCTGATGACGTGTAGCCGGAGCTTTAACGTGAGACGGGAAGTGAGATCAAGAAGCATTTGATCATGTGCACCAGTATGATTGTATGTTAAATTTACATTTGTCTGCCTGGAGCTAGTGCTATTATAAGCATTTAGATTGACATTTTTGCTCGTTTCTCAAGAAACTAATAGACTTGAATCAAAATATATATATATATATATATATATGAAGAGTTCAGATGCAAAACCAGCTAAATCCATCTGACGTCTTTCTTTAAAAAATGCATTTTTATCAGGCTCAGATGTATAGGTTTCTATGTAAGTACTGGTACTTCTGATTGGGCTGAGGCTGGTATTTTAGCGAGTTTGAAGAAATAGTATTTGATGGATGTAAAATATGTGTCAGGAGCATTCACTCCGTATCATTATCTCATTTTTGACCGAGACAGCTTTTAGCTGGTTTTGCATCTGAACTCTTCATATATATACACTCTTAAAAATAAAGGTTCTTTATTGGCATCAATGGTTCTGTGAAGAGACTTGAACATCCATGGAACCTTTCAAATGCATAAAAGGTTCTTTATAGTCGAAAAACGTTCTTTAGATTTTTTTTTAAATGTTCTTCAAAATGGTTCTTTTAGGAACCGTTCACTGAAAGGTTCTTTGGGGAACCAAAAATGGTTCTTCTATGGCATCACTGCAAAAACACCCTTTTGGAACCTTTATTTTTAAGAGTGTATGTATAATTTTTTTTTTTTTTTTTGCCTCTGATTACCCAAGTTCCAATTCTGGTGTAAAAATG
The DNA here is from genome assembly GCA_036247105.1 of Cirrhinus mrigala. Taxonomy (NCBI): domain Eukaryota; kingdom Metazoa; phylum Chordata; class Actinopteri; order Cypriniformes; family Cyprinidae; genus Cirrhinus; species Cirrhinus mrigala. Next base: position 26,744,263 of record CM070017.1, read on the forward strand.
AACATCTTTTACATAATGATTTCACAAAATGTATGTATTAAATGATACATTTTGAACTTCAAATGTTTAATGCCCCCCCCCCCCACAAGTTATATAAGATTGTATTTTCAAAAGCCAGGTCAGTTACTGGATCAGTAAGACTTGTAATGTTTTTTTAAAGAAGTCTCTTATATGCTCATCAAGGCTGCACTGATTTGATCAAAAATATGGAAAAAAGGTAATATTGTGAAATGTCATTACAATGTAAAACAATGGTTTCTATTTTAATATACTTCTTTAGTGCCACATGACCCTTCAGAAATCATTCTAATATGCTGATTTATTACTTTTATTATCAATGTTAGAAACAGTTGTGCTGCTAAATATATATATTTGTTTTTGTTTTGATTCTTGTTTCAGGATTCTGTGATGAATAAAAAGTTAAGAAAGAACAGTACTTATTCAAAATATAAATCTTTTCTAACAATATAAGTCTTTGCTATCACTTTTTTCTATTTAACACTTCCTTGGTGATCATGGGTTCCAACAAAATCATTAATTAAGCAGCACAACAGTTTCCAGCACTGATAATAAATCAGCATATTATAATGATTTCTGAAGGATCACGTGAGACTGCAGACTTAAGTAATGATGCTGAAAATACAGCTTTGATCAAAGGAAAAAAGGAAATTTAAATGTATAGTAAAATAGAAAAACATTATTTTACATTGTAATAATATTTCACAACTATTATTATTATCATTATTATTATTTTTTTTTTTTATCAAATAAATGCAGCCTTGATGAGCCTACTGCTCCTGAACTTGTGAATGACAGTGTTTGTTTGTTTGTTTATAATAATAATCACAAATCAGAAAATTCAACTTTGCATGTAATAAATTATATTTTAACATTTCTGAAATGAGAAAACAGTTCTTGTAAATTGTAATGATCAATCACAGTATTAAATTCAGCCTTGTTGAGAGGCTTTCAAAAACATTAAGACTTGAGATCAGTTCTGTGTGTGTATAGCATATTATATGAATATGTGAGAGTGTGTGAGATATTCAGACGTGGCCCATATTGAGTAATGCAGCCCGAATAATAGCCGATTGTAGCTGTATTCTGATTTCCTGTTTATAAGTGGATCTGCAAAACCTGATTCTAGATGCTGTGTTTCCTAAAGATCCTCGCTAATATATTTCCCAAGAGTCCTTCCTGTTGTGGTGGCTCAGGTCTCGGTTTTTTCGTGACGGATGAAGGCAGCAACAGCTTTGCGCGACGTCTACCTACACCGCCATGAATACACATGAGGCAGGCCGCTGGCGTCTCGCTGCAAAATGCCGCACTCATTTTCTCCGAGTCATCTTGATGAATGATTTATGATTTACAAGGCCTGCCATTTAGTAATTGTTCTCTAATAAGAGCGCTGAATGGCATGATTAAGTGCAGCCATGCTGCGTTCGGGCCGGCTGTTTTAACTGTAAATCTCCGCTTAGCATGCCGGTCACATTCAGAGAGGCGTAGGATCTTCAATCAGGCGGGCATCAGCCTCCATGCAGCATTTATCCTGATAACACTTCTATTGCTGTCTGAGATCACACACACTCACTCACGCTTCAGCGTGGCTAAAGGCCCTTTATTTCCTCATGAATAAGTCAGCCGCCGCAAAAATCGACTCCTCGCGCGTTCGTCTATTAATCTTTAACCCGTGTCTTTTTCTGCACGCGCAAATACGAGATGACAGTCACACGGAGGTCGCCGTCACTGTTCTCAACAAATGCTATTATAACATTGAAATCACCCAAATAAATAATGGCAGAATAATACTGCAACTGGCTGCCGGAGTTTGGAGGACGATACGGCGGCGTGACGAACAGTCATCTAGATGAGGTTCATTCACAAAGCTATATTTGTTTAATATTTTTGATCATGCTTCGAGTGAGCGGTGACAGTTTGTAGCCTGACCCTTCAGCTATGCTGTATGGAAGAGAGCAGCTTGAGCGTCGTCTGGAACATCTTGTGGAACAAAGAAAGCCATGTGGGTTTAGAATGACATTACAGTGTTTTCAGCACTTTATTAAATCCATTCTGTTGATTTCCCCCCAAACGGTTCAGAAAATAACCCGTATATGTGAGCGTCATTTCCTGCGGCGCCGGAGCCTGTGTCGTGTCCAGCGGCGTCGAGCGCGCTGATGAAATTTGGGCTTGTTGTCTGTGTTTCTCTTATCGTCGACGCAGCCCGAATTTAAAGCTGCAGAGGGGAGGGAGGTCAGGTAAGCTGCTGGATTGTGGGATACGGTGCTTAGGTGGTCAGCATTCCATTTAATCACGGCCGAAGCCTCCGTCCGGCCGGCCGGATGATAAACGCGCGGGACGGCCGCTACGAGAGCGAGAGAGAGGCTCTCGCCGAGGCCTTTGTCCACCTGCGCCGATAAGAGAAGCACAAAGTAAATTAACACATGTGATGGGGGCCACAGAAGCCAACGCACACCGCTGTGGGTATCGGAGATAAGACGTGGCAGTGATGAATTGAATTTTATTTCCCATCAGCCCTTGCGGTCGCCGCAATAGAAAGCGCGTTCCAAAATATTACCTGATGCGAAGATAGCCGAAGGGAGAGAACGCGAGCGCCGGGAGGCACGAGCGTAGGTTTCCTCCAGTACGGCCGTGTCTACTGTTACAGTGCTTTCACTGTCAGCGTTTCTTTTCATTTCCTTTTTTTATTGAAAATTGACCTGACAAAGCAGCCGTCGTCCTTTTTTTTCCCTCTCTTTGTGGGGTTTGCAGGCCTGCAATAAACAGAATCCCACTGCTAAATGTCTAAAGCGTTATCAGCCGCCACGCAGAATATGCAGACACGGGAACTTGGGTTTATAGAGTAGTCCCAAAAAAGAAGAAAGTCTAACAAACTGAATTACAACAAGACGTTTCAGCTGAGATAACACGCGTTCTCGTAACAGTGGCTCGCTGACCTTTCGAAAGCAGCATCTGTGTTGTGCGGCGGCCGTTCGTGCCGTGAGCGATCATCGTTACGCCGCTGACGCCTCCTAATGTCTAAATAGCAGCTGGTGCACGAGGGGAAACACAAATGTAATGGAACAACGCGTCCCAACAGGCACCGTGTCATCTCGGATTTTGTATTAATGCGTAAATGTTTTACAACACGTCGTTACGTGTTCGCCTCAGCCTCTCGGGCGAATCACGAGGTCGTAACACGTGTTCTGCTGGGCTGACGGCTTGTTCTTGAATTTGCAGACCTAATAGGCACTAATAGCCGTGCTTTTGAAACATTGTCGCTTGAGTTCGCTAGTATCAAAGAGTGTTTCGTGAGATCATGCACTAAATGGGCAGCTGGAATGATCTTGAAAGCCTGAATTTAGCAGCTGAGTTTCATGGCTAGGAAGAAACAAAAAAAAACTAGATAAATCATAGAAAAGCAGTGAAAAACAAAGAACCTTTACAGCATGTTCACTGTAGTCTAAAGCATGAACAAATGACTCATAGGAGTCTTTTAACCCTCTTGTTGTGTTCTGCTCATTTTCAGCCAGAGAGGAGTTTTTGAGTGAACTTCTCCAAAATTAGACACAAATAATGCTTGTTTTCACTCAAAACTGGTCCATAAGCTGAGATCAATAAGGCCTATAACCAATCAGTTCCACAAAGAAATACATGACCTGTGTTAAAGACAAGACAAGTTGACAAAAAGTCCAAGATTTGGCGATAATGTAGCATAAATGATTTACAAGCAATTTTTAAAAAGCTGGTCATTTTTGACTGGGGACTCCAAATTAGGTAGAGTATTTTCAGCACAAGGGTTTAAGAAACTGACTCACAGATCCATGAGAAATTGGTTTGAATCAGTCTGATGAATCATGTTCTGAATCTGTCAGAATGATTACTGAATCATTATCCGGCTCACTCACTGACTGCATGTTTACATGACAATCTATAGTTAAGAATGTACAAGTATTTTGCTTTAATTTGTGATAATTAAATGGCTATTAAAATGTTTTTATTGCTATTTACAGCAATATTTATTGTAATTTTGAATCTGCCTCTATTTTTATATTTTCAACATTATTTCTCATCTTCATTTAATCTAAATAGTTTTTAATCTAATACTTATTGTTTATTTTAATTCATTTCATTTTAATTTAATTCATTTTATTAAAATTTTATTTTACTTCAATGAGTGAAAAAGAACATTAATAAACTGATAGAAATGTAAGTCAATATTTCGACACCAACAACAAACATAATATTTATTTTATTTCGTTCTAGCTTAATTCAAATAATAAGAATGAACATCGATATGAAGAAAGAAACAAGAGATGATGTCAGCCCGTATCATTATTTGCTCTGTCTCTCTGGTGTTCTGCATGTTAATCGTGTCTTCAAACAGATTCTTTAAGGGTTCAGGGCCCGATTTGATGTCAGAGACCAAATCGAAGAATACGCATATATATAGGGACACAAGAACGGTGAACTACTGGAGAGATAAATATAAATCACACAAATAACAGTATACGCACATCTATAGAAATACGCATACAACTGGAAGGCTCATCTGGTTCAGTCAGGGTGCGACACACACACACACACACACACACACACACACACACACACACACACACAGGCTAAGAAGTACACAGTTAAATATGGAACAAAAAGAGGAATCCATTTCACAGCACACACACACTCACTCAGGGAAAAGAACCATGGAGCTTAAACATTGTAAGCATTATTCAACTGGAAAACGATTTTCCACTCCAACAATGTTAATGCACTATAATGGCACGTCATAAATTCCCCATGTTGTTCGTTCACACAAGGCCCAAGGTAATGACTTAAAAACAAATTAGCACTGAAACCTCCACACAAACCATATATATTTTCTGACATAAAGTGAGTTTATATTACATTTTCCAGCGTCCCAACTCCACGAAAGCTGGATCCGTGCCATAAATTAGTTCTTTTCCGCCGCAGCGCATTAGGGTACACGCTTTCCGTCTCTCTCGCCGAACGGCGTCCTGTAAAATGTTTTTAGATAACGGATTCGTGGAGTGGCGTTTTTTCAATCTTTGGGTTTTTATTGGCCTTCCAAGAAAAGGGGCACATCCAATTCCTGACATAATGTTGTGTTTTCCTCTCTGCCTCCTCTGACACTGAAAAACACATCCATTCTTTAAAAGCCATGTGAAACCTGGAGGGCAAATAGATGTTGTCCCAGTTCTTTGCTTTGCTAGATACCATTTTTGATAATCTCGCCGTAGATCCCGTCCCCTCCTGCCTTTCTTTGCTCAAAAACAGCGTTTCCCGTATTTTATGAAGAGACGTAATACCCGTGAAATGGGAAATAAAAGGCACATGACACTTTTACAGATCTCAGGGCGTCTCTGTTGCTCTTTCATTTTCTGGCAAGAAGGATGAGAAGAAAATCATTTCTATCCGTCTCTCTCTCTCTCTGCGACACCGTGCGGCCTTGATGCGTGGTTTGAAAAAGCTGTGCGGGAATCGAGGAGCGGTTCATTAGAAGGTCAGAGCTCCTCACGGGCAGTCAGGACGCTGTGAACTCACACAGGATAATCTATACACGCGGTCGCTCCCCGACCTCCGTGAGGTACTCCTGCGGAAGGAGCGCTTAATTACGCTATGAGAGATTTTTGATGAAGAGGAGCGACTGCTCATTTAGACAGCATGTGAGGATACAGAGCTGCATGGCAAAAATACATTTCCCAGAACAAACATACATAGATAAAGCATCCAAAATAGAGCTTAATGTGCATCCTCTGTACATCATTTTGTTATTCAAGTGCTAAAAGCTTCCTATCTTTGTTGAAAAGTAAAAAAAGAGAAAGATGGAAAATAAATCACTTCATTTATGGGAGTGTAGGTTTGTCAATAACTTCAACATAATATTTGTATATAATTATAAATAATATTAATAATAATAATAATAATAATAATAATAATTGGTGCAAAATCGCGAGTAAACGCTTAATTTAGGATAAATGTGCAACCTTGTTTGAAGTTGCTTTTAGTTTTGTGTTTACAAATATTCTTTTGATAACTAAAACAGCCATTTACCCTGTTACTCACATTATTGTGAGCAAAAATGATCAAACAGATATTGTTTTCACGAATTTATGGGATTATACGTTTATTTATTTATTTTTTACAGTTGTTTAATATATAAATATATGTAGACATTACCCACATATTTTAAGAGGGTTACCCATTGACGGTATTTTCAGTAACACTTTAGATTTCTGTTCGGTCATTAATGAAGAACTACACAGGAACAAATGACTAATGCACTGTTAACATTCTAGTAACTACTATTGACTAACAAGAAACTCTGATTAAGAAGGTTTTGGATAGTCATACTTCTGATGGCTTTGGTAACACTTGGGTCACTACTAGTGGTTTACCATGATCTTCACTTTAGAATTAATTATACATTTTGCATCATTCACATTAGTTATGAACCTGTATATAGTAGTTCTTTGGGAGATATGAAAAATAGTAAGTACTGATTAGCTAATAGTGAACTACCACTTTCAGCTGAGCACTATGACTTACTGATTCATTAATCAGAATTTCTTGCTAGTCAATAGTAGTTACTAGAATGTTAACAGTGCGTTTGTTCCTGTGTAGTTCTTCACTAATGGTGGAATAGAATTCTAAAGTGTTACTGTATTTTCTAAACATCACATTGTAACAACTTGACTTTCGAGTATGACCTCACATACATTCTTAAAAATAAAGGTGCTTTAAAAGGTTCTTCACAACGATGCCATAGAAGAAAGATTTTTAGTTCCGCAAAGAACCATTCAGTCAAAGGTTCTTGAAAGAACCATCTCTTTCTTACCTTTTTATAATCTGAAGAACCTTTTGTGAAACAGATAAGATTCTTTATGGAACCATTCAAACAAAAAAAGGTTCTTCTATGGCATCATGAAGCACCTTTATTTTTGTATGTGAGGCAGCACACACATGACGTCATTAGCTATAGTGAATTAACTTGTATATTAGTATCACTTCTGTATCCCATAATGCACCACACAGAGTAAATGTCCAACCCTGTTAAACAGCATTCATGCCCTGTGTTCTCTGTATGATACTGTTTGTGCTGTTTGTGTCAATTAGACTTGTGCTGTTTAATGCAAACATGAATACACGCTCCGGTTCTTTGTTTTGTTCTCACTGCACACATGCTGCATGTTTGGTCCTGCTCTATAAAGCAATAGGTTTCCCCTCATGTCTGTCCTTGTGAATGTCAGCGTGATGCGTGTGTGTGTGTGTGTGCGCGTGTGTGCGCGCGCGTGTGTGTGTGTGCGCACCTCCAGCCGCAGGACCTGGAGAGATGTCAATACGGGATAAATTCAATTTGGCAAAGTGTGGTGTGCACAGTGCATTCTTCAGAGACAAAGCCCAGAGAGGAATAACAGGCCCCGTCGGAGGGTAAAACTCCCAGGTTGGGTGTTTGGGATTCAGAAGAGGCTTGGCACTATTACCATTTATATTACAGGTATTAGAGTCTGTCTGCTCGCACCCTGCCCTCTCCCATCCTGAACTTGACAATAAACTCCACGAGAGCGTTTCGGAACGTCTGCGCGCTGCGGGTGGCGAGATTGTTTCTGATTCGGAAAAGAGAGCGTTCTTTCCTTTTTCTTTTTAGTTTTGGTTCAAAGAGTCTCCGGCTTTACACACCTTAAAGGACATTAACATTGAAATGGGAATCGGGGATCAGACAAAATCACGGTATGGAAATGATCAGAGGTCCGATTCTTCTGGATCGTTGAGCCGAGGATTTGTTCGAAAAGGCCACATCTAACATAACATAAAATTAATCTAGTGTGAAAAGTAGCTGGTTTTAAATGCTTGCATATTGTAAACAGTATATTTAAAGAGAAATGGTGAATTCTTATTTGTATTTTTTTGGATCATATTAAAACAAAGCAGATATGTCAGCAGCAGAGATTGACGTAGCTGTGGCCACCCCGCCCACAATCTCTGTTTGCGTCTTTTTATTCTTTCAATTAATTGCTTTTATTTAAACATAGAAGCATCTGTTTACGGCCATGACGCATGGGAGCCGTTCAGACACTCATTCCAGCGTCTCCTCAGCACTAGACGTAAATCAGACGAGCAGGGAAACACCACCGGTGCCGAGAGAACTTCAGTAGATCAACAGTGAACACTAAACATAGATATACAGTATGAGACACTGGAACAGTTAATACAACATGATAGAGGCAATTAAAGCAGCATCAAAACAATGTGTATTTTATTAAACGTTATTATATGCATAACATTTAAGAACATGTTTATCATATGGACTGAAATATACTGCTACAGCTATGTGAGATCACAATATACTGTAAGGCATTTTTGCATCTGTAATTTAATGCACAAATAAATGCAAGCACTGTGCATTTGTACTGGAAAACAGGTGCCTGTTTTGTGTTAGTTGGTAAAGCACAAATGAAATTATTTTTTACATTCTGGCATCTGTGTGCTGCCGGCGTCTGCCCTTGCCATACTCACATTCTTACGTGTGGAGATTTAAAAGCCAACTTTTTTTTCTTTGTTTTGAGTTGGAATTTGGAATGATAGAACATTTGCAATTCATTTATTAAGACAACTAATAGAATGGTAAATATTCAGTGTTTACGTCTTTCCATTGCATATTTTTTAAACAGCCCTTACAGCCTAACTCAGAATGGTTCATTGATTATATAACATTCACTGAAGGCTGACTAATCTTTGAACTATGTAGTTGTATGCATGTCTCCTATGGCAGCATATGGGTAGCAAAATTCATCTTAAAATGTAATATGTAAAATGGCAATGCAATATTCAAAATGGCAATTTATTTCTGTATTTCAGTTGGCATTTTCCATCACATATGTGCAATGTTTGGTGCAAAAGGAAAATTAAAATTAAATTAACTTTTGAGGTTTTGAGAACCAAGCTGACTGAGCAAGTTTGACTTTAGCTGCAGCTTGAGCCTCTTTTTTAAGATGCCTGGAGGTGGGGAATAATTAGTCAAAAACTGTCAAATTCACTATTATTTGGACTATGCTACCACCATTTTAGTAACAATTAAATACAAATCAATTGTATTCAGTAGTTGTAGACAATAAAACAGTTCGGTACTTCACAGTTGAACTCATTTTTTTGTTGTTGAAAACATTTCTGTACCGCCCCAGGCTGGTTGTTGGCCCCTGCATGTCCACCCTATGAAAATATCCTGGCTCCACCAAGGGTCAGCAGTGTCCAGATTTTGGCATCGTAGTCACAATGAGATGCAAGTAATTGTAGTAAAAATAAATACATGAATAAATACTAAAACTTGTGTTACCCTACCACTTTGCAGTCATCTCTGTCACTTTACCCTTATTTACAAACATTTCTTAAAATAAGATACCCATTTAGTAATAATTTATTTATTTATTAATGGTTACCCATTTCTTTTTTAGATGAAAAAAAAATGATGGTCAAAACACTTATTAAACATAATTATTAAAATTCATTAGAAAATGAATTTTGACAAACATTTTCTCATGGTTAAAGAAACACACAAACAGTCAAACTAAAAATTATTCAGACACCAGATATAATTTGTGATATTTTTTTACTAGTGGGTGCAGGACACTATAGCTCATTTATATAGCAAAATAAACTAAACTGTGACATATTATACCCAAACATTCTTCATACAGTGGACTACCAGTAAAATTTGGGACTAAAAATTATTATACACTTTGACCTGACCATGTTTTGTTTAAGTGTTTTTTCTTTAATTGCTAATGTGACCTTTTTACACCACAGACTAAACAAAATTTAGCATTGCTTGGTAATTGGTTGACCTAAATTGGTAATATCTAATTGTGTACATACTTTTACAGCTTACAGCTATTCAACATTTTTAAAAGTTTTAGGCACTATTTTCTATTTTGTACCCTTTTTCGTCGAAGTGGCCAGTAGGAGCAAACAGACACAGGGTAAAGGAGGAATGATGCTGGAGCTGTGGAGCGGACATTCGGTCAGCGAGAGCAAGGACTGATGGGAAATCTTTAGGCTCAGCTCCCAGCGGACCGCAGCGCTCGTTTATCTCCTTTGCTTTCTCATGGTGACGGCCGTTGTTTTAAAGGGATAAAGTGCCGAAATCGATATATGTGTCCCGTCACTCAAATTCAACACTAAGAAGAATGGATCAGCGAGGGGAGGTTGGTGTGTGTTTGTGTGTGTGTGTGCGTGTGTGTGTGTGTGTGTGTGTGTTTGTGTGTGTGTGTAACTATGCCTCCGCAAGAGCATATGGAATATTTATTATGATGATCCATTAACTTGTCACCTAGCAGCTGATATGATTAATTACACATGCATTAGACTTGAGTTCTTGTTGCATTCTTAATGTCAGGCTTTCTGCTGTTAAATATGTGATGAGAAAGATAAAGATAGGTGTTTACTCCTTTCTCCGAACATCTAAGAAAACAAACTTTAGAGAACTCCTTGCGACCTCGATTCCGTCGTGTCCTGCGGTAAAACAGCTGAAGCGTCTGATCGTCTGCACCGGTGATTTCAGGTGAGCATTATTGTCTTCTGGGGACACACTTCCTGTTGATCTTGTGTGAGACCAGGTCTCATTTCTCCACACGTGTAACGAAAGCATCAGCGAGTTGTTTCTGACCTCGATTCGGTCTGAGGCACGTCAGCTCAAGCGTTTGATCGTCGGCGTGCGTTATCTTCTTCTGAGCTTCCACCTTCGCTTGGTCTTTATGTTTAAAAGTGTCCTGATCTCGACACAATTAACATCCGAGACGCCGCGGGAGTTGACTTGGCAGAACCTGATTTTACCCAGTACGACATGTTCCTGGATCATCATCTTAGTTGACCCTGGAACAACATTGTGATTAACCAATCAGATTTGAAAAAACAGTTTATAGTTTTTGTGAAGTTTAGGCTTACAATCAGTGTTTGGTGCTTGTACATCAGTGTCATTCATCTATCACTTCCTCTGATTTTAGGGATTACTCATGGGTAAGGTTAGGTTTAGGTGTAAGGATGTGGTCAAGATACATTTTTTGGATTAAAAATGTTAAAAATGTTGTTCCAGGGTCAACAAAATATGTTGACCCAGGAACACATCTAACTCAGCAAAATCAGGACGTGCAGTTGACTTGAGTAGCGCGAGGGTCCGTGAGACAAATAGACTAGAGTCTATCGTGCGCTCGTCCTGGACGTGTTGCGTGTAAACGCGCATCGTAATGCGGCCCGCTCTCAAAGAGGAAGTGCCAGTTTGTCAATACTTCATTTGCTGCTTGATTTTAAAAACTTGAGCCAGGCGCCTTCGTGCAAACACAATGTCCACTTGAGGCAAGGTTTAGAGCTCTTAATGACAAGTAATTCTCTGGGTTATTTATTATTTCTGGTATTCATTTATTATTTCTAATTCAAAACCCTATTGACCTTGATGGATGACTGAGCTGCAAACAAACACCGGGGACACGGATCGAGTCTTTTATAAAACAAAAGCTAAATTAATTCAGCTGCGATGGCTAATTGGCCCCAGTTTGAATTGAGAGGCAGGTCAATATGTTTGCACAGGAAGACAAAGACAGAGAAACCCTGCCAATCTCAGACATCCGCTTCCCCGTGAGCCAAACGAGACGCTCCTGATTGGTTTGTAATTAGCGGGTCAAAGGACACTTCCTCGCCGCGCTTCGAGGTTGTGAAGAGCCGTTGATGGTCTCGAAGCGACGGGGAGCCCACGGCCGAAGGGAAGCGTCGTCCTGGACGCCGACCTTGACCCTGACGGGAACGTGAGCAGAAAGGACGTAAAGACGTCCTGCGGTTCGGAGAAAGAGGCAGTTTCTAGTCATTTTGGGAGATTCGAAGCAATTCCCGCATTGAAGAACAGCGGGGCTTCCGCATTCAAAGCCAGGCTTGTTTAGGTGCCGTCCATCGCCGGCTCGTTTCTCGGCAGGGTTACCTCGCGTATTTTTCTGAAACGAAAGAACGTAAGAAGCCAAGTTGAACCTCCCCTGAGGTGATGATGCCTGTTTTTTCCCTTCGTCCTCCATTCGGTGTGAGGAGAATTGCTGTCTCTCCTCAGGAGAAGATCCGAGATGAATCCATTTGTTTACCTCAGGCTCTGTTGGCTTTGTGAATGTTGATGCTGTAGAAACCCCTCAGAGTTGTTACAAGGACAGCTTATCAGAGCTTCGCTTCACCTTGCAGCCGTACTTTCTGGTTTATGAAGTCGTGTTCTCATGTAGCTGTACTTTTAACTTGCGGTGAGTCTTTTTTTCTGGCCAAGAACTGTCCACTCGGTCAGCAAACGGTCATTTGACCCTCATGGAAATGTGACCAAACACAGTGGGCCTCATTTATCAATCTAACGTTGAAAAGAGCGCACAAATCAACTTACAACAGAGTTCACATGTCATTCACGGAACATTCGTATGCTGCCAATCCTGTCGTACGAATGATCGTACGCTGATGAATGTGGCGGCTGAAAACAATCCTCATTTGAATATCACGCCCCAGTTTAGAAGCCTTGCCCCTAGAGTTTACGACATGGAGAAATGAAACCCGGCCAAAAAGAGGACGTAAACTCATGAAAGAACGTGAAAGAATGGTATTACAAAACAAGAATGAAAAATGAGTAGCTATAAAATTTTATATAAAACTATAAAGTAAAACACAAGTTAGGCTAGTGAATACAGAATACAAACCTCGAGCTAAAAATAATAAATGAGCAAAGCGAAACTAAACGGCATTGGGCTCACAAGCCTCTCTCATCGACATCCAAATGTTTCCACTTTTTGCCATGTAACATTTGATTGCTAAACTATTATCCATGATGTTGTTGAAATGCAAAACAATAAAATAAAATAAAAATATTTAGACCTAAAAAAAACTATTATCCATGATGTAAATGACTTTGTACTTCACTTATGTTCCAATATCCACGTAAATCATCCTTCACATGCACAAAAAAGTTTATTTTGGCGCCACACGCTGATTTTACAGCGTACCTTTTACATTGAGCTGTGTAACTTTTATGTTTGGTTGACTGCATTTTAGTTTGATAAATGGCTGAAATGTCAATTTAGCAACGCTAAAATTTGCGTGTGTGCGCGTGAGGCACATGCGTGATCAGTCACATTTAATAAAGTACAGATAAAACAAAATGCATGAAGAGAGTGTCACAAAAAAGCTTTGTTTGTCGGGCAGGAAATAATCGAAATGAACAAAATGCTGTCATTATACAATGACTCAAATTCAGGCTCAAAAACTTGCGTACACGAAATCAGACCCGGTGTGAGATTTGATCGTAGCCACCGCTCACATCCATATTGATAAATTCCAAGTTTTGAGTAGAAACGACGGTACGCCCAATTTTCTGTCGTACGTCCGTTTCGTAAATGAGGCCCATTTTGTTGCTTAGTTGTTGCTGGAAGTTCAGGGGCAGGTGACTCTCAGGGCACAGAAATCATTCAAATAATGTCTCAGCGATCTCTCAGGAAGGTGGAGTAGGTTTCCTAACCCGTGACTTCAGGACCCGTTACGCGTCTCTGGATTGAAGCGCCGATCTACAGCATGGGCAGGTCTGCTCTGTAGAACAAAGCGAACAAGATGACAAGGTAGTGGAAGAAAGCTGATTGTAGATCAAGGCCGTCTCTCTGTGGAGCAGGAGAACTAATTTAGATTTTAGTCGCTGAATTCCCAATCATAATGTTCTTCAAAGTCGCCTCAGAAACAGCATCTCGGTGAGAGTTCTGTGAAAGTCGCCATTAGCGCCTGCTGATCATCCGTACAGTAACTAATTTCAGCGACGTCCCCGCGGAGCAGCCTGCGGTTGAGTGTCTCGCTAAAGGGCACGATCGTTATAAAGCTGGATTTTGATCACAGTAACTGTCCAATTCCACCTCTTACCTTGGATTGAACCTCTATCCTTTGTATTAGCAGCCCAAGGCCTGGGCGGTTAGGCCTCGCAGAGCTCATTCTTTTTAGCTATTTTTAGTGGCGGCTTTCGAAGATTCTTCCGTCTTAGAGCGATTCTACCACACAGGAGGAGCGTGACTTGCTGAAACACCTGCTAAAGAGTGCAGAATCAGCAAGGCAGCACTGGTTACGTATGTTTACCATCAGACACGCCGAGAAGAAACAGCTGCTGCCATTCTAAGATTTGGCAGGAAGTGTCTTATTGATTAATTGCGGATGAACAAGCAATCAGATGAAAACACATTATTTGGTTGATCTGGTTTAACTGGTTCACACAGATAACGGACCAATTTGCAAACATTCGTGGACCTGTTCTACTGTAACCAACAACAAAAAATATAATTTTGGCTTGATCGATTAAATTAACAAACACAATATTTATCTGTTTCACACATTTTGCATACAATCCTGTTATTGGATGACTTATTATAAGAAATCTAACTTTTCCTAAAATTTAGACACTCAAGAAATAGCATCATATGGACCAGTTTTACTATTTTTACACAAATTGTAGTATTATATTTGTATTTGTTTGACGTGCAGTATTCTCATACTCAGATGAACACTGTTTGTCTGTGTGTTTTTATTTAATGATTTAACCCCTTAATTATCAGCATCTTCACTATGTTACAACTGAATCCTAATGTAATCATGACAAACTATATATCGTTGGAAAGGTCTAAGACTACTAAATAGACTAAATGTAGAAAGAGTAAGAGATTAATTTACAACAAGAGTGCACCTCTAATTTTATAGCCATTTTGGATTGAAAAAAAAAAAAAAAATATATATATATATATATATACACTGTATATTTATTTTATATAAAAATGAAAAAATAGTAGAGTACATTTTCTTTACAGTAGATGATTTCACTTCTGCAGTAATCTGCTGAATCTCGGATTTAAGTCTGAATACTGCAGTTTCATATCTGTGTTCAAAAATGGGTTATGACAGTTAAGGGGTTAATGTATTTAGATAAATACAGTATTATAACTTACAGGGTGGTAATTTACAAATATGAGAATATGAATTGATCATATAAAAATGAGTTTCTTTAGTATTTTCTTTAGAAAACATGAGATGCAAAGAAATACTGTCAAGCTTTTTTTTTTTTTTTTTGATTTGGTTCATTAAATCCAGCTGTTCAGAAGTGCAGACAGGAAAAAGGCATGCCATTACTACCCTGAACAGTCATTTTGATGAAGGACGTGTCTCTTAAATGTTGATATGCTTTGAATTCCTCTCAGCTGCCTGATTTCTCGACTCTTCTGAAAACACAGCCTGATTTTTTCCAACATATCAATATTTTATGTCTTTGCTCTCTGTTAGCATGTTCTTACTCTTCAGCTCCATCTGTTTTGTGTGTGTTTGCCCATTTGACTATCAGTGAGTGTATGAAAGTGATATGTGTAAGCAGAGTGAGCCGTGTCTGACCTGTGTGCTAATCAACCTCTGCTGAGATCCACACACACCTCAGTACATACAAGACACGGATACCTGTGAGTGACCTGTGTGTTAATGATCTCAGAGCAGACACTCACTCCTCTCTCTCTCTCTCTCTCTGTCTCAACACACACACACACAGTGCTGTCAGAGCACTGCTTATGCCCTTTACATGTTTGCTTTGGCTTCTCTGGCCTGTCTGAGGTAAAAGCCTATGTGTGTTTATGTTTACACAGAAATGTCGATATTATTGCTCTTTGCTCCAGGTTTGTGAGTTGTTTGCTTACAAGCTCTTTTTTTCCCTGTATTGACACAGTTCTATTGAAACAGGAAGTCTGGGTCGGACATACCTCGTTTTCGTTTAATGACCACAGTCATGCGTCATGATTTTCTGCTCGTTGGTTGGTCGGTTGTACTTAGTTGGACGTACATAAACGGCACAACCAACTAACAGGAAGTCTGTCTTGTATGCAGACGGTATTGAGGGCGGGGCTTTGCATTCTAGAGCTTTTGATTAGATAAAGCTCTGTCGTGAATGATGAGTCATTAATCATTTTGGTCTGTTTCACCATAAGAGAAAATATCTGCTCAAAGGGAATTTATTTAGGAGAGCATATAGATGGCTAATCAAACTGAACCTGCAAATCACACCAAATGAACTCTTAAGTGTTTACATTCTCCAGTGAAGCACTGTGAATGCCATAACAGAGATTCCCTCTGCTCTCAAACCACTTAAACAGTTGTGTACATAGACATATTTTGCAACAAATGTAAAGTTATAATAGTTGATATTTCACCATAATTTTTAGCTCTATAATAACATTCTCAGTGACTCAGAGTACTTTGGATTGTAGTTCTGAACCTGATTAAAGCTGTCATTTACAAGTCTATTACTTTTGTCTTTTTGCCCAATTTTATCTTTTTTCAATTTTTTCTGCAAATGAATTTTGTACATTTTCTTTTTGAAAGTTAGATTTGGGTTTGTATTAATAATACCTACAGTACAGGTTTGGATCCAACTATGATCAATAATGAAGAAATCCCTTAGTAATCACTGCTGATGATTGTGTGATTGTTGAACTGCATCAAGCAGCTGGTGGGTTCATCGTCATATTGTGTTTTTATTGTATTTGTTCATCTATTTTACGAGGCTCGAGCCCGTATGCTCCATTATTGTAAATTCTGCTCCATTGCATAGTGATTGAGCAGTGCCCTTTAGTGTCTTTGTGCGTTTGCATGTATTTGCATGCGTGTGAGGGTGCACAAGCGCGTGTGTTTATGTCGTGTTATGAAGGTGACCTGACACGAGGTTCATCCTCTCCCTACTGCTATCATTTTCTCTCTTTCATGAATCAGAATAAATTATTGGCATTTTCTGTAATGAAGCCGCTGGTGGTTTAGTGTTTAGCATAGTCTGTCACCTCCTACACACACACATGACTTTTAGCTTTAACAGACTTTTCCAGAGCAGAGAGTACAGAATACCATAGTACCTTACTACTCATACACTGCTTTGTAGTATTGATGCAAAACTGTATCCAGACTGTCTTTATGTGTGGAATACCTGAACTACCTGAATGAACCTACGGTACATTTACACATTTACATTAGTATTTTTTTTTTTCATAATTCCCATATGTGGGTTATTTTTTAAAGAAGTCTCTTATGCTCATCAAGGCTGCATTTCTTTGATCAAAAAAGAAAAAAGTAATATTGTGAAATATTATTGCAGTTTAAAAACAGTACGAGTTTAATATACTTTAAAAAAGATAGTATTGCTGTGATTAAAGCTGAATTTTCAGCATCATTACTCCAGTATTGAGTGTCACATGATCCTTCAGAAATCATTTTAATATACTGATTTATTATCTGTGCTAGAATTGATGCCAAATATAAATGTTTTCTAAAAGTATCGTTTAAAATTAATTTAACACATCTTTGCTAAATAAAAGTATTAATTTATTTCAAAAAAAGAAAGAAAGAAAATTTACTGAACCCAAGCTTTTGAACAGTAGTGTATATTGATAAAAAAGATTTCTGTTTTAAGTCATCAAAGAATCATCACAGGTTCCAAAAACAAAAAGGTTAAGCAACACAAAAACTTGTTGATTTTAGGTTTGAAAATTTATATTTATAAAAAAAAAATGTAAATATTAGCGCTGTATTTTTTAAGCGTACTATCAAATATTTTTGCTTTTATTTAATACTAATATTTTATTTTAAAAAATGCAATAATAGTATCAAACTTTATCATTTTGTATATTATTTTATTTAAAAAATAAATAAATAAATAAAGTGCTATATTTATTTTTTATAGTTATATTTAATAGGTTACACTATGTGCGTGGTTTGTATATATACACCCACACACACACACACACACCTCTGAATTGCTGTGTGTATATATACTGTGTGTAAAATCAATTACTACCTGTTTTCAGAGCTCATATATATATGGCATATCTTTCATGACTGCTTTCAAGCGCCTGCAGGTTTGAACGGTCAAATACACTTCAAAATTCAGTCAAAACTACTCGCATTCCCTAGTAGAAAAATGCAGTTTACCTTATATATAATGCAAGTATTCCAAGTGCTTTCAGCAATAAATAAAACAAAGACTGAAAAAATAACTATACAAAATGTTCATCAGCGTTGTGGGTTTGTGCACGTGCGCAGACTGACGTGTGTTTGGTGTGACTCCGTTAGTGGTTCAGTGTCTGGTATGGAGGACGCGTCACAGTCACTACTCCTCCTGCTTCAACACAGACGCACTGAAGACAGATTCAGTAGCGAGAGGTTAAGATACTCACAACCCAGTTAGGTTCATCCTTACTTTCACTTGAAAGCCTGTTCTCAGAAATTGCCCAGATATTTATGCCATTAATCACTGGCGCTAAGACAACGCGCGGATGGAGGCGTCGAGCTCAGGCCCGCAGGCTCGTGAATTCTCCGGCACGCGGCGTGCGATCTGTGATCTGAAACTATGGAGGTGTTTGAGACTGAATTAGATCAAAGTGGGCCTCGTGTGCGGATTACAGAGGCGAGAAAATGCAGCAGGCGTAATATTGACAATGCTAACAGAGAAGTGAGGAGAAACAAGCTGATGCGGAAGACAACAAGGCCTGCTTTCTTGATTTTCAGAGCGTCGGACTGTGGGCTGTGTGTGTGCTGCTCAGATCTTTTGAGGAGATGTGAAATTCATTGTTGTTGTTGTTTTCTCCTGAAACGTTGAATAATTTCAGCTAAATCTCCTTTCGGCATGTAACGCCTCAGCGTGTTCTGATTCATTTTAGGCCAAATTTTGTTTATCAGGAAAGTGGCTTTATTTATTTATAAGTAAACATGAAATAAACAAAATGATCCTTACACATTTCTGATTTATCGTGAACAATTCATTCATTCATAAATATAATGAGTTTTGGGGTTGCACCAAATGACTAACCTTGCCTTGACGTACAAATCAGAATTTCGGAATCAGAAATTCTGATTTATATATTAAGGCAAGGTTAGTTCACAATGTCATTTAGTGCAACCCAAAAACTCATTATGACAGGATTCTCACATTTCTCTCTCTCTGTCTGACACACAGATACAGATCTTCATAAATATAATGAGTTTTTGGGTTGCACCAACTGACATTGTGAACTAACCTTGAACTAACCTTGCCTTGACATACAAGGGACAAATGATCAGATATTCTATGGTGCCGACTTTGGTGTGTCCTTGCTATGATATGATTTGGTCAGACAAAATTTTTTTCGGCGATTAATAAGCAAAACTACAAGACTACAGATACTTTTCTTCATTGTTATATCAGGGCAGTTGCATCAACTTGACGTTTTTGTCTCTAGTGTATCAAAGTGGCATTGAATTCAGAAAGTGAAAACGTGATTATCACAGTAGAGCTGTACTCCAGTCGTTTTATGTACGAGTCGCATTCTAACACACTGACAGCGTTTCTCATCCCTGACCATCTCCATGACAACAGAATGATGGAGCGACTCTGGCTGAAGAGGAAGTTCTTTTGCACTGTGTGAATTTCCAGTCTGTCTACGTCTTTGTTTTATTATTTCCTCCTTTTCTAACTCTCTCCGGAGCTCCGCAGGAGTCCGCGCTGTTTCTCCATTGCTAAATCTACCCCTTCTGTTGACACAGTACCGATCGCTATCTGCCGACGAGAAATATCGCTCATCTTTGTTGTCTTTTTTTGGAGCGTTTTATGGGAAAAGGTATTGACAATGGAGAATAACAGACGGCCGCTGCCAATTTAGACGGCCGTTGCGGTCCGTGGAGAGTTGAGCGCATTTATTAGCCTGATCTACTGCCAAAGATCCCATCAAAGCGATAAGAGGACGGACAGGGCCCGACGTTTGGAACGGAAACGCGCTCTCGGGAGATTACGGGATGAGACCGACCGCAGGCCGTGAGATTACGAGATATCAGCTGCGATAATGGCCCATGTGTGTTTTGTCTGTGATCGTGTAAGAGTTACAGTCCGATTGGCTAAAGACTGACGGGATTCTCACGTTTTTCTCTCTCACACAGATGCAGATCTTCATGTACAACTCGGACGACTTCGACAGTCTTAACACAGCCATACGGGAGAAGCGGGTAATTGCGGCCATGGCTGTCTTCTTTCAGGTGAGAGCTCGCCCGTTTCCAAAGCGTCTTCATGTTCAGCCGCTGAGCTCTGTCAGTGCTAAGTGCTGGCATTAAACACCATTGATTTTGTAAGGAGGTTTTCTCTCGTCCCATTAAGTTCAGTGATACTGAAGCGTCACACTCGCAGAAAACTCACCGCCGCTGGCTTCTGTATGGAAAAACACACACGTATTCACTCCCTTTCTGTTCTGTTCTTTTGTCAACCCCAGCTGCCATAATTACAAAACAGCAATTTAAGGCTCACAGTCTTCCACCAGGACTTGTGTGTGTGTGTGTGTGTGTGTGTGTGTGTGTATGTGGGTTTGTATACTCATTTTTTTTACATTTTGAGAAATGACACATCTGTCAGAGCAGTCAGGCTGTAATCACACAGAGTTCAAAAGATTCATCAAACACTTCAGAAAACAACTGACAGGGAACACAGAGAGCGTCACGGAGTGTGCGAACGGGTCAAAACGTCCTCACAAGGACATTCTTTCGGCGATTTCGAGGATTTATGAGGAAAATGGCTTAAACATATGCAATAATGTTTCAAAGGTGCACTCGTTTTTGTTTCCTGCATTAGTCAATATCACAATCATCTTTCGATCTGAATGTAGTAGCAGCACATGAAAACAAATAGAAATAAATATGTTAGCACTGTTACAAGTTATTTGGACTTTTTATGCCTGGACAGCGAGTAGTTCCACCTGCAGCTAAAAATGGATAAGCTGGAGACATTCAATGGACATTAAAATATATTAATACTTTTATTTAGCAGCAATGCATTAAACTGATCAAAATGACAGACATTTATAATGTTACAAAGATTTAGTATTTTCTGCCTGCATTTCAAATAAATCTTCACGCATCAAAGAATTCTGTAAAAATAAATCACGGTATTAGGTAGGTACAATATTTTCAACATTGATAATAAGAAGAAAATTGCACCGAACCGCAAACCTCTGTACAGCAGTGTATATATTTCACTAGAAATCATTCATTAAGTTTCACGGAGATACAAAAAAGCATGCATATATAGATGTTTTAGACATTAAAACTTTAGCTTTTCAGTGTTTTTCTTTGAAGAACAAATGTATTATCAAAGAAATCGTGCAGAAGACTAATCAATAAATGATATGACACGATTTCCGTTTAAAAGGAACGAGTCTAAATTTCATCTGAGTAGAGTATATTTATATGTTTCCCTCTCCCTCATCTGTCTCATTCTCGTACGCAGTTATCGGAGGAAATCTCTGTAGCGTGTGTCTCGCTCGATATCTCTTTTATTTGGAACTCACACCCTTTTCTTTATTGCCCAAGCGTTTAGTCGGTCTGTCCCTGATTAAAGAAGATAGCAGCGGGAACATCTGTCACGATTCGTTCATAGGCTTATTTATAAGACACACGTCCACAAACTAAAGCACGGCTATTAGCTGTTAGCATGTAGCCGAAGATTTGTTCTGTATTACACTCGAATCACAGGCTTGTCGGTGGCCCGGTGGTGGTATATAATTTATTGTTGGTTATTGTTTCAAGTTATTGTCTTGTGCTTGTTTTATAGCTGGCAGTTATTTGCGTTCCTCATTTACTCTTAATCAATCGCAGGGCTTTTTTTGTTTTTTCTCTCTCTGGTACAGCTCACAGCTGCCGTATTAAAAAGCTCACTCTGAGCTCAGTACAATAAATGAGCATTTTTATTTTCCATCTGCTAAAATGTGCTTTGAACTTTATTGATTTGCATGTGCTATTTTTACTCGTGAGGTGGAACGGGGCTCTTAAAGTGAGTTTCAAGCAGTTTGCTGCTATTTATTTTACCTCAGGGTTTGTTCTACGAGGAAGTCCAGGTGTTTGTGGGTTGTGGGCGACCTCTCGCATACGTGCTCATTTGTAGACTGCTTTCACTGTTCCAGCAAAGTAGAACGCAATATGAGCTCTGGTAAAGGGAAAGTTCGCCCTAATACCAAAAAATTGCTGTTAATTTTACTCACACTTGGCCCACCCAAGATGTGACTTGATTTCTTCAGTAGAACAGTGAAAAAGAAGTGCTCCTTGGTGATTCATAAAATGCAAGTGAACGGTTACCGGCGCTGTTACACTCAATACCTAAATAAAGGTGGCCGGCACAAAATTAACATCCGTGGCTCCTGACGATAAATTGAGATCTTATGAAGTGAAACAATCAGTCTGTGCAAGATTATTTACAGCATTATTAGCTGTTTTCCAGAGCCACAGATAAATGACGAAAAAGTGATTGTCACTTGACTGTCACTCCGACTGGAAATGAGCCGAAATAGTGGCGTATCTGATCCTGTGGTGAAGAAACTGAAGAGGAGACAGGAAGTAAAGTGGGAGAAAGATGGGGCGGGATCGTGAAAGGAGCAGGGATTCGAACTCGGGACGCCTGTAGGGCGACAGCACTATATGTTAGCGCGCTGCTCACAAGGCTGTCGGCGCTGACCTGAGATAATTCATGTTTAGTTTAGTTTAAATGGAAAATCTTTTACTCACCCTCATGTTGTTCCAAACCCAAATTACTTCTTTCTTCAGTGATGTTTTTTTTTTTTTTTTAATGACAGAAAGTTTTGTCATTGTGGAAAGTCGTGACGGTAAGTAAACGATGACACAATTTTCACTTTTGGTGTGAACTCTCCCTTGAAGTTGCTCTACTGTCAGTCTGATGTTGTTGACCTGCAGAGACCTCACACTGTCTCTCTCTCAACACGTTTGGCCGTCATTTTTCACACTCTCTGGCCCTAGCTGTCCTGAGGCGAGCCAGTGCTGCTACTAAAATAAGAAAAATATGCCAGTTGCCGAATCCGTGTTTTCTTCTCCACACAGTGCCTTTCCAACCTCTTCTTGCTGCAAAGAAGAAAAATCTTAGAACTGAATTTTCACCAACGACACCTTAAGAATCTGTCTGTCATTTTTCGTCTACCTCTTTGTCATTCTGTTGTCTTGTTTTCTGTCTGTCTGTCCGTCTGTCTAATTGTCTGTCATTGTATCTGTAAGTCTTTACCTGTGTCCTTTTTATCTTTATGTTTTTTTTATCTGTCTGCTATCTATTTTTCTGTCATTTTTGTCTGATGGTCTTTCTTTGATTTTATTGTTGTTCTGTTTATTGTTGTTCTTGCAACAAGGTTAAACCAAATATAGTTTTTAAGTTTTTAGCACAAATACACTGATATGTTTACTGTAAAATTTTCTCGTGACAGGAGCTGCCGTGGCGTTAACAACAAACAAACATCCCGATTGTCTGTCCGCCTGTTATTTTGACTGTCTGTCTGTCGTGTGAGCTCCGTGAGCAATCACTACACTGAGGCTGAAATCTGTCTAAGAAAACTGTTCTAGACAGCGGTTGTATTGCAGACTTGTGCCGTTCACTGTCAGCGCCCACTTCCTGCGTCGAGCTTCTGGAATTCTCTTTCATGCAAGAAACAGCACAAGAGTGTTCAAAGAGCCTGGAGAGATTTATGTGAGAGAGAGGGCGGCTGAGGGCCAGTGGAAGTGCGTGAATCCTTTTCACTCCCGCCTCGTGGGAATGTTGGTTAGATCGGCTAAGCAGCGCTGGCCTCCCTGATACACAACCAACACACAGACACACGCACAGACTCAACAATAGACCTCACCCTTGGGTCCTCTCTGTCAAAGCCTGTCTTCTGATTCAATCCTATAGGGGCTTCTTAAAAGCACAAACCTCTATTTGCTACACCTCCGTCCAAGAGAAGCAAAGGAAGTGTGCTCCGCCTGTTATGGATTTTTCCTGATCTGTGCTTTTTTTAGGGTCAATATTGTTAAAATTATTTTCAAACCATTTTATTTTTGTATATAGTCAGCGGTGAGCCAGCTTTCATTCTCTTTCACTCTTTCACACACACACACACACACACACACACACACACACACACACACACACACTAGAGGTCAGTACTGCAGCTTCTCTCTTTCAGGCTTTATTGCATACTGGAGACTTTTGTCTGCGTTTAACAATTCAGTCGGTTCAGGTGCATCTCAAACACAGCAGCTTTTGAAGCAGTTTGAGGCATAATGGGTTCTCTTATGTGAGACTGTGTTTGTGTGTGATTGCAATCATTTTGGTTTTTATGACATCAGCACAGAGCACTAACATCACATGCTCATGCAGACTATCTGCCAGCTTTTTCCTATGTCAAAAATGGTTTCGGTGGTAGTAGATTATTGTTTTAGTGTATGCATACTGTCTGTCTCTCTGTCCTTTGTTCTCGTCTGTCTATCTGTCTGTGTCTGTCTGTCTGTCTGTCTGTCTGCCCCTCGTCTTACAGTTTGTCCAACACGAATGAGTCATTCTTCTTCATGTATTCCTTCTCTGTTTCTCAGGTGGGGATGAAGGACAATCCTGCGGTAGATCCGATCATTCACGGTCTAAGAGGAGTGGTTCATCACGGTGAGTAGATGATTTAATCCAACGGAATATTGCAGTTCAGATTGAGCGTTCAGCATTGAAATGGATCACATGTATTGTTTTTTACTAGTTACATGTATTTGCGTTTACCGCACAGCTACAAATTTGTCGGCGTCCGGCGTGTCTCACATGCTGGAATGAACAAAGCCGACTCGTCTGCTATTAGTCAGTCTGTTTGTGAAACAGCCCTTCAGTTCTGACAGGATCTCAGGCCCCTGCGGCCTCTGACTAACGCGATGATGATATGATGATGATATCGAGTCAGGAGATCTGGCTGAGAAATCAAGGGTTTCTTGAGCAGAATGTGTGCTCAAACTGTAGATTTATACAATATATGTATATATATATATTCCTGTCATATATCTAGACTGGCAAACAGACAAACGCCCACACATATGCGTACATAAACACATCATCTGCTCTCTGTCGTTTTGACTCTAGCTTTGACTGGAATGTGTGTAATTTTGTACTCGTGCTTGTGTTTGGCGGTCTCTGTAGTCTGATGACAGATGTAAGGGTAGACACTTACGCACCAAATAGATGAACAGAAGTGGCGTTACACGAACCACAAGCTGATACACAAACAAAACATTACCAGAAACTACCTCTGGCCCAGCAGAATACTCGTTCAGTGCGGAACGGTACATGTGATGTTTTTTTATGGATTCCAGACAGTTTTGTTTAAAGAGGGTTAGTGTGTACTTTGTCACTGGCATCATAAAAACAGAAATTTCCTGGTTTTTAGCCAATTATCTCTCAAAGACCCAGACTCCACCCACAGTCACAGTGTTAGACTTTCGTGGTAAATTTCCCTATGAATGAGCTACTTGTAGTTGCGTTTGCATATTGAACTGAAATTGGAGAAAGCATGGCAGCATACTTCCTCTTTAAGATTTTACATTTTGGCTGCGCTAGGGACACCAAAAGATAATTTTCATTTCGCAAGATGACTTTACCCTGAAAATTACTTTACGTAAGTTGACCCTTAAAAGTCATCTACAATTTCCTCAACGTTCCTTCTGTCTGCTTCCAGACATTAAAAGCTCTGAAATGATGAAGACGCCACCAGCTGCTCCCAGCGTGAACCGAACGAAAATTCCGGAATATTGAGATGAAACGGCGAGGTCCGTCCGTGATTCAAACAGAGTAAATTGACGTCTTTAAGGGTTTCTTAGTTAATGCGCTCTTGTTCTGCCTGCTTTTCAGTCATCTCAGGAACATCTCTCTATGTGTCCGCGTGAAGTTTAAAGGCACGCCGAGGCTTTGATGGTAATTACCGGCCTGCGATTTGCGCTGCCCACTGAGACGGTCGTAGAAAGCGAGCGAGAGAGAGAGAAAGAATGACGAAGTCGTGGTGTAATCCGGACGGCCGTGGTACTAAAAGCAACGCGGTGCCTTTCTGACAAAGAGATCAACTCTAATGCAGTGTAATAATGGCACTCACTTTAAACGGCGCCCACTCAGAAGGGATTTTACCAAGACTGAAAATAGTCCTGCCTACACCTGCTGCCAGACGACAAATATCAGCACGCTCTATCTGATGAGACTTACCAGAATGTGATGAGCGTGATTACTCCATTTTTACATTTTCTGATAAAGAGCGCTGCGAGTCATCTGTGCGCCCGCAAATGTCGCCACCAGGATGGCAGGGTGTCGCCAGGACGAGGCTGTGCGCTTGATAGGAAAAGAGCCTCGTCTCTGTGATATTTGGGTCTCTCAGAGCAGCTCTAGAGATGGGAATTGTAAGATATGTAAAAATATTTTGTTTAATATTGAGTTATTTTGGTACATGTTAGGAATAAACATTTGGGAAAAATAACTCTAATAAAATTTTATTGCCACATAATGAGAGGATAAAAAAAATAAAAATAAAAATAAAGACTTTAATCTTTATAATTCATGAATGAAAACATTTTGTAAGATGATTTTAATGTACATTTTCCATGGTAATGCAATGTCTGATTTTAAAATGCCTTTCAAAGGATGAATTTTGAGATTTTAAGTTTTGAGCTGATATATAATTTTTTTTATGATTTCTAAAGCGTAAAAGGGAAAAAGGCAACGAAGAAAGTCTTTTGTGACAAAGGTCAGAACTCATGTTATGATGTAGATTTTTTTTAAGTTGCACTCTTGTCATATATTAATCTATTACTTTTCCTACATAATTTGTAACACAAAAATATGGTAAAATATCTATTTAGGAGTCTTAGACCTTTCCAACGATGTATAGTTTGTCATGATTAGATTAGGATTTATTTGTAATATGGTGAAGTAAACTTAGGCGTCCCACAGGGTGGACGGTGACAGTTAAAGGGTTAATAACAAATGCACTCTTATAGAATAATAAACGCAATCTTTGAAAAGGACATGTTTACGCAGAGTTTTAAATATGTTAAGCATAAAGAAAAACACAAAAGCAAATGTATTTGTCATATGAACAAGTCAGTAACTATATCTACATCTCTCAGTTCATGTGAACGTTTGTGTTCAAAATCTAGTCATTTCAGTAGGAATCCACTCAGTCAGGAATATCACAAGACGGCAAAAGATTTCCTCATGTGGATTTCAGGATTAGTTTAAAGTTAGTCGTATGAATTATGTATGTATATTTTTGATTCCAGCTTATAAGAGCCATTCGTGAACTGGACTCTTTTGTTTCACATCACAGATTCAGTTGCGATGCAGCCGAATACATGAAATAGTGCATGGATTCTGTCGCTTTAGTTTGGTGCTGTGTTCGATTTGCCAAACTGTTCATTTTTCACAGTCGCTTTGGTGCATTTCTGAAATCATCCTTTTTTGCAACTATTTGCAAAGAAGTATGTTCTCAAAACAATTTGTACAAATAGCACCACGCAATTGATTACCTTCAAAAGCCTGTAACTTACTCAGATCTTTAGTTCATCTCTCAAAAGTAAGTATTTATGTCAATGAACATATCAGTGGCATCAGAATAAAAAATGTCCTTGTGTCATTGTTCACAAGCAAGATAGTCAAAACGCTTAGTCATGTTGTCAGTATAACAGTGCACTCTGTTAGTATCACCTGATGTAAACTATGCCAACGGTTTGGATGACACTTGTATTGAAATGCAGAAGGCTGCACTTCTTATGTATGCCGTATATCCATTTCCAGAGTACAAATTTACACATTGCTGTATGTGGGACATTGACTGAAAGAGACTGGATTGGATTCATAGTTACACTTTTGCTAGTGGTCTGACAAAAACACACACACACACACATTACAAAATAGAAGAAGAAATATGGGCACAAAAGTGAAAAAAACGAAATTAGAAAGGCAAACGCAGGCAGAACTTTGCTTTTGCATGCAGCACTGAATGAGGAATTTCAGAGAACTGGTTTATCATTGGTTGATCTGCATTCTCCTCATTAGTGAAAGTCAAGATTCACCTGCACAATTTGTGGCAAATTCACAAAAAGACTAATAGAAATGTGTAGAAAATATGCTTGACAGTTTATGACAACTAGCCACTTATGAACCCATGACTAGATGTTTTAAGGGTTAAGAGCAACATTTTAGCAACTGATAATGTAGGAAACCACAGACCAATCTACATAATCAATTGCATAAATGTACCAAAGCAATCGCAACTTGTTCAAAAGAATGTGAAACTGCTAATACAATGTGCACGAGTGACTAGATGACGTGGACGTTGAACAAGTACTTTTGAGAATTTCATTTCTGATCTGAGAAAAGCACCAAAGCCACTGAGAAAAACTGTAACAGAGCATTTTTTGCCAAAATGATATTTTATCAGAATATACAGCTACTTTTGAATGCCCATCAACTGAGAAAGGTACTTTTTTGTCCCATATTGGTCTAGTTATCATGTACAGCCAAACCTTGAGTCCTTGATTCACACAATAAACTAGAAGCAGACAGAGGCGCATTTATTCATCCTCTTAATTCACTCTGTCCACACCAGTCAGACTCCTGCGGCAGCTGTTTGCTGGAGCGTGTTGATCTGGTTTGCTCAGTAGGGTTGTAGTAGGGGCTGATGGAGGTGTGTGTGTGTGTGTGTGTGTGTGTTCTCGGCAGGAGGTGGGACGGGGCTGCGTTCTCTCTTCTTATCCCAGACAGATAGGAGCAGGGGGTCTGCACATATTCAGAGCCGTGTCTCCGCTGTCGGTGCTCAGACATCTATAATTTCAGCCTGCTGATCTCCTGCCGCATACGTAGACGACACGCAGGAAGCTGAACCAAATGATTGCGTGCAGCCGTATGAGAATCCTTAAACCTGTTTCTCCCCAATCCGGCTACAAAAAAACGCAGATCTGAGCAGAGTTCTGGGAGTGTTGGCGCTTAAGAGGCGTGCATCCGTGTTGAGAAGCACAAGGAGGAATTTTACACGCTGTATTTAAAGCTCTCGACCGGCGGAAGAGGAGAGACGTCTTGTTAAGCGATCCTCCATTAGCCTCCTGTAGTAATTTCTCTTAATTTTTAACCACATGTTAGGAGCTGACGCGTCACGCAAATGCCCAGTCGCACATTACGAGACCCGGCGTGAACAACGGCGCATTTGCGTTTGCTTCAGATCACAATGGACGCGTGCAGGCGCATTATACAGGCCCTCTGGGAACATGTCACTTGCGAATCCTTAATTCAAGCATGTAAGCTTTTGTTCCTTCGCCTGACGTTAACATGAACAGGTTTTAATGAATCTCTTATGAAGTGCATGCTTCATTTTAACGTCAGCGGCGGGGACAAATGAGGTCCGTATAGAGCCGCTCGGCTGGGGTCGGGTTCGCTCGCGACAGTACTTTCAGAGTTATTGAAGCTATTAAAGGGGACGTATAATAGATGGCAGGAAATTCCTTGCTTTTTCACAGTATGATGAAGTGCAATGTAGATTGAGCTCCCTCTCCAGTCCACTCGGACTATTTATGGAAATGAAGCAGCTTCATCAAAATGTTCGAAACCGTACGGCTCATGTCACGTTCACCCAGTAGCGCGTGCTCAAAACAGGCAACTATTTATTCCAAATTACTGGATTATTTAACATTAACATATGACAGCCCACATTTACATTTACCTTGACACCTGTTTACTATTTAGTAACTTGGCTCTCCCCAATGACAGACATGTAAGCATCGCATGTGAAACTAAGCAATGTTGTTTTTGATGCAAGAAATCCTGACTAACAGTATTGAAATGCCACAAAACTGTGTAATTTGGCCACTTATAGCTAAAGATTTGTTTGAAGGGTTACCAAAAAATATCACTTCCTCTCATTGTTTACCCTCGTCATCACAGATGTATAGGAATTTCCGTCTTAAGATTAACACAAACTATGTTTTTTTTTTAAATCCAACTCCATGAGTACATATAATGGTGTAACAGCGAATGGGTGGCATAATGTTGTTGTACCAAAAAGCACAAACAGCCATCATGATATTAATCCATGTGACCCAGTGGATGAATAAATGCTTCTGAAGCAAACCCTTACGAAAAAAAAGTTTATTCAAGTGTGCTGTTAGCATACTTCTTTTAAAGTAAAAATAGGAAAGTATTTTCAAAGTTCTTTTCCAGTACTTCTCGGAAATGTGCTTTATGTACTTCTCAGAGATACACTTAAAATGACATCTGAGTATACCTGACTTATATATATAATAATATATATACTTAATAATATATTAAAGCTATATTATACTAAGCTCAGAGAATCCATGTTTTCATTGTTATACGGTAGGGGGCGCTATAACACATCTTCTGTACAATATTTCCAAAACATAAGCAAAGAAGAAACAGAAACAACACATGCTTTCACATGTGATCTAACACAATCATCAGACATAAAAATATATTCATCATAACAGTGTAATGCTGAATAAAATGTCGACCCATGAAAAGTCAATGATGACTGTCAGCTTTGAGGTGTTGATTGATTCCATCTACGTTTTGATTATCATTCTGAATCCACCCTGTTGAAAAAACTAGCATATGCTGGTTAGGCAGGTTTTGATGCTGGTTTATGCTGGTCCTTAACTGATCAAGCTGCTAGTCAAGAACCAGCATAAACAAGCATCAAAACCTTTCAGTGTTTTGTTCAAAATATTGTTTATTTATTTATTTATTTATTGTTTTTTATGAAACTTACCCACATTGAAGTGTTTATAAAAAATAATGCATGAAGCTAGAATAAAATGGTTTTGTTTACAAGCAGATGCCCTGTTTTTTCTTTTGATGTTTTGTATGCTCATATATTCATGTAACAAAATGTATACAAATTAATACCTAAATAGGGACATAGTAGTACACTTAAAGTGTGATGTAAAGATCCCCTAAAGAAAACTTATAAGTATACCTGCAGTATGAAACTACTAAACTAGTGGTTTACTGAGACTATACATCACAGTTTACTTAAAAATGCTACAAGTATTTAATTAGTAAACTATCAGTATACCTATACGTTCACTTTTAGTATAGTTGCAGTACAAACTAAAAACTTAGATGTAAACTAGTTGTGTACTTAAAGTTTACTACTGTTATACTTAAAGTATACTTAAAAGTATACTTTTATATGCTAGAAAGTGGGCCAGTTTAGTCCCAAGGAGTACTGAAATGGTACGCTTACAAGTATACTACTAGTACACTGATATTTGTATACTTACTACATAAAGTATACTTAAAAATATACTTGAACTTTGCTTAAGTATACTTGAAGTAAACTTGAAGAACATGTGTGTGTAATAAATTTATGCAAATAATATTTTAAACCATTGCTTCCAGCCCAGTGTCATAGATGCGCAAACCAGCATGAACCGTGACATAAGTGCACTTGTGATATCTGTGTGAAGTGTCGGTCCTCTGCACTTCTGCACCTCTTCTTGCACAAGTTTCACATTGCATTTATGTTCACGTCTAACGCAGATGTGACCCTCTTGTGAACATGCATTCACACAGTTGTTCAGAAGTGATGTTTATGGGGAAAAAAGTTAGTTTTTATACCTATTGCTTTGCTTTGGGATTGTATGGACTACTGTCATGACGGCTGGAGCAACAACATACAGTATGGGCTCTTGTTCAGTTGGACTAAAAGAGACAGATTATTTTTCTGAAACAAATGATGAGAAAACTTTGATTTTTGGGTGAAGTGTCCATTTATAGTTGCTATGAAAAACCAGTTTGCTTCTGTATTCTAATATATTTCAGGATGTTTAATGAGAAACAAGAACAGGGTTTGATTTCATCCCTCAGAAATTGTAGTGGCAAATTGAAGGGAAATTTCCTCAGCGCTGTCCTGGCTGTGCTCGTTCTCCTAGCGCGGCAGCTGATGTAACCTCCTGACGGACGCTCCGGCGGCGGGACTGCGTGTGGCGTGCTGGGTTCAGACACGGATGTGTGACTGGAGCGTTTGCCCCGTGGCTGCGTGTGTGCGTGTGACAGGAAAGCGCTCTGTGGCATCCATTACCATGCCACTGAGGCACGGCGAAAGCTCCTCTCTCTCTAGTTCTACATTCCCAGTCCAACCTTCAGGGGATTACCATTCATTCAACCTTAACTTCAATATACACACAGCACAAGGCACGTTAGCCTCCCCATTTACACGCTAGCCATCTCGGCGCATATAAATGAGCGCGTGCTTCTGTTTGTTTTGCTCTCTCTCTCCCTCTCTCTCTCGGTGAGCGATAATGAGACCGCTATCGGATCGCAGTATCTCTAAACCCCGCTGTGATCGGTACTGGCGTTGTGTGTTGCGCGTTCATGTTCGTCCCATCGCGCCACACCAGTCGCCGAGTATTGTTCGCTCAAGCGAACGTCTCTTCTCTGGGGTGCATAAATCAAAACACTCAAATGAGCTCTCAGCTTCTGTATGGAATGTATTACAAGAGCATTAATTCAGTCTTCCGGTGGTGTTTTGAAGCCTTCATTGGCCGGGCCGTCACTGCACTGATTGGCAATACATGGGAAAGGCGTGGAATCGCACAAATGGCCTAATGGTGGGACGGAGAGAGTCAACAGTGTGTTTTTCGTTATTGATTATGCAAATTCATGCAAAGATATTTCTAAATCAAATGCCGTTCACATGCTAAGCTCCTCTGAACAGGACTCCTAGCGTTAGGTTTGGAATATGGGTCAGCGGACTGGCGATATACTTCATTCTTTGTGCGTCATCGTCGCTTCGCATCAAACCAATCGACTTGCTCCATCTGTTTATCTTGATTTCAGACGAAATGTTTGTGCGTTTGAAAATCAGAACAAGAAACACTCGAGCGGAAGCTGTGTAATTCAGCGGTTTTATCATGTCGCCAAGCCAGCCATATGTTGGGCAGGCATTGTTGGATGGAACTGATAAGCGTTTCAATCAGAGGAGGATTATGGGTAGAAATCTGCAGATTGTGTCCTCTCGAGGATTGAGTGGCTTTAAAACGCTAAACGCACAACTCATCCACAGCTCGAACATCTCGTTTGGTCTGTGTCTCTTTTTGGACAAACAACAGACACGATGGAGAAAACAATTCTAGGACAATACACGGATTAATCTCAAAGTTACAGCTGCTCCATTTTGCTGTGTACAAAAAAAAAAAAAAAAAAAAAACATTTTCAGAATCAAATAAGCAAGCTTCACAATCAGAGTTTCATACTTCCTAAAGTAAACATGAGTGTTTGTTCATACTAAAGTCATGATGACAGAGTGTTGCTGTGCAGATTCTGAGCTATTCTGAGTTTTTTATTGTTTACTACAAAAAAATCTGATTGCTTATTAAAGTAATGACATACCTCTATTGACTCTTGAATTGAATCAGTTGTATCTTATTATCTGTTTATTTTTACTCAATCAGAAACATACAGTATAGTGAGTCTAGTGTGGAGTGATTCCCAAAAAAATGATTCCATTTTAGTGAAACCAAACTACGCAGTGATTGAGAAACATAGTATGAATTCAGTGAACCGATTGCTGTAAGAAAGACTCTTAGAAGCAAATAAACTTAAACAAATCCAAACCAGGTGCAGTCCAACCAGTTTTTAAATGAGTGACTCTTATGAGTCATTTTTAAAGAATCAAACACTTACTGTGCTGTGTTGTTTGTAGGGCTTGTGAGATCACTGTAATTACTGACTGTTTGTTCAAATTACTATGTGTAGTTAAAGACAGGCATTTTGACTTTTTCTCAGTAATATGAATTATATTTTATAAAAATAAATGGACAAAAAGGTGTAGTTAAGTCTGATTATTGGATTCCATTTATACTGCTTCGAAAAGACTGTGAAAAGGACTATTAAAAAATCAAAAGAATAACAGTAGAAAAGAATAAGTCTATTTATTATCAAAATTATGTTGCCACTTGGCAATGGTGTTGTATTTATTTCTCTGAACTGTAGAGAAGAACCTGATTCAGAAACCTAACAATATAAGCATCAGTAATCAACACCGCTAACTACACAAAATGCTTCTTCACAAAGTATTTTTTGTTCTTCTTCTTCTTGTTCCAGAGAAAGAGACATTTCTGGAGCCTTTCGTGCTGAGAGACCTGTTGCCGTCCTCCATCGGGAGCTACTACCGCTACATCGGCTCTCTGACCACGCCGCCCTGCAGTAAAGTGGTGGAGTGGATCGTCTTCAGCCGGCCCGTGTTCCTCTCCTATAAACAGGTGAGTCTTTGCCACACGTATGAAGGCGTTTCAAAGTTACTCATGCTATGTGTGTCTTTAAAAAAAAAAAAGCATATGCTGAATTATACTAAACGAGATTGGGAATTTAGTATGCATCTTTACTCAAAGCAAAGCTCAAAGTCACAATTCCCACAATACAGAGCGGCTGACCCAGTTGAGAAGTCTGAGGAGTTAAAACTGTTTGAGATTTATTAGACAGAGCTGATGAAAAACACTTGGGGTTTGGGACAAGAGCTGAGCGGTATGAGAAATAAAAGAAAAGAGCGGTGTGAATAATGCCCTTTATTGTTCTAATGGACCCTACAGGACCGCAGGCTTCGGCCACACCGACTCACGCCTCGCCATTAGTATGCGTCGCCCTGCGCACGTTCGTCCCGTCCTCCCTCCAGGCTGTGCTCCTGAGCTCCGATTGATAAGGAAAACTCTCAAACTGAGCTCTCACACTGTAATATAACAAAACCGAGCAAAAATGGGGCATCTTCATGCTATCAGGCTGAAGGTCAGGTGAGTTTCCACCAAGAGGCCTGGTTTGGAGCAGAAATGATGAGGGTGGATGCTGTGGGGTGAGCTCTCACCACCGCCACCGTTACGCTCAGATACCAGACAGTGAGGGATGTGATAAGTGAGGGCAAATGTTTATGCCGTACAGGCAGGGAACGCAGTGGCTGTTTATGAAGGTTGTTCTCCACCAGAAAGCGATCCGCTCCGTGGCTTCTGATCTCAGCGCGTGTTAAAAGAGAAACGGCAAACAGAGGCTTTGCTCTTACATATAAAAGATCAAAGGAGATCTGTATAAACCTCGTCCGGCCATGTAAGACTCCATGTTATTTCAAAGTCTTTTTAAGGTTTGTAACCATATGGTGTAAGACTTTGTAACGATAAAAGTAATTTTTTAGAACCAGAAATAGACAACACATATTTAATTTGATATACAAAAACAAGACTGCAATGGACATAAGTACCAAATTTCAGTTTTATAACTCTAAAAAACTGTATATTGCGTAATTTGTAAACAGTTCTGTGATTCTGTTCTGCTCGTTTATCTTGAATGGAGCTCAATATGTCATACTGTTGTGTACCTGATTGTCCAACATTCAGCTGATGCAGTACTGAAATTATATATATATATATATGTGTGTGTGTGTGTGTGTGTGTGTCAGTACTGCATGATAGAGTTTGTTGGTCACAATGTACATTAATGACCAGGTGAAGAAAGTTTAACATACTTCAGCAAATAAGTAAATAAGAGCTGTTAAAAGGGTCATCGGATGCAAATTTCACTTTTACATGTTGTTTGAACATTAATGTGTGTTGGCAGTGTATGTACACATCTACCCTATAATGATAAAAATCCATGCAGTGGTTTTTAATTAATCTGTAAAAATAAATAGCCGTTCTCAGATGCCGTCACACCGACAGAGGCCACTCCCACCATAGTTGATTGACATGAGCGTCTTACCTCAGACCCGCCTTAAATCATCTGTAACAGTCCGACAGCAGGGATGTAAGTTAGTTAAGAATATCTCCGATTGAGGTGTTGTGTTACTGGATGTAATAATGAACGTTGTGGTCGTCATTTACTCCCGACATCTGAGCCGCTGAAGATGCAGTGGATTACGTTTGTTTGTGAAGGGAATGCGCCTCCCGATCTACGTAAATGCGTCTATGTTCACATGAATCATTCGTGATCCAGCTTCACCTACAGCAGAAGTGAGTGTAAGGGTTTTTAATGAATCTCTGCAATCACCTTTCCTAGTAAACAATCTCTCAGAGCACAGCTCACCCAGAGAGGGGCGGGGCGAGCAGAGCTCATTTGCATTTAAAGGAACAATCCCTCAGAATGGGTTGATTTTTGACAAGGTAAAAAGGGTGTTGTTTTACAAAACCATTGAGGATTTTTAAACAAAGTATATTACAGACTTTTCATCAAGACCCTAAAGAATCATATCAACTTGTGGAAAATGTGCATCCGATGACCCCTTTAAGGTCTGAATTTGTGGTGGCTGTGCTTTAAATTAAATTAATATGCAGTGTAATGTACATCCAGCCAGTTGTTATCGCAAAACAAAGACGTATATTATCCCTTACTTATTATAATCTTAATTCAAGTCTGACAGTAATCAGTGTCGAGTGCTACTGTAAGGTTAACTCTGCCTGGTTTAAATTTTTCAAAATGATTAACAGTTAAAAATATTAGAAATTTAGAAAGTTAATCAAAAAGTAATCAAATGTAATACGTTACATTACTTTAATAAAGTAATTGGAAAGTTACACTACTTATTACATTTGAAATAGAGTAAGCTGTAATCTGTAACCCAGTGGTTTTCAAACCTGTCCTGGAAGCACATTTTATCAGAAACACCCAATTCATGTTGTGCAGCCTCTACTAACGATCTGATGAGCTGAATCAGGTGTGTTAGATGAGGGAGACATCTGGGAAAATGTGCAGCGCAGGGGTGCTTCCAGGACCAGTTTGAAAACCACTGCTGTAACCTATTACATTTCCAAAGTAACCTTCCTAACACTGAATACATGAAGGATATACGAGTTATTTAACAGATTTAATTATTGCAGGTTTGTGGCATATTCTGAGATGGCCTCCGCGCTTACTCCCTATTTTCCTCAATATGGGGGCAGGAGAGCTGTCATTCAGTCAATGGTAAAACAAAGTAACTGCTAACAAAGTAACTCAGATATTTACTTATAAATTAAAAAAAAAAGTGTTACTTTACTACTTACTTGAAAAAAAGTAATCTGATTACGTAGCTCACGCTACTTGTAATACTTTACCCCCAACACTGGTAATGACTAGTCTTTCAGCTAGTTGATTGATATTTTGTATTTTTTAGATTTCATATTTTGTAGTGGCAGTACGTCAGTTTCCTTTCTTGTCTTTTCATTGACAGTTGGGTTACATCTGGCGCCATTTCGAGCTGAAAATTAGTTGCGGCAATTGCTCTTCTCTTCTTGTGCTCCGTCTCGCCATTTTTGCACACAAGAGTGCATCTTATGTAAACGCCCTGCTAAGAAACCCACAGACAGAGGTCAGCTGAACCAGAAACCAGGCTATTCTTGCAGGCTAGTTGATTTTGCACATGCTACACTTTTCCTTCACTTAAATTCCTGTTGTGACATATCGGCACACAGACGATTCAGCTCGTTTAGAAGCCCATTTTAAGGGTTTGAATGCAAATCAAAAACCCGACAAAGCGAGAAAAAGTGTCTTGAAATGAAGAATGAGGAATAAATGTCATCTACATTCAAAGTCAAGAAATTTTATAATCGAAACCATTTATGAAATGCTATGAAGGCATTTACGTGACTTTATATATAGTCAGCTTGCAATGCATAATCAGTGAGTAATGTGCAGTAATAGGCCAGATTTTGTCAGGAGCGTGAGTCACCGTCAGTATCCAAATGTACTGGGCCGCCAGATCAAACCTGCAGGAAGCGATACGTGTAGCGGTCACAGCTCAGCGAGCGTTCGGCAGGAAGACACGGTCCCTTCCGTAGAGCCGTAAACGCTGCCCACAGAAGCATTCTGCTCTCATTTGACACCTCTTAAAGTTCCTTTGTTCCCTTTCGTCTCTGGGTGATTTTGTTTAAAAGGAAACACTGCTGAGGCAGATATAAGTGAGTCTATGGAGGAAGACAGTTGTCCTTCACTCCCCATTTTTCTCGCTCCTTTGTTCTTCATCAAAGCAGGAAGTAGGTCACGGAGACTGACAGACGGAGCTCTGGGGCTTTTTAAGAGCCGATCGATGCTCAGCCGGTCTGCTGCATTTGCAACATCTGGAGCATAGGTGGACATCACATCACACACTCACACTCGTCTTGCATTTTGCCCCAAGAATGCCCCGTTGCTGCGGTTAGCCATAAGAGATTACTCAACCATCAGACTCCAACATGTCTTTCAGGCAGTGACGCACACACAGATGTGTGACCCAGAACGGCCCGTTGCTGCGATTTCCCACCAGGGATTACTTAACCTTCATACCCATGATGCACAGTCATTGCATAAACACACACACACACAAATCTGTCCCGGATTACTACGGCGCTAAGAATCGTACACAACAAGATGCGTGCTTTTGTAGCCGCCGCCCAATCCCAGTAAGCTGTTTACGAGCGCGGTTTTGGAATACGAGGGATTAATAGATGAGGATTGTGATTAGGAGATTATTCGAGAGCGCCATATTGATGCAGCGGATCTCAGCGCGGAGCCTTATAGCGCAGGAAGTGATGTCACAGATCAGACTGTGTGCTGTAATGCAGCGGGAACGTAGGATCTGACAGCGCTCGTGAGGCTGGGCGATATGACCGAAATCACGATATGGAGAGTTACATTTCGATATATATATCAATATATGGATAGCTATATATATCACAATAGAGTTGTTTTTGCATTATGTTAATGGTTTGATACCACTGAAGTTTCATAACTAATGTCATTAACATAAGTAAAAAAAAAAAAAAAAAACCCAAGCTTACTGAGGACAAGTCAGTGATAAAATAAGAACAAATGATTTCAAAGTAATATCAAATATAAAAATATTTAGAAATCCCTGTTGGTTTGAGCTGGTTTAAGCTGGTCATGTGCTCGTCCTAAGCTGGTTACCAGCTCAAACCAGCAACCAAGCTTCAAAACATTCCTAACTCGCATATGCTGTTTTTCAACAGGGATATTAATGTAAAAATATTACATTTATAATATCGTATGCTTTATATTGTTATTTCACTGATATATTATGTATATAATGACTTTTTTATAATTTTTATGTATGTCTCCAGAGCAGTGTTTCTCAATGGTTAGGCCTCAAACTCACACACATAGGCTGTGCTTCCTCTTACTGCATGTTTTGGTTTGAAGCGATCCATCAGATGACTTCATATTCCACAGGATCGGGGAGAATGTAAAGAGGCCAGTGTGCTGAACGTTCAGTGTTTTTAGAAGGCAGGAGAGGGAAGGAGGCAGAAGGTTAGTGAGGCATAGCAGAGGCGAAAATAAGACAGGCAGTCGGTCATGTTTTCAGCCTTTGATCAGCCTGTGAGCTAAAATAACATTCCTCTGAGTCACTAGTTCGGAAGGAGGGGAAAGAGACTCCGGGCGTCCTGGGAGATGACTTACTGAAAAATAAGAGACAGATATAAAAACATACTGAACTCTCTCTCTCTCTGTTTCTCTCTCAGCTGGAAGCGTTCTACTCCATCTTCACCACAGAACAGCAGGATCATGTTAAATCCGTGGAATACCTGCGTAACAACTTCCGCCCACTCCAGAGTCTGGACGGCCGAGAGGTCTTCAAATCCGCCGTCAAAGACGCTTGGCTGCCCGACCTGACCGACAGCTTGGGGAACCCGTACGGAACCGAGGCTTCGAAAGGTGGGCGGGCTCTCCTGGCAGCCGATTGGCTGGCAGCTTCTATCAAGCCAGATGTTCGTATATAACGGCCGTGCGTCACGTGCGCTCTACTCATAAGCTCGAGACTCTTTTTAGATACAAATTTAGATTCAAATAGATTCAGAGTCCCCTCTTTAGTGCTTACTCGTAATGCGCGAGCGAGCGCGCGTGTCGGTGTGTGTGTGTGTGTGTGTGTAATGAGAGCCAGTAGGTGGCATATGGTGCCGTCCTCTGCTATTGTGTCATTAGACGCTCCGTCTTTACTTGCCTATTTTCTCGCTCATTTCTCCGCTCCGTGTGGCGGCCGCGCTCGCAGGAAACGCACAGGACTGCAGCTTTTCAAGGACGCGCTGTTTTTCTCACCTCTGTCTGTGCGCCACAGATCCGCTCCACACGCTTCACCTCTGCTGGTGTCCAGAAGACAGCTGCTTTGGTCCGTGTTGAGCTTATTTAGACAAACTTACCTTTGGCGTCTGTTGCTCTCAAATAAAGCTAGCTATCATTACCAAATCCTAAACCTTTATGTAAATCCTAAGGATTTACGTGTCATTAATAGCAACGTTGCCCAACGTGTCGAAGTCTCTGGAGCGTCAGGCGGCAGCTTTAACCCAGAATCACACTGTGCACTGTAACGTGTTTTAGAAATTCTAATTCACATTGAGTTGTTCATCGAAATTAAATTCAATTATTAAATGAAGAAAAAATTCTATTAAATATTGATTTTGTATAGTGTTTGCATTTCCTATAGGAAATGCAAGGATGTATGGAAATGTTGAAAACAAGTGACTTTTACATTGTTAATAATATTTTCTAATACTTTTTATTCATCAAAGAAACTTTTAAAAAGGCATCACAGATTCCACAAAAATACTGGGAAGCACAATTGTTTTCAACATAATAATCAGAAATGTTTGTTGAGCAGCAAATCAGCATATTAGAATGATTTCTGAAGGATCATGTGACACTGAAGACTGGAGTAATGATGCTGAAAATTCATTCAAAGTACATTTTAAAATATATTAAAATAAAAATAATGATTGTTTTAGATTGTAAAATCAACCCAACAATTTATTCATATTAATACTGAATTATTCAATCTATTGACAGCCCTAGTTCAGTTTCATCAGTCACTCAACTTGATTTAATTGAGACGTGAGGTACTGAGTTTTTGATTATCCCCACCCTGCGTCGAGGACGTATCGTGACATTCAAAAAAACACCAGGGGCCTCATTTATCAACAGTGTGTAGAAAAGGTTCTATATTTTGTCCTTATATTTACCCACATTTTTATATACGAGTACAAGTTGGTGGATCGCACACGTTGCGTGAAACCCTTCTTATTACGCACACATCATGCGCACTGTTGATAAATAAGGGCCCGGGACTTTTTCCTGCTGTAAACTCCAGTTCATATAGTTATTTCTGTCACCGTTTACAGTGCAAACTTCCCGCTTTCTTGCTGCCTGGCAAACTG
This sequence comes from Cirrhinus mrigala, assembly GCA_036247105.1. Lineage (NCBI taxonomy): Eukaryota > Metazoa > Chordata > Actinopteri > Cypriniformes > Cyprinidae > Cirrhinus > Cirrhinus mrigala. The sequence continues at coordinate 26,785,303 of CM070017.1, forward strand.
TGTAAAAATGCTTTTGGTGACGCCGTGTTGATGTTTGTGTTGAGAGGAGTACTGCAGGCCTGACGTGGGTCATGAAACGGGATTTAACCCTGACACCCGCATCCTTACTGTCATTTCTACATCCCTTTATGAAGCCGTTTTCCTCATGAGAAGATTTGATCCACACAAACTGGCAAACAAAAATACACATGTTCTGCACACACCCACTGCCTCTCAATACAGACGAAGGTTGTTTACCCCACACACATAAAAACATTCATCCTACACACTGTTTTCCTGTACTATACCGAGCATAATATCTGGAGGGCTTTAACAGATATTGATTGGCACTGGCATTGTACCGCGGTAGCTCCTCTCATTTACAGTTCTCTCACATGTTCATAAAATCTTGCCCGGTGATCCGTGCTCCAAGTACAATCCCTCATTCCCCACAGCTGTAATAATAATACAGAGCACAAGACACAAATGACTGGTCAGAAACACCACACCATCCTCATCGTCACGATCAGGGCAAAGAGGAGAACCAGGCTGTGTTCTCCAGAGGAGAGCAGGATGGAGACCAAAACAACAGCTTTCAGCTCAGCTCTTCATTCCTCCTCACTCTCACACAGTTCTTCTCGTTTCCTCCTCCTCACTTTTTACAGCTGCTCAGACATTGAGAGCAAAAATGATAGACATACACAAAAAAAGGGTTGTGGCTGTTTCTTCAACAGACGCTTTTATGTATTTTATTTTTTATAAAAGCTTTTTACAATGGTATTTATTCATTTATTTTATTTTTTTAATACGAAATAAACAACCGAGGAAACATTTTAATTGTCCCTCAGGTGACATTTTTCACAACAAACAGAAATTTTGACACTAATTAAGTCAGTGATTGTGGCCAACATGTATTGGAGAAAAAAAAACATTTATTTCATAATTATGATTTGTTTCCCCCCACTTCCAATTGTTTTGCTTCATTGAAAGGTTCAGTGTTTGTGGATTTTTTTGAATGAATGATCAAGAGGATAAACACAGCCTTTTTTTTTTTTTTTTTTACATTTTTACCAAGGGGTGCTTGTGTATTTTTGTCATATTATGTGAAATATGTGGAAAATATCATGTATTTAGTATACACGACTGCAAGACTGACCATTTTATTCTAAAAAATATTTCACATTTCCACCACATTTCAAGATACTAGTTGTTTGTGGAAATGACATTTTTTAGAATAAAATGGCTGACTATTTTATCTTGTTAAGACTAATTTCATAACTAGCATTGTATGTCGGTTCAGAAAGGAAAAACAAAAATATCCACTGTTGGACTTTTATAGACAAATTAAAAGTCCTCAGGCCCAAAGGCAGCATCAGTCGACCAGCCCGGCCAGCTTGTTAACGCGGATCATAATAACTGCAGGTGACGTCCACCGATCCTCCTAAACAGCTGCTCAGATTCCAGCACATTCCAAACCAGAAATAGAATTAATTTGGGTGCTTGGGAATATTCTGAAATACTGTAATACGAAGAGAGAAGCGCTTCTCTTATCGCTCCCTGGTTATACGTTTAATTTCAGCTCCGTGCAAAATTGATTGCGGACGCCGTGCGCTGTCGTCGAAAGAATGAAAAGGGAACAGAAAGGATAGAATAAAGAAAAAAAGGATGAAAGGGTGGAGTAATGGTGTGATAGAGGCTGAAAACAGAAGCATATCAATGGCGCCTGCAGGCTGGAGCTGAACTTTTTGTCAGCTTCGATTAATTCAGAACACGCGCCGGATCATAGCTGAACTTTCGCTCGCGGTAGGCCAGACAGCCGAGTCGCTTTTATCTGAACGTAGTCCAGACTCTGACGCGGCACACATCTCCACCCGTGAGCGTGTCCGGCTGGGAAATGCGTCGCTTGAGTGTTTTGTTCTTTGTTAAACAATCGGTATTTCGAGCTAAAGTATCCGCGAACACATCAGCAAAAAATGAAACCTGTGTTTGTTTTTTCACTCCATGTGAGAAGAGCTTCCTCCATCCAGTGGTAGAATATTCTTTTTCATGCGAACCGTGTGTTCCTTTAAGCCGGCGTCACGTGTCGACTCGTTGGAAACGGCGCTCAAGGTTAACGGAGTGTTTGCACTTTCTCTGGCTCTAATTTGACTTCTGCTCTCACCTTCTCTCCTTTCCTGCTGTATCCCTCCATTAATCTCACTCTCCATGGTCAACAAGCCGGAGGGCCAAAGATGGCCTTTTTTATTAAACGCTTCTCTGTGCATCTCATAAGAGACCTGCACTCTCGCGCTGTAACCTCTGTGTTTCTGAGCGAACGAGAACGTAGCCGTAGATGGCTTATACACCGCAGCGCTGGACGGAGAACATCTTATGATCAGGCTTTTCTTGATGATTTCTTGTTGAACATATTTAAATCATTAAAAATGTTCTCATTTAACCCAAGCACACAAAAGAGGTGGAGAATGTGTGAAACGCTGAGAATGACAAGCGTTCCGGTTTAGAAATCTGCAGATAGACGAGGTGTGATACGTGATGTCGTTCATCAGTCAGTTGAGGTTCTTACTGGTTTCTCACAGTTTGTATGAAAAATAGGTTCATTTAGCAAAATGTAGTCTTTTGAAGTGTTTTATTTTTATTTGTTTGTTTTTGTTTACTTTAAGCTATATAAACGACTTAAAGGAGAAGTTCACTTCCAGAACAAAAATTTACAGATAATGTACTCACCCCGTTGTCATCCAAGATGTTTGTGTCTTTCTTTCTTCAGTCGATAAGAAATTATGTTTCTTAAAGAAAACATTTCAGGAATGTTCTCCATATAGTGGACTTCAAAGGTGCCCGTGAGTTTGAACTTCCAAAATGCGGCTTCAAACGATCCCAGCCGAGGAAGAAGGGTCTTATCTAGCGAAACGATCGGTTATTTTCAAAACACAATTTATATACTTTTTAACCTCAAATGCTCGTCTTGTCTAAGTCTGTGTGAACTCTCTTTTTTTTTTGGTTCAATATGGTCAATACAGTTAGGGTATGTTGAAAAACTCCCGTCTCATTTTCTTCCCCAACTTCAAAATCGTCCCACATCGCTGCAGAAATACCAACCCAGTGTTTACAAAGGGAACATGCTAAGAAGGTCAAACGCCCTTTACAAAAAAGGTAAAACAGTGAAGTAGGATGATCTTGAAGTTGAAGAAGAAAACGAGATGGGAGTTTTTCAACATACCCGAACTGTATTGACCTGGAAAAGTTCACACAGACTTAGACAAGAGGAGCGTTTGGGGTTAAAAAGTATATAAATTGTCAATTTGTTTAGAAAATGAGTGATTGTTTTGCTAGATAAGACCCTTCTTCCTCGGCTGGGATCGTTTAGAGCCATTTGAAGCTGCATTTAAACTGCATTTTGGAAGTTCAAACTCACGGGCACCATTAAAGTCCACTATATGGAGAACATTCCTGAAATGTTTTCTTCAAGAAACATAATTTCTTATCAACTGAAGACAGAAAGAAAGACATGAACGTCTTGGATGACAAGGAGTAAATTATCTGTACATTTTTGTTCTGGAAGTGAATTGCTCTTCTAAATTGCAAAGGATTTTTTTTTTTTTTTTACGTGTATGCTAGGGTTTGCATAGAATTTGTGTGATGTTTTTTTTATTTTTTATTTTTTTGCACCAATTAGTTGTTCCTCAAGGTGGCAACGCTGGCCCAGCCCGTTGTTACAGTTAAAAAAGAAATGGGATAAACAGAACAACAACAACAACAACAAACCACTGGAGACACAAGAAGACATCAGCATTGACGAGCAGCTGTGAAAATTGCATTGCAGAGAAAACTGACCAACCACTAAGAGTTTTTGCGAATGGTTGTTTGAAAACAAGATTTACTGTGACAGTCGGGCGTCAGAAACAGAGAGTACAGTTAGAGCGCTTTATATAATAACTGCACATAAAATGTCTGTATTTTTTGTTCTCTGTAAGCGCCACCTACTGTGGGAGGGTGATTTGGTTTTTTACACTTTAGTCTGATCAGACGTATTTCTTCATCACACTGTTTGCATTTAGGTTTAAAATGTATAATTGCTTCACTTTTAGGTTCATACATAAAAAGTGATGCAACAGCACTGCTGACTTTTGAAAAAGTCAAACGAGAACATCGTAAACTCATCTTTGATTGTGGTCAGTATTAATAGTGCTGCCTGGATACCTTTAGCAGACTAGACTGAATGTAGCGCGATTTGAGCCCCACGGATTCTAATCTTGAACACCGTTTAGGATGAATAGGATGCCAATTGAGATGTTTGTGAGCTTTTGAACATAATTCCCCATAAACTCTTACCAGAGCATACCTGTCAAGTTTTGGATTTGAAAATAAGGGAAATTTTCCGGCGCCCGCCGCGAGCAGTCCCACCACCCCAACCAAGCTCCAGTATCCCTTACATTTTAAGACAGGTGACAAGAAAGCTAAAATCACCACTTGTCAACCACTTATAAACTACAATCGGCTTTATGCACAGCTGCACTACTTCCTGAACTTCAGGCTTTGTTTCCTGTCTGCCATTATTGGACAAACTGATTAATCCAGGTGATCAGTTTGTCCAATAATGGCAGACAGGAAACAAAGGAGCTGGCTGAAGTTCAGGAAGTAGTGCAGCTGTGCATAAAGCCAATGATAGGCCTACCTTTGTTGACATTGACATGCTGTGAACATTCATAGCCTAAATGAAAACACAAAAGGGTATATATGAAGAGCATTTATTTAAAGGCTTATTTGCATATTTTCTGTTCATTTAACATTGCTTGTCTTTACATTTACATTTCATTTTCATTCCACATTCTTTTCACATTCACACACTCATTCATTTCATATTGCTTTTTTGTACAGTTTTTCTTTTCATTTCACATAACTTTTCTTTACTCTTTTAGTGACTTATTGTACTCATTTGTTGCAAACTTTGCATTCTTTAAGACTGTTTTGGAAGGATACGTTATATAGGCATGTTTTTGTGCCTCTAGCCCGCGCTTGTGCTTGGCGGATTTCTCGTGCTGGCATACATCATTCCTTCCCCCGTGTGCGATGCTAAAGTCGCAGTTACAAATTTTACAGAACGCGTGACTGTCCCCCACCCTGCTCTTCTTCAGAAATATAAATTCGTTGTCCCATTGATCGCGGTATTTACATGAGGGTTTTGGTTTTTTGGCAGGAGTGCCTTCCTTCTCTGTCCTGGCGTCCATCATCTGTCTGTTTTTTCTTCTTTTTCCCCGCGTCGTCACTCATCAACTCATCATCTGACCTCACACACTAACCTCGCGACAACTGCCACCTACAGTACCTGTAGTAGGCTACTGCAGGTGGCAGATATCGCGAGGCTAGTGACAGAGCTTAGATTTTTTTTTGGGGGGGGGGACTTTTTTTTTTTTTTTTTTAATAACGCAGGTTAAAATACGGGAGATTTACGGGAAAATACTAATACGGGAGGACGGCGGGAAAGAAGGGTAAATTACGGGACTTTCCCGGCCAAAACGGGATACTTGACAGGTATGTACCAGAGGAGGCTGCTGAAATGTCTCTGAGGTCTTCTTTAAAGGACAGGCTTCCATCCTCAAAGGTCGCCGTCACGTTTGTGCGCTGTGATCACGAACGCACGCCATCTGTGTGAAAGTCAGGCCATGTATTCTTTATGCGGTACGATTACGGCTGTAGTCACTATTACTTCTCTCATGATTAGAGCTAATAGAGGCTTCGGCGTGAGGAGTGATGGTAGAATTAGTTTAATTAGCATTGTTTTGGATGTAATGGCTCCCCTGTGGCTGTGGAAGGGAGTGTTTTGTGTGTGTGTGTGTGTGTGTGTCTGCATTGCAAATGTGTGCACGCATTTTAGGAAGACCAAAACGAAAGAAAATTTAGGGCTTCTTCTGTCAGATTTCTCTACGAATAGAAGCTACCCCTACGCACGCTGTCAGCCGCCAGAAACTGTGGCACGCTTGGTGATTAAACACCTTCTGCTGGGGAGATTAACAGCAACTTGGATGCTGCTGGTGTTTACAGAGGGCATGACACAACTCAGGACACGTGAAAGCCCGGCCCATGCAGTCGGCAGTCTAACAGAGCCATCTAGTGGCTGTGGGATCTAAGGGCGCCAGTGGAGCTCAAGGTTAGAGTGATGGCAATCACGCATTTTCCTCCTTTCTGTCTTTTTGTTACGCAGCGTGCAGCAGCGCCCCGATCAACATGAACGTCCAGCACATGAACAAGACGGCGCTGGTCGTGCGATGGTCCCGTCCGGAGATCACCTACGACCCGCCCATCATCAGCTACCTCATCTCCTACAGCTGGACCAGAAACGACGAGTCGTACGAGGAGACGTACGTCAAAGGCAGCGATCAGAAACTGGTGAGGACTTTTACGTGTGTAATGATGATCTGTATCACAATATTTCACAATTACTCCTGCTAACGATAAGCTATTTGTCTCAAATAGCGTTCACGACACTTAACTGAAGTCAAACTAGATATCGATTGGGAAGCCACAGTGGAGAAGGGTTTTGTGTTCTCTTTGGTCATCTATAACACAATATCTCCCAACAAAATGATAAGATATCGCACTTATACCTTAAAGACAGCATGAAATAGCATTTCTAACATTTTTAACTTCCATAAGGTCACATATTTTCAAGTGGGATGGGACTTAATTTTATACACTGATATTATATACAGTGCCATTCAGAAGTTTGGGATTAGTATGATTTTTAACATGTTTAAAGAAATCTCTTATAAGCATCAAAGTTGCATTTATTTGATCAAATAATATCCTGAAATATTATTGCAATTTAAAATAACAGTTCTCTATTTTACTATACTTGAAAATATTATTTATTTCTGTGAGCAAAGCTGAATTTTCAGCATCATTACTCCAGTCTTCAGTGTTGCGTGATCCTTTAGAAAACATTCTAATATGCTGATTTATTATCAGTGTTGGAAACAGTTGTGCTGCTTAATATTTTTAGAAGCTGTGATATTTTTTTCAGGATTCTTTGATGAATAAAAGTTCAAAAGATCAGTGTTTATTCAAAATAGAAATCTTTTTTACACAATGTGTCTTTACTATCACTTTTTATAAATTTAACACATCCTTTCTGAATAAAAGTAATAATGGAGCAATGATGCTGAAAATTCAGCTTTGATCACAGGAATAAATTCTATTTTAAAGTATATTAAAATAGAAAACCATTATTTTAAATTGCAATAATATTTCACAATATTAGTGTTTTTTCTGTATTTTTTATTAAATAAATGCAGTCTTGATGAGCAGAAAAACATTAAAAATCTTACTGATCCCAAACTTTTGAATATATATATATATATATATAATTTTTAATGCAAAAGGGAAATTAGAGTCTATTTTGATGTCTCGTTGCCAGTAAACATCTCGCGGTTTAGATTTGTGTCAGTCTGTTCTTGGAAAACAAACTGGGCTGTTAAAGTCTGGGATGTGAGGATGTTGTTCTCATGTCTGTAAACCCTCAGCTCATGGATAATATCCTGTAATCTGTCCTCCGCTAGAGCCTCAGATCCGTGTTTGCAGAAGCGCAGCGAGTGTGACTGTGAATAAAGACGGTATTTTAGGTCGTCAGCAGGGGGCCGCAGCGGTAGACGCTGACCTCGGGGCCCGCCGTTTGAAAAAAAACTAATGCACTAAAACTGTTTAAGAGGTGGAGATGTGTTTTAGTCTCATTTCTCTTGACTTTCTATCGAGCACACTCGGTGGGGTGTGAAATTCATAACAGGCTGAGATTTCTGATTCTCTAGTCCGCGGGGGGTCGTGAGGCGACAAAACGGTACAAAGAAACCGACTCATTATCGTTCATTTCGCTCCCAAACATTCCGGCGTGCAGTTCGAGAATCAGAGGCGACCCGTTCCCTCCTTTCCCAAACTCCTCTCTCTTTTTCCTTGTTTCTCCCTTTTTCTTTTCTTTTAAGCTCTTCATTTCCATTTTTATTTCCTCTCTCGTCCCAAGACGCTGCTATCTGGGTCAAATTAGCGGCCGACTCGATTTTAGAGGGACTGCTTGCCAGATCAATGGAGAAGGAGTTTTTACTCCCTTTCACTTCTAATAACCCAACAGCACAGAGCCATATTTGAGTCGGGGTCTTTTACAGAATGAAATAAATCAGGAAGGCGTTGGCGTGGAGAGGAGCTGACGTCGTTTACTTAGCGTAAGATTTACAAATCCCTCAAGCCCACGGCACTTTTCACAGGCCCCGGGGCGGAGGACTGAGTTATGATCACGGCTATTGCTCGTACACTTAGAATAGTATTGAATCTTCATTTCTCACAGATGAAACGAGTCTGCCTGCGTGAGCTTCAGACGGAGACGTCGAGACACACAGGCAGCTGTGAAGGAAATGGAGTTAAGAAGTGCTCGTACCTCACCATCAGAGGAGATTTCTTAATCAAGTGTGTACTTACCAGTGTGCTAATTTAATGCACGCTACCCTTTGCCTGTTCTTTCTTAAAAAAAAAAAAAAAACAGCATTGAGAACAAATGCGGAGGCGTTGTGTGCGCTGTGTAAACATGCTGCTGCTGTAGTTCTAGACTAAATGTGAACATGCTTTAATTCATCTCACTCACAAAATAAAACAGATTTAGAATATGACGCAAATAGGTTAACACAAATATCTTTTATGTATTTAATCTCATTTTATTAACCAATGCCTTTGCTGCTGACCTTCAATGACCCAATTCAGCCATACTAATAAGCAAAAATGACTTTAGATGAACAAGCATTTCTTGTCATTTTTTTTTTTTTTTTTTTTTATTGCTGAAGCGTGAACTTTGTTCTCCTGCGTGAATTTACTTTTCCTTCAGCATGAGGCTTATTCATTTCACCTTATATTAAAAGCAAACAAGCAAGTCCCGCCCAGATTTAAAAAGTAGCACAAAAGTAACGCAACACATTACTTTCCATTCCATAGAAAGTAACTAAGTAACGTAATTAGTTACTTTTTTAGGGAGTAATGCAATATTGTAATAAAAGTAAATAAAATAAAAGTAACTTTCCCCAACACTGGTTATTTCTGTGATTTTCAGCATCATTTATCCAGCCTTCAGTGTCACACGATCCTACAGACAGTGTTGGGAGTAATGCATTACGAGAAACATCAGTTACGTAATCAGATTACTTTTTTCGAGTCACTAGTAAAGTAACGCATTACTTTTTTATTTACAAGAAAATATCTTTTCAAGTAAGTAGCGTCAGTTACTGTTTTTCCCATTTATTGATCGAAAGCTCTCCTGTCCCCATATTGAGAGAAATCAGGAGTAAGATGTTACTTTAGTTCTTAGTGATTCTTTCATATCACTTACAAAACAACTTCAGTATTCCTCAAAACGAATAAAAACAATGAAATGCAACTTAAAATATGATGCAAAGTTGCAATAATTAAATATGTTAAATAATACAAATATCTTTTATGTATTTAATCCCATTTTATTAACCAGTGTCTTTGCTGCTGGCCTTCAATGACCCAATTCAACCATAACAAGCAAAAATGACTCAAGATAAGCTAACATTCGTCCTTCTGCGTTCTACTGTACAGACGTCAATTTATGTTTCCTTCAGCCTGAGGCTTTTGGTGAAAAATGGCTTTTACATTTGCCAGAAATAGAACTTTTTAAATGTAAAAACAAAAAGCAAGCTCTGCCCAGATTTAAAAAGTAATGCAAAAGTAACATAACCCATTACTTTCCATAAAAAGTAACTAAGTAACGTAATTAGTTACTTTTTTTAGGGAGTAACGCAATATTGTATACATTACTTCTAAAAGTAACTTTCCCCTACAGAAATCATTCTAATATGCTGATTTGCTGCTCAAGACACATTTCTGATTATTATCAATGTCATTGATCAATTAAAATATTCCACAGTATTTTTTGTGGAAACCACACTACATTTGATTCAGTATTATTTGGTGAATGTAAAGTTCAAAACAACAACATTTACTTGAAATAGAAATCTTTTGTAGCATTATAAATGTGTTTGCTGTCACTTTTGAATTCAATGCTGAATAAAAGTATCAGTATTCATTTCCTTTTTAAAAATATTTCATTATTCATGTCTGTCAGGTTCAGTCAACATTAAAATTTAGGTTTGGGCGTTTGTTGAGATCCCTGTGAACAGTAGCGATGTTCACTTTAGGAAACTCCGCTAATAAAGAAGCAGATTGTATTCACACATTTTATTAAGCACTACATTTACAGTGTTATAGTTTATTTTATATTGACTGTACACAAATCTAAAGTGTACTGTATATTAATATTTTCTCAGGATCATAATAGCGTTGCAGAACGTATAGATGAAGGTGTGCATTATATAAACAACCTTTAAAAATAGACGAGCGCCTCTCTCGCTGAACTGCAGTGTCTTCGTGTCCCAGCGGAGCGGCTCGGAGGTGCTTCAGGTGGTAATGAATGTTATGTGCGGGAGAGACTGATAGAGACTGTCTATTTTCAATGCTAATGACTTGAGAAGAAAGGTGTTAGCGTCAAGCGAAGGAGAAGAGAACAAGCTGTTCACCTTCATCCCCGAGACCTCTGTCAGGAGAGGTCACACTTCAGAGCGTGAGGCTGAGTGTCTGCCGTTCTTCTCTCGTGTTTTGACTGCAGGCGTCGGATGATAACCCTTCCCATCACAGGCTGACATCTGGAGGCGTATCTGTCCGTGACGTAGTGTATATGTAACGTTGCGCGTGTGTGTGTGTGTGTGTGTGTGTGTTTCAGGAGGCTGTCATCGCACCGGTGTCGCCGGATGTGCTGTACCTGTTCCGCGTGCAGGCCGTGTGTTTGAATGACAAGCGCAGTGACTTCAGCCAGAGCATGCTCTTCAGAGGTACGGAGATACGAAACAAGGCATTCATGAACGTATAAAAGCACTCCCTCTCATTCGCATTTTTCTTCTTTGTTTTGGTAGCCAACACCACCAGGATATTCGAGGGCACAAGAATAGTCAAAACTGGGATGGTAAGTTTACATCTGTCCAGCAGGTGGCAGCACTGTCTCTTTGCATGGCCATTCAATAAATAAAATAGACGTGTGTGGACATACATAAAAATGGCCTGAAACTCTTTACTCTGTCTAAAGGCGTCTTTTTTTTCATTTTAGAATATCTTTTGTCTTTAATTTTCATGTCTTACAAAATTATATAAATGTTTTTGTTACAAATAATAATTTTTTAATAATTGTAATAATAGTAATAATATACTTAAGGTAAATATTTCTATAATAATTAACTAGATAAAAAAGTTTGTCGAGACAAACTTTAAGTTGGCTTGAGAATGGCTGATCAGAAAGTTTGAAAAAGTTTTAAGTTTTAAAAGTTTGTCGGATTTCAGTCAGAAATAGTTTAAAGTAGTTTTAAAGCTTAAAGCTT
>CM070017.1:26801701-26965282 GCA_036247105.1 Cirrhinus mrigala
AGAGAGAGGCCGTGCTCTTCCCTTAAGGCGTCTCCAAAACGAAGGAGGTGCTACAGAAACGGCTGCTGAGGCCCTGTTGCCATGGTCACACCTGAAACTGAGTGAGTGTGGCGTCAAACACTGTATGTGTGTGTTACGGTGTGTACAGCAGCATTCTAGTGTTTGGAGTTCATAAGATTGTTTAATGTTTTAGAAAGATCTCGCTCAAGAGATGAAAGCTGAATTTTCAGCATCGTTACTCCAGTCTTCAGTGTCACATGATCCTTCAGAAATCTAATGCGACCGTAAAACTGTTACAATTCTGCAACATTTATTTGAAATAGATTTTTTGTAACACTCTAGATCGATGTAATGTATCATTTCGTAATAAAATTACATTTTCTTTCAAAACAAAAACTTACTGATAAAAAGAACAGCATCTATTCAAAATAAAAATTCAAAATCTTTTTTTTTTTAAGAAATTAATAATTTTATTCAATAAAGATTTGTAAAATTGATTAAAAAAAGTGGTAGTAAAGACATTTTGTTACAAAAGATTTATATTATGAATAAATGCTGTTATTTTTAACTTTTTTTCAGCAAAGAATCCTGAAGGAAGCATCACAGGTTCAAAAAAAGAAATAAAGCAGCAAAAACAGCACTGATAATAAATCAGCATATTAGAATGATTTCTGAAGGATCATGTGACAATGAAGACTGGAGTAACGATGCTGAATATTCAGCTCATCTCTCTCTCTGGATTCGTTCTGTTCTGTGGAGGACAGCTGATAGAGTCTCTCAGGGGTTTTGATCACACCATGTCTCAGTTTAGCAAACAGCTCTGGAGCAGGACTGTGCCAGGACCGTCTCCCCAGGTCTGGGCTCTCCGCCCTGGGCCAGAAACGGCCATCTGCTCCCTCCTCTGGAGCTCAAGGGCCGGGCGGTAGCAGGGGGTCGTGAAATATTTTGAGATGTGTAACCGCCGCCAAATCCTCTACTGCCCGATAACACACACATCCACGCAAACACACTTGACCGAACACAAACCCTCTCCAGAGAGAACACACATCTGTCATAGCACTCACAGCCATGATAAAGACCACTATAATGAACATACACGCTGAAATATGAGACGCAAACTATTATTTGATGCTGTTTGTGGCTGATCAAATGCTCAGTATATTGGGAAATGCTCTGTGAATCTGCTGGGTATTAAAACACACACACACACACACACACACACACACACACACACACATACCCTAACTTCCCTAATGACTGTGTGTGTGTGTGTGTGTGTGTGTGAGGGTCTGTAAGTGTAATCTGCTCAGTAGACTGACTGAGATTACCCTCAGCACTACACACTAATGTCTCAGTCTGTTTTAGTTCACATATCCTTACCTTCTGTCACTGTGTGTGTGTGTGTGTGTGTGTGTGTGTGTGTGTGCTGGTGCATTTGTTTGTTGTCGTGTGTCTGAAGTCCACCAGGAAACATTAACTAGGAAGTGTCATTTCCTGTGGCGGTGTCATGAAAGTCAAATAATCATTTACGCTCGAAAACCAATTTCTCAATCGGTACTTTTGACTGTTTTTGTTGTTGTTGTTGTGAGCTGTGTTTCCCAGTGCTTTTATTCGTGAGCCACGTGGAGTTGCTGCCTACAGTTTGTAGAGTTTTGGGAGTCAGTCATTCGTGAGGTTGTGCTGAATCTCCTGATGGTGTAAACAGCAGAGCAGCTCACTAAAACACACCGACAAACACTCAATCACTGTCGCCTATACCGTACTGACACCTTTTACACATGTTCCTCAGATCTATTGAATGACTTTGTGTCAAACAATGCGATTGTTCGTTTGAAGCTGAATAAAAGCCTCCAGCCCTGTGTCCGGTTGGACTGGTTAAAGTGGAGTGATAATGATCTATATGATAATCTCCTGAAACGTTTCCTGACTGGCCCCGATCTGCTTCTGCTCTACAGATCAGACCTGTTGAGCGTGTAGTTTCACAGACCTCAGCTCAGCATTATTTACAGTGGAGAGTTGCTTTTGATGTTGGAATTTAGGCTGGCCTTGAGGAATAGTTTATCTAAAAAAAATTAAAATTCTGTCAGCTACTTTTCATGTTGTTCCGAACCTGTGTGTCTGTCTTTGTTTAGTGGAATAGAGATGTTTTACAGAATGTTCATGCTGCTTTATTCCACACAAATAAAAGAATGTAGTGACTATGGATGTCAAGCGCCAAAACCGGCAAAAAAGCGTCATAAAGTACCATCGAAGCCATGCGATACCTGTCAGGAACAGGCCGTTGCTCTGTAGAATTCGTCTTTCAGATCTCATTCATGTTTGCATATTCAAACGTAACCAATCACGACACGCAATAACGTGAATAGCGCTAAAAGATTTGAGATCTACAGCAAAGGGTGGGATTTTCAGCAAACATCTTAAATATTGGTCTGTTCATCATACCAGGGTTATTATCATTGACTAAAATTATTAAACACATTTTTGTTCATATAAATAAAGCTGAAATAAAACATAAATATTAGATTAAAAACTTAATAGAACTTAATGGAAATTAGAAATGTTGTCAACTGAAATGAGCTTAAGTTGAGCACTAAAATTTTTAATCTTCAATTTTTAGCTAAAAAAAAATTAAACCTTAATAGTATTATTTAAAACAAAAAAATAAAATAAAATAAAAACGACAAAAATAATATGAAATAAATGATGTTAAAATAATAATGCATCACACGAAGTTATTGCATGACTTCAGATGACTTAAGTGAGTTTAATGGGCTAATTTTATTGTTGTTGTTGTTTTGTTTTTTGTAGCTTAAGAGCCCCAGAATTTCACAAGTTCACAAAAAAATCAGCTTGAACAGAAGAAAGTCATAAGGTTTTGGAACAGCATGAGAGTGAATAAATGACAGAAATGTAGCTTTAACTTTAACTTCAATCCTTGCTTAGTCTATTTTGATGCAGTTTGTTTCTGTATGTTTTTGTGGTGTTCTCCATTCTCTTGGACAGAAAGAGGAGTTAAACAGTTCAACACAAGAATGGAGTAGTTGGACACAAAGGAGTGTCCATCTGGAAGGGTGTGTGTGTGTCCAAAGGGAAAGGCAGCAGGTGCCTGTGGTTTATCAGATGAGTTGTGGACTGATCTGGGATCAGTGAACTGTTCCCGTCTGACCCCAGCAGCTCTAGCGCTCGTGTAAAGCCCTGTGCGTGTGATACGTCAGGACCGGCCCTCTCTCCACCCCCTCTCTCTCCCTCCGTCCCTCTGTCTCTCTCTCGCTCGCTGCTCTGTTTGCTCGGCGGCAGCATGCGGAGCCTACAGTCACTCACCTCTCCTAAAATCCCTCGTTCTTTGCAGGGATGAACAGCTTATGTTCTCTGCTGTGCATCAAGTACAGGTAGGACAGACGAGACTCCCGCTGGCTTATCGGGTTGATGTCCAAAACTTTGAGTTTTTGTAACTTTAGAACAACCTTTTAATCTCTCGCTGTCTCTCTTCTGTTCGTTTCTTTCTACTGGATATGGATTTTGTTTCTTACCTGCTTATCGCTTGTCTTGCAAAGTGAAAGAAAGAGGTAAAACCAGTTTACAGCTCTCAAACTTGAAACAATTGTCAATAATTCATCCTGACAGTCCGGGTTTCTTTGAATGAGTTTACCTTGTAATTTGGTGTGTTGTGCTCTCAGTGGACGACATACAGACTGGCGCTACACATTTTACTTAGAAAATATGTAGATGTTCCACTTGAATTTTAGAAGCAAAAATGTTGGGGGGGGGTATATATTTTGCAGGAAAAAATGGTCTAACAAAACCTGCATCAGTGGATGTCCTCACAGATAAAATATAGTTATTTAAATACATTTTAATGAAAATAATAATAATAATAATAATTATTAAAGGTTTTTTTTTTGGTAATTATAATTGTAGATTAAAACA
Organism: Cirrhinus mrigala; assembly: GCA_036247105.1. Taxonomy (NCBI): domain Eukaryota; kingdom Metazoa; phylum Chordata; class Actinopteri; order Cypriniformes; family Cyprinidae; genus Cirrhinus; species Cirrhinus mrigala. Next base: position 26,805,629 of record CM070017.1, read on the forward strand.
ATTATAATTGACATTTTTCTAAAAATGTAAAATGGTTTATTTTATGTGTAGAGTTTGGGTTAGTCTGTAGCCTTTGTAATTAGTTTAAAATAAAAACAATACCCGTGACTTTAAATATGTTTCTAAATATAACAGTGGAGGAAGACTAGGAAATGGACATAAAACATCATAAAAGTATGGATAAAAAAGAACAGTGTGGAAAGTTTGCTGTAGAGTAACTTATTTTGTATTCTGCAGAATAAAGTCATAAAGTAAATTTTTTTTCCATGTTTTCCAGAGTGTTTGAAGTGTGAGGTTGTAATCTCTGTTTGGAGTGTTTGCTCTTTGAAAGGAGGGTTCAAAGTTCATCTTGATCCTGTCATACGTACCCAGCGCGTGTGTGTTTACTCTGGTGGGGATTGTTACCTAAAACACGCCTCACGGAAACTTTGTGATGTCACTTGACTGTCTCTGGATGTGTCTCTTCTACAGGAGGTGTTTCCAAACAGCTCATTTCTACGTCGAGGACAGCAACTCGCCCAGAGTCGTGCCCAATGAGAGCATCCCGGTCATCCCCATCCCAGGTAGGCGTTTTCTGACAGATCTCAAATCAATCAAACATTTACATTTGACCTAAAGACACGCTCCATTCTGATCCAGTGTCAGGAACTCATAGATAACATGTGCTTTGATCTAATGTTAGCGTAGTGATATGAAACACTGTATGCATGCACTGTCTTCCTTGCTTACCTTGCACTTTGGGTAAAAGGCTGGATTGCGTAAGATTTTTAACAGTGCTAAGATGTGGCTGTCGTCTCAGCGTGTGTGTTTGTCTGCGATAGACTCTGACTCTCCACAGACTGTTATTCTGTGCGATTAGTGTAGAATCTAAAAATCCATTGCTGCATTGATTTTGACATGAAGTGCCTCTAATCAAGTTTTCAGCTTCTGGGGAAAAAGCAAGGAAAACAGCTGATTTCACAAGCGTGAGGCACGGGGTGTAGCGCCACCTTTTGGTTCATTTCATATGTTTTTTTCCCTGTTGTTTCTCATATTTTGAGGTGCTCACACTATTACTGTTTGAAACTCCTAGTCCTAAAGGCCTGGGTATACTTCATTTGCCACGTTCCGCTCCATCTTGCGTGTAGCCGTGTCCGCACAGCTTTCGAAGTATGCTCGACCGCGATGAGCACGAACAGATGAGTTCCACACATGCACAGTACCATCTATCAGACTCTCGACATTCACTTCACGTCTGCGCTGTTGTAAGTGGACTGTCCGTATCATGTGGATAGTCGATGTGGATGTCCATTGACACATTTGACAACGGAAATCCCACCGCGCGGACGGCACACGGACCGTCACAGAACGTGGGCGAACGGAGTATCCTTTGGGCTTAAGTATTAGACTTCCTCCCACACGATGTGCTACAGGCATGAATAATACGTCAAATCCTACTACTTACTATTTCAAGTGAGCAAACTTATGATTTTGACCTGGTGGACAATCAAATGGGCAAATAAATCACAAAGACTTACACTGAAAGAAGCCTAATCATCATAATATATTATAGACTTGGGGGTGGCTCTTTTGACTTGAATCAGTTAGCGACCACCCAGAACACTCTAGCAACCCCTCAGCAATGCCCTGGCAAACCATTTAGAGCACTCCAGCAACCACATCCTCAAAACCCCATCAGTACTCTGGAAACCACCAACAACACCCTATTAATGCACCTAGCAATGCCTTGACAACCACCAACAACAGCTAAGAAACTACCTGGCTAACAACATCCTGGAAGCCACCTAGCCATGTCCTGACAACCACCTGCAACTACCCACAACAACCTCTAGCAACCAGTCAGAACGCTCCAGCAACCACCAAGCAATGACCTAGAAACATCCACAACGTGCAAAGCCCTAGCCCACCTAAAAATATCCTGACAATCACTCAGAACACTTCTGCAACAACCATCCACAACAACCACCAACTACACGCAAACAACTGTTTGCCTAGCAACACCCTGGAAACCATCTAACGATGCCCTAACAACCACCATAAATACCCAAGCAACTACCTGGCTACCAGTGCCCTGGCAACCACTTAGAAATATCCTGACAACCACATGAAATGCCACAACCTGCCAACCACGTAACGACATCCTAACTACCACCCCAAACACCCAAGCAACTACCCGGCTAGCAACGCCCTGGCAACCACCTAGGAATGTTCTCACAGCAACTACCAGTGACGTTCTGGCAATGAATAGACTGAAGCAAAGCCAAAGCTAGCAGTGGTGAGGGCTGGTCTTGCTGGTGTTCTGTTTGTTCAGTAAGCTGATTTTCTGGAATGGCTGTGTCGTGTTTACTGTAAACTGGATGTGATGAGTGTGCGCTGCGCTCAGGAGTTTGTTGAATATAGACACACTCGATGTTTTGAGCTGTTTGAGGAAACGTGGTCTCGTTAGGTTTGTTCAGGTTCTACGTGGTTACCAGATGACAAGTGCTGTTTATCTGGACCGCCTGCATGCACACAAACACACAAACACACACACACACACACACACACACACTTTTACGCACAAACACATTAGCCATTACGCTTAGAGCCAAGAAAACGGCTTCATCTGACTGGCCTGTATCTCGCTCTGGCTCATTGCCTGTGTGTGTGTGTGTGTGTGTGTGTGTGTGTGTGAATCATTAGCGGAGAGAGCGTAGTGGAACAGAAGAGGACAGTCAGTGATCTTCAGGGTCTGCAGGTTTCAGGCCCGGGTTAGTCAGTGTAGTGGAACCCAGATCTTAATGCAACAAGAGCCATTGATTTGCTCCGGCTTTCCCATAAGCACTTCATTGGAAGCCATTTTCATTGTTACGCTGTGGCACGGCTCACAATAACGGTGGCACGGTGCCCTCAATCCAATTTGGGCATCTGCGTTCCAGCTTGGCTCCGGCTGGCCGCGGTATTTACAAAGATCCATTTAGTGTGGGCAGCAGCCTCTCTCTCCGCTGGCGCTTTGAGTTCACCGTCCTTTCAAACATGGACGCTTTCCTGTTAAATAGGGCCTTCAGTTCCTGGCTCAATTTCCCACTTCGTTTCTGGCATCCACCAGCGCCAAAATTGTTTGTTAGCTGCATTCGGTTGTAGGTGTTTTAGGATAAAGCCGTGGATCGCCTTTTATTAGTGTCAGAAGCTTTAGATCGCGTTGGGCTCGCGTCGTGGAAATACAAGTTTTTGTAAAGTTTTTTCATTCAGTTATTACACACATAGTTAAAACGTTTTAGGTCAGTACTAAAACAGATGCGTTATTATTTGAGATGCATTCAGTTGATCAAAAGTGACAGTAGAGATTTTTATAATGTTACAAAAGATGTACATTTCAAATAAATCTTCATAAAAATATCCCAGAAGAAATGCATAATGCAGAAAGGCAAAAAAGGGTAACACTTTATTTTAAGGTGTCCTTGTTACACACGTTACATGTACTTACTATTATGATAACAATTAATTATGCATAATTACATGCAAGTAACCCTAACCCAATTCAGCTTTTCCATCACAATAAATTAAATTATTGTAATAATATTTACACACTGTTGTTGTTTTTACTGTATTTTTCTTAACAACCCCAAACTTTTAGACGGTGTAATTATTTTATTATATTATATTATATTATATTATTGAATACATCATTAGTACGGTAACAGTTGTAAGGAACAATTCTCACTCTTAACTACTTACTTATTAGCATGCCTATTATTAACATATTGGCTGTGTATTAGTACTTATAAAGCAGCTGTACAGCGTGAGCATATTCTACATCCCTAATCCAACCCAATACCTGAACTTAACAACTACCTTACTAACTACTAATAAACAGCAAATTAGGAGTATATTGAGATAAAAGATAGAGTTATTGCTTTGTTAACGGCAAGAACTGGACCTTAAAATAAAGTGTGACCATTAGTACTTACCATACTTGTAATTATAGTTATTACATTGTAATTATATGTTCATTATAATTATCTATTTTAGTTGTTAGATTCTAACAAAATTAAATAAGAGTACAATTACATGCTTTTTCTGTCTTGATTTGAAGTAATTTAAAATTTTGCAGCGCTGTGGATGTGTGTATGTGTGTATTTGATGTACTTTTGTTGATTTTTCTTTTTACAGATGTATTCGTGTGTATTTAGACACATTTGAGTTTTCAGGCTTATTGTGTGTCTGTCAGTTGGCCAGTGTGAATCTGGACAGTTTTTTTTTGTTTTTGTATTCACTGTGACTGAAGTTGAACCCTGATCCTTCATTCATCCTCTTAGTCGACACATTGAACAGTTGATTATCTGATCAACCTGTGAGCCAATCTGTTAAGAAGGATCACCGCACCGGCACTGCAAACACTCGTGTGCTACTTTTTTGGCATAAGGTGCAGTTTTGAATGTTTAATCAAAACAGAATAATTATAAAAAGTAATATTACAGAAATCACTGTATTTATTGCTACGTAATTTCTTCTTACTTCAAAATTAAATCACTGATAAGGATTGCAGGTTTAAGTATTGGAAAGTCAGAATATTGGATTTTTTGCTTGCTATCCATGGCACAATGAGGGTGATGCAGTGTCTTCTCTGGGACACTTCCTGCTTTCTCAAGATAAGACAACAGAAGGGTGAATCCATCTCTCTCTTTTTGCTCTGTTTCAGATGATATGGAGGCCATCCCTGTTAAACAGTTTATCAAGCATGTGTCAGAACTCTACTCCAACAACCAGCACGGCTTCTCAGAAGAGTTTGAGGTAAGATCTTCACACACACACACACACACACACACACACACACACACACACACACAGCAGAGGCGTCTCCCGTCTCTATAACTCTTCCCTCTCAGCAAACTCCCTCAGACGTCTGTAAACACGGGTCCCGTCTCACGCGCTCCCTCGGCCTCGCCGCGGCGCTTCTGTTGACGGTTCTGGTGTGTGTCCGGGCACAGCTGGGCCGGGATCCCTCTGCGGATGTGTGTTATTTCTGGCAGGTGGCCGTACGGGACACGCCAGTTGAACTCAGCCTGTGTGAGAATGAATTAGTCCATCTGAACGCTGCCATCTTTTTTCACACAAAGTGTTTTGGACTCTCTCTGATGTGTGTGTGTGTGTGTGTGTGTGTGCGGCGCAGAAGCCAGAAAACCACAACAACATTCTGTCAGACTAATGTGACGGCAGTTTGTACGAGGATGACTAGCAATTAGTTATCCGTTGAGTCTCGGGCCACAGCGATCGCTGCTGCTGTCAGCGGCACAGATGAATGTCAATGAATGATCTGAGATGTTCGGCCTCTGATGATCACCAGCAGGTCAGAGCTGCACATACACACTCACACAAATGCAATTTAGACACACAATTTTTAGACACTCTCAAGCAGAATTTTTGTATCATGTGGGAACGATGATATAGTACAAAACAGTATTACCTTTTACCTACTTTTATTTATTTTTATTTATATTTGAAGAGTTTATTTGCAAGAACAGATCATGTTTTTTATTATGTTATCATGTTTTTATTGTGTTAGCTGTATTTTTATTGCAAAATAACCAACTGCAGTTTGATTGAGATTAATTGGAATGCACGAAGAAATAAGATGATTTTTGAAAATTGTTAAAAAACGGAACGTTATCTGTTTTTGAAAATGAACTCTTCATTTATTGTTCCAGCTTTTTGTTTATTTATTTATTTCCTTTTTTATTTGCTTTTTGTTGCCTTCTACATTTTAATTTGCACAAATGGAAATAGAACAAGGGTTAAAATTTTAGATTAGATGGGGCAGAAATACCTCAGAAATTGTGAAATCTCTTTCTCTATTTTATTTTATGCATGAGTCATACAGAACTTGCATGAATCTGTGGCCCTGCTAATTCCAAATAGTTTTTCAAGCCATTGTTGATAAATGCCAAGAAAACATGGAGCAGTATCTTATTACAAATAAAGTCTCAAATCAAACTACAGCATCAAATTACAAATCATTTTATATTTAAAGACTCATTTTGGGAATTTACTTGAAGAAATGTAAAAAAATGTCTTTCATTTTATATTTTGATTCATTCTTTCTCATAGCCAGCTGCTCATTTTGGGTTAATTTGCTTGGCTTTTATTTATGTTTTGTTTTCTTTTTTGACACATTTTTCAAAATCCACCAGAAATACCATTTTCAAAGTATATTGAATTAATCAGAATATCATCATTTTTTGTTTTTTTTACTGCTCCCCTGTTAGTAAACACGTTTGTCGGTATAGAACCGCGTGTGAATGTAGCCCGTGTCTGTTGTGCGTGTCACAACCCGAAGGAAAATCTTTCCATCTAGTTTCACAGAGGAGAGAACGAGAGGAGGAGAGAAGGGGAGGTGCGCGGGTCTCTAAGGTTCCTCGGAGGGCCTCGCTTGGCCTCTTTGTTCCACGGTGGCTTGATTGACGTGGGGAAGTGCCTCTGAAAGTGTGTGTGTCCTGATGGACGCTGGGAAGTGGTTCCGGGGGGGTTTGTGCTGCTGCTTCCCCTCAATGGATTCCTCTGTGGTTCCTAACCCTTCTCTCTCGCCTCCACTACTGGAGCAGAGAGAAAGAGGGAAGACGGCCGAGCCAAACCCCTTTTGGACGGAGCCCCCCGGGCCCCTGACAAGTGGCTTTGTGCGGCCCGGGCCGAGAAGAGCAGCGGCTGGGGTGACAGCGTTCATGGGAGCCAGCGAGGAGAGGAAGGGGATTGGCCGGGCCCGGACGGACGGGGATTACGTGCGCCCCGGGTGCGAGCGTTTCAGCAGGGGGAAGAGAAAAGAGACTCAAAGGGGAAAAAAGAAGAGGACACTTGGAGAAGTTTGGCATTCAGCTGAAAGCGAGAGAAGAGTGAATGGAGAACGCCAGAGAGGAACACAGAGCAGTGCAGGACAGACTTGTTTGCTTCGGTTTTTCAATTCTCAGCTTTTTTCTTGTTTTCTTGTTCCTTTCTTTTTAAAAGAAATAAAGTGTTCGTGTGATACAACCAGCATCGTATATATGCCGTCACAGACCACACATTCATGGATTCTCCCCACAGAAATGCTGGCTTAGCCTTGATGTTGAGAGCGGTGTCAGCCCTGCAGTGCTCTCCGAATGCTAGCGAGGTTAGTTCAGGTGCAGGTAACCAGAAACCGCACAGGTGTGTGTGTGCGGATGAGAGACTTACTGAAAACAGCCCCTGGCAGTATTTCAGACATCTTGTGGTTTTAAACAAGCTTTTCCACACACTCTCCAAACGCAGTACAAACACACAACCACACGCAGCCTGTTCTTATGACCCGCTGCATCTTTGTTGCGTGGCGTCAATAGAATGCGTCTTGTGCTCGCGGGTTTATTGAGAGATCTGTTAACAGCCTCGGGATGTTTGCTGTGCTGAACCTGCCGTACATGCTTATATGCAAACTAAAGACAGTGTTTGTGTGAATGCACAGACGTCCTCTACTGGACTTATCTGTTCCAAGATTTTTTTGGGGCAAAATTAAGTGTCTTGCTTTTCTATAAATATAATCCGTGTGAAAAGGGGTTTTCTGTGCGACACAAAATGAAAAGGAAATTCAAGATGTCTCGTGTGTGTGTGTGTTTGTGTGTGTGTGTGTTGCAGGAAGTGCAGCGCTGCACAGCAGACATGAAGATCACATCAGAACACTCCAATCACCCCGACAACAAGCACAAGAACAGATACATCAACATCATCGCCTGTGAGTCTCTGCTCATGTTTAACACACACAGCTGGTTTTTATCATTGAAGAATGTTCATTACAAATTAAAATTTTTTTCCTCCAAATGAATACAGCCTTGGTGAGCATAAGATACTTCTTTCAAAAACCACAAAAAACTTTTAAACATTAGTGTAAATTTCCAGAATTAGGTTTGTCTCCATTTGCGTTAATGACAGCTGCACCTGATGATCTTGTTATCTAGCATGACTTGAGAAAGTTCCCAAGCGCATACGGCACTTCACTGAAGGAAATATTTAGTCAGAATGTTTCCACGTCGTTTCAGATTCTTTATATTTGCACATATACATTAGACTTGAATTCTAGGCTGACTGTAGATCAGACATCAGACGTGAATCTGATCTCTTGTTGTTCCTCCAGACGACCACAGTCGAGTGAAGCTCAGGCCTCTGGCAGGAAAAGACTCCAAACACAGCGACTACATCAATGCCAACTACGTGGATGTGAGTGACGTGCAGAACACGCCGACGTGAGGCTGCCGTGTGTATAGTGACTCGACTGTGTGTGTTTCTGTGTGTGTCTCCCCAACAGGGCTACAACAAACCCAAGGCCTACGTCGCAGCTCAGGGTCCTCTCAAGTCTACGTTCGAGGACTTCTGGCGGATGGTGTGGGAACAGAACACCGGCATTATAGTCATGATCACTAACCTGGTGGAGAAAGGCAGAGTGAGTCACAACGGCACGGCCGTCACACTGTCAGAATCGCCGAATATCGCTCGGCCTCTTTAAACGGTGTGTTCCTGTTGTGTGCGTCTCACAGAGGAAATGCGACCAGTACTGGCCGACGGAGAACAGCGAGGAGTATGGAAATATCGTGGTGACTCTGAAGAGAACCAAAGTAATGGCGTGCTACACACTCCGCATCTTCACCATCAGAAACACCAAAGTAAAGAAGGTAAACACGCTTTTATGTCTCCGCTTACACTCGTCCTCCTCTGCTGCTGCTCAGTTTCACCAAAAGTCTCACGTCGTCAACAAATGGCAAAATGAATGGGACTGATGTAAGAACAAATTAACCACACTGTTAAAAAAAATCGATTAAAAAGATTCACCGACGTTCTCTTCATGCCGAATGAGTCCAGTAGCTCTCAAACATACTGTGTTAAATTGTGCTGGTTTAAGTTCACTTAGAAAATTAAATTATTCTGCAAACACTTTTCACGCTATAAAAAGTGCCGGACGTTAAATTAATGACATACTAAGATGCAAATTAATGACATAACATATACAGAAATACAAAATAGCAAGTTCACCTTTTTTCTATGTATTTTTAGATGTTAGTATATATAAGCTGGAATGTACTTTTATAAGTTTTATAAGCATTTGTTTTCTCACTCATCGCACTTGAAAAGGCAGTCGTTTCACAGGTTGATCCACGCAGTGTCTGTGCATGCTTTGACCTGCTTCCCTTTACCTGTGAGCGGGACTGTGGCGGTCTTGAGCGTTTAAAGCCGGAGGAAAAAATCTTAAGGAGCTTATGCGAGGTCCTGGCCTTCAGAGCGTCAGTGAGAGTGATCTGCTCCCTCTGTAAATCTCTTTCATAAGACACAGAATCACACCAAGGCCACTGGCAGTGAAGAAATGAGGGTCTTTTTATAGCAGACACTTAGATATGGCTGCCACTGTTTTACAGCAATGAAAAATGCATGTATGGTAATGCCCGGTCAAATAAAATAAAACAGAAGGCTGACATGCCTCTGTAGAGTACTATCACAAATCTGTAAGAGTTATGTGGAGATGATCTGGGATCTGATTGTGTATTTCTGTGTTTATTCACCATGAGATACTGCCGCATTTGAACGTGTGTCCTTTTTCAGAAAAAAACTTCTGTGTCTGGTTATACTTGTCAGGGCCTGGATTTCTGAAAATATCCTCAAATATAGTGAAACAAAAAAAATGTGGTAACACTTTACTTTTAACACTTTACTCGCAAATTAGCTGTTTATTAGTACTTATAAAGCACATATTAATAAGTTATTCTGCCTAAGCATATTCTAGATCCCTTAATTCGACCCCATACCTAAACTAAGAACTACAACTACTTTACTTTATCAAGCAGCAAATTAGGAGTTTATTGAGGCAGAAGTCATAGTGAACAGTTAGTTGAGTGAGAATTGCCCCCAAAAATAAAGACTGATGAAAAAATGTTAAATGGATTAAATATTGCAAATAATTAAGGCTTAATAAATATGCAGTACATTATCAATTTAGAATGCAGCCAGGGTTAGTGTTTTGTTTTGTTTGATTTTTTTGTTTTGTGTCTGGTTTTGGCTTGATTTATATTGTGTGTGTGTGTTTGCAGGGTCAGAAGGGTAACGCTAAGGGCCGTCAGAGCGAGAGGACGGTCCTGCAGTATCACTACACTCAGTGGCCGGATATGGGCGTCCCTGAATACACGTTACCTGTGCTCACCTTCGTCAGGAAGTCCTCCGCCGCACAGACTCCAGAGATGGGCCCCATGCTCGTACACTGCAGGTAAACACACACACACACACACACACACTTACATGCAAACACTTCCACCGGCTGATTTAATGGCTGAAGACAGCAATAAACGACCTGCTCTACGTGTCATCAATGTGTCTCCTCAGTGCCGGCGTGGGCAGGACAGGAACTTACATCGTGATTGACAGCATGCTGCAGCAGCTGAAGGACAAAGGCTCGGTCAATGCGCTGGGTTTCCTCAAACACATACGAACTCAGAGAAACTACCTGGTCCAAACGGAGGTGAGCCACCAGTCCAGATCGGTCCCGTTCGTTGGCGTCGTCTCGCGCGTCTCTTCAGCTCTCTGTCCGTGTGTGTTTAGGAGCAGTATATCTTCATCCACGATGCCTTGATGGAAGCCATCCTTGGGAAGGAAACGGAGGTGCCCTCCGGTCAGCTGCACAGCTACGTCAACAGCATCCTGACGCCGGGTCCGACGGGCAGAACGCGGCTGGAGAAGCAGTTCAAGGTGGCGACCGTCTCTTTCCTCACGCGAAGTCACTCCGATAAGCGGTTTGTCTGTCAGCACTGATCGCAGAACTGCAGTGCGTGACGTTCCCCGCATATCAGAAGAGATTCCATTTGAAATGCATATTTATGCAGAGAAGAATTCTGAGCGCTTGAAATCAGTTCACTTTTATCGCTTGTTGCTTTATCATTTCATAGCCGCTTAGGACGCGGTGACTTACAGCCCAAACCTGACAGCTTCTGTGCGGGAGAAATGTGTGATATGTGGTTTGCTTGAGTTTCATGACTTTATAAAATATTTTATTGAGCCCTGAAATTCTCACATCTCGTGGTTCTTTTTGGTTCAGCTTCAATATAACCTGAATATAAATCAGCATTACATTTTATTTGTTAGGCTGCAGCTGCAGGACAGTATTTCCTTCCTGTTTAATTCCAGGGTTGGATCTGCAGTAAACGTTAACGTGATGCATCTTGCACCCGTTTCTTTCCGTTTTTTAAATAAAAGAGATCGGTTAGTTGTTCTTTGCTTTGTTTTGTTAGTTGTTTAGTTTCGTTTAGTTTGTCAGAATGTTGTCTGACGTGACGGATCTCGTACTACTTTGAAATGAAGAGAAACCAATTAGTTCTGCTTTCTGTTCAGTTGGTGACTCAGTGCAACGCGAGATTTGTGGAGTGCTTCAGTGCCCAGAAAGAATGCAACAAGGAGAAGAACCGCAACTCTTCTGTTGTGCCGTGTGAGTAACATAACCTAACGCAGATATAACAGCACGCCCGTTTATTGTTGACTGTCTGTGGTTCACTGTGGAGTCCTGGTGTGATATGGCCACTTCCCTTTCTGGAGAAACTACAGTGTGTTTTGATATTTTTCTCATATGTTGGAAAGTTTTCTTGCCTGACATTCTGGTATCCAAACCGCAGCACAGCTTTGAAATTTGCGCTTGTTTGAGCGAACGAATTCCCGCCGCTGGCCGGCTCTCTTATTCTGCTTCCTGATTGGCTGTTGTTCTTTTCCCCTCAGCGGAAAGAGCGCGCGTTGGTCTCGCACCGCTGCCCGGGATGAAAGGCACCGATTACATCAACGCGTCTTATATAATGGTGAGCTCCGCTGCAGACACGCACGACCCGGCACTGAACCGAGCGCTCGGTGTTCTGTTTCACGCTCGGACGAGTGAACGTTTGACAGCACCTGTGCACCTTTTTCAAATAGTACATAGAAAAGGGTTTTACTTGTGGTTCAAAGATGACAGGTCAATGAGAAAACAGGCATTATGTAATTACACACAAACTTCACACTGTCATTTTGCCTGTTAAACTTCTACAACAGACAATATTAAAGTAACTGAAATGAACTAACCATGTAGGGTGGGTAGACTGAGTCATTTTTTGATACGCCATTCTGTTTGTTGCACGTTAGGGCTACTACCGGAGCAACGAGTTCATCATTACCCAGCATCCCTTGCCTCACACCACTAAAGATTTCTGGAGGATGATCTGGGACCACAATGCTCAAATCATCGTCATGTTACCGGACAACCAGGGCCTGGTGGGTATTCAAGACCATCTTCAGTGTTAGTCTTGAGTGACGTCTGGCCTCTAAGGAGGGAAACTCAAGTTGATGTTGCAGACTATGGGAGTGGGCTGTAGGAGCGTCAGTCTTCAATCACTCATGTGTTCCCGCAGGCGGAGGATGAGTTCGTGTACTGGCCGAGTCGAGAGGAAGCCATGAACTGTGAGGCGTTTACAGTCACTCTCATCAGTAAAGACAGACTCTGCCTCTCCAACGAGGAGCAGATCATCATTCACGACTTCATCCTGGAGGCCACGCAGGTCTGACGCTTAATTAGTTATGCATACTTCATCTAATATAGCTGCATTATTATTTGTAATATTATAGTATAATAAGTGTTTTTGTAAGAAGTCTCTTGTGCTCACCAACCCTAGTGAAAAATAAACATACTAAAATGCATTTAAAATACATTTATTTCATACCAAGTATACTACAAACACATTTACATATTATGTACTTAATGAAAACACCCTGCAGCTGTACTTTTAGTATACTAAACCGAATATTGAAAAAGTCTTGAAGTATATTTGATGGTGCTGAAGTGGAACTATTGCAAGTATACTTTAGTTACACCGATACTATTTAAAGATCATACAGTCCTTATCAAAAGTGACATTAAAACATATTTTAGGGTTAATATTAAGAAATGTGCATTGTGCACAAGTATTACTCCAAACAAAGTTGAATTACAATTTTTTATATCAGTAAGTCTCGAGCAATATGTCAGTAAATATGTTAATAGACTTGAACTATACTTAGGATAAAATAAATGCATTTTAAATCTGTTACTTTTTTGCTAGGGAACAGCTCAACAGTACAATAAAACAGTATTATAATTGTGCACTATTATTAGTGTTTAAAATCATTTTCATTTTCAGCAGTCTTCAGTGTCACATAGTCCTCAAAGATCATTGTAATATGCTGATTTAATGCTAAAAAAAACTGTTTAATTTTTCAATTATGATTACACATGATACATTGTAATAACTTTTATTTGTATTTTATTTTTTAGCATTCTTTAATGAATGGAAAGTTAAAAGACAGCATTTATTTGAATAAAAATATGTAACATTTTAAATGCCTTTACTGTAACTTTTGCATAATTGAATGCATTGTTGCTGAATAAAAGTGCTAATTTCTCAAAAATTCTTACTGACCCCGAACTATAAGTATATAAATAAATAGCTAATATATGAAGTTTATTTGCAAAAACAGGTAACTCTGTTTTTTAAATGTTTAAAAATCGTGTTTTTTATTATATTATCATGTTTTTATTGTGTTAGTTAGCTGTATTTTTTAGTTGTTTTTACTTTATATCAAAATAACCCAACTGCAGTTTGATTGAGAACGCATAATGAAAAAACATGATATTTGAAAATTGATAAAAACGGAGTCATCCGTTTTTGCAAATGAACTCTTACTAGTTTATATAATATAATAGTATTGCAGCAAAATAATATTTATAATTTGTTTTAGTTTTTTTTTGTTTTTTTAAACTATGGAAATTATTTTAAATTCTCTCTCTCTGTTTCTTTTACTTTTTAGGACGATTATGTTTTAGAAGTTCGTCATTTTCAGTGCCCAAAATGGCCGAACCCCGACGCTCCCATTAGCAGCACCTTTGAGCTCATCAACGTCATCAAAGAAGAGGCCATGACCAGAGACGGAGCCACTATAGTGCATGACGAGTGAGTGATGCTCTTCTCATGTTTAGTTTGGCTTAGAAAACCTTTCAAAAACTTCCTCTTCGGGATGAGAGAAACACCGGTTTGATCACAGTGTGCATATATCAGCTGTCCGCTGTAGTATGTAGCACATCAGAACTGGAAGAACACACTGTTTTTTTCATGTTTTGTGACTTGAGGCTTGCCTGCTTTGCCGATACGTTCTTTTTGCAGCTAATAGAAGCGTGCAGATGGAGCCAGATTCAGCCTTACAGATTCTCAAACGCTCCTCGCCGCGTCACGTTCGGCTCATCCGACGGAGGCTTCAGTTCGGTCTCGGTTTTCACCGAGTGGCAACAAAAGACCTTTAGACTACAAAGAGTTGAGATTCCTTCTAGACAGGAGTGGCTCTCTGTCAAACAGCGGGGAGCCGCCGAGCGCAGAAATAGCAGATCTCCGCTTCTGTCTTCGTTTGATAGACGAGCACATCTTCAGCTCTAATGAACGCCATGCTAATCACGACTCTTTGGGGTGATACCATAGTAACATTACACATTTTATGAAGCTCAGTTAGTCCACCATGTTTCTCAGATGAGGCAAGCAGGCCTCTTAACATAATGAATAAACATGAAGGAGCCATTCATAGTCGTTTTGTTGCAAAGTGATGTCTGCTGATGTTAAGGAACGCTCGTTAGAGTTAATTGAATCACAGCACCTTAGGGTGTCAAACAATAGAAACGCTAATCGATTCTATTCTTATAGAATCAATCCAGAGTTTATGGTGGGAAACGTTGCATTACTGTCAGAGAGAGAAGCAGAAACACTGGACAAAACGAGACAGAAAATGGCCTGGACCAGATGATCTTTTAAAAGAAATCTGGCAGAAATAATACATTTACATTTAGACATTTAGCGGAAGCTTTTATCCAGAGCGACTTACAAAAGAGAACAATGGAAGCAATCAAAATCAACGAAAAGCAGTAACATGCAAGTGCTATGACAAGTCTCAGTTATCTTAACGCAGTACACGGTTTTTTTTAATTATATAATAAATAAAAAGAAAGCAGCTGAAATAGAAAAAGAAAAAGCAAGTTAGTGTTAGAGGCCTTACAGAAAGAACAGAGAAGTTAGTGTTCATTTTTTTTGGGTGGGGGGAGCAGTAAGTAAATGAATAGAGTACAAGTCTAAAAGGGCAAGTTTTGTTTTTTTTTTTTGCTTTTTTAAGAACAGAATTAGAATAGAGGGTGGTAGAGTTAAAGGGTCAAATGAAGATGGAAGAGATGTGTTTTAGCCGATTCTTGAAGCTGTTTGGATTGAGTTGGGCAGGTCATTCCACCAGGAGGGAACATTTAAACATTTTGAAGTCCATAAATGTCCTCTCACAGTAAGCAGCAGTACCACATATAGCCATCTGGATGTTAAATTTGAAATTTGAAAGAATAGTGTATTGTAATAAGTTTTACCACAATATTCCAGTGCCTTAACTTGTTCAGAAATAAAATGCAAAAAATATAAGAAAATATATATTATTTCTTCATGCACATTCTTTATCTTATTGTGCAGGATTTTTTGGTGAACGAAAAAAAAATGTTGCCTTTAATCTGTTAACAAATATATATAAATGACTTGATCTGTGTTTTTCCTAGCATTTTTATATCAATTAACATTTTTGGTAATTGAAATAAAATACTAAATGAAAAACTAAAAAAACTTAAAGGAAAAAAAAATAGGAATGTTGCCTTGGCATCTAATTGACGTACATTTCTAAAACCGAAATAAAATGAAGGTAAATTAACAGAAGATTGTCATTGTGTGTGCAGGTTCGGTGCGGTGTCGGCCGGCATGTTCTGTGCTCTCACCACACTGTCACAGCAGCTGGAGAGTGAAGGAGCTGTCGGCGTCTACCAGGTGGCCAAGATGATCAACCTCATGAGACCAGGAGTCTTCACCGACATCGTAAGTCTTCCTACTGACGTCTGTCGGCTTATACGGGTCATATTTAAAGCTCTAGTTCACATCAAATATAATTCATTTACTCACCCTTAAAGGAGAAGTCCACTTTCAGAACAACAATTGACAGATAATGTAGTCACCCCCTTGTCATTCAAGATGTTCATGTCTTTCTTTCTTCAGTCGCAAAGAAATTATGTTTCTTGAGGAAAGAAATTCAGGAATGTTCTCCATATAGTGGACTTCAAAGGTGCCCGTGAGTTTGAACTTCCAAAATGCAGTTTAAATGCAGCTTCAGAAGATCCCAGCCGAGGAGGAAGGGTCTTATCCAGCGAAACGATCGGTCAATACAGTTAGGGTATGTCGAAAAACTCCCGTCTCGTTTCCTTCCCCAACTTCATCGCTGCAGAAATACCAGCCCAGTGTTTACAACATGAACATGCAAAGAAGATCAAACGGCCTTTACAAAAAAAGCTAAAACAGCGATGTAGGACGATTTTGAGGTTGAAGAAGAAAACGAGATGAGATTTATTCGACATACCCGAACTGCGATGAGACAAGACGAGCGTTTGAGGTTAAAAAGTATATAAATTGTCAATTTGTTTATGAAATAACTGATCGTTACGCTAGATAAGACCCTTCTTCCTCGGTTTACAACCGCATTTGGGATCATTTGAAGCCGCATTTAAACTGCATTTTGGAAGTTCAAACTCCCGGTGAGCATCATAGCAGTCCACTATATGGAGAAACGCTTTCCTCAAAAAGCATAATTTCTTTGCGACTGAAGAAAGAAAGACACGAACATCTTGGATGACAAGGGGGTGAGTACATTATCTGTCAATTTTTGTTCTGGAAGTGGACTTCTCCTTTAAACCTAAATGACTGTATTCTTCTGCAGAACACAAAAACAACAAATGTCTGTGTGAATGCAGTACTTTAGCAGGTCATTGTTACAAATTATTAGTAGAACGAATTGATAAAATGTGGCCTATTTGTCTTTTATACACAAGACTCAGTTTTAACTGTGAGCCGTCCAGCAGCTCACACTCCAGTCCAGCAGGTGTCAGAGATGTTCTCCTGCTGCTTCTGACATTCTGCACATCAAGATGAAAGGTGAACGTCTGCCACCTGCTGGCCCGGAGCTGAAGGAGGCTCAGAGCCGAACTGCATCATGCGTGTCGCTCTGTCTGATGTCTGATGATGTCTGATGTGTGTTTCTCAGGAACAGTACCAGTACCTTTACAAAGCTATGCTCAGCCTGATAAGCACTAAAGAGAACGGATCGAGCCCCGTGTCCCTGGACAGGAACGGCAGCGTGGCCACGTCTGACGAATCGGACCCGGCCGAAAGCATGGAGTCGCTCGTCTGAAGAGGCACTTACTCTAACTTTGTAAAACTTCAAGGACTAAGACAGACTTTTTCTGAGGCCTTTTTTGCCAGAACTCTTGGTTAAAAGAATAACCTGATTACTTTTTTACACTGATAAAAAGTTTTTGATATTTATTTTTTCGCCATTTTATGTCTTAATGTTATCCTACTGAACATTTGCACCGACGTTTTTGAGTTCACGACAAACGAAACGCAGTTCTGTCTAGTTTGCACTATGAGAATATCAGTGTTACTGCCTACTCCACCACGCTCTCCGCGCCCGATCCCTCGCCGTCCAGCCCTCGCTTCCACGTTCCGCAGCGCCGCCGCTCTCCCGGGCTTTGCGGAAACGCGCCGCAGACGACAAACGGTTTTCCACGCACACCTCAGACGCCGGAAAAAGAGATTATTCCCACGAAAGGCCAGATTCACCGACGACGGACCATATGAGCGATATGGATTACGTTCGTTCTGATCCTCGTTTGTTTGCTTCGATCATTTCTAGTATATCTACTCATTACGCTTCTAGTTAAACCCATATTTACTTTCAGAAGGTGGTATTAAAACAGCTACTGTGAACTTTTGTATGATTCATATTCTGCTTTTAATATATATGACTATATCGTATATATCATGATAATGTGTGCTTTTGTAAATGTTAACCGTGTCTAGGAGCGGAGCCCGCGACCTCTCTAGCGCCCCCTGCCGGTCTGAGTTCTCCACCGCTTCATGCCGCCGCTCCACATGTACCGACAGCACGCCGCTCGTGACGTAGGAGATCGTTCCGTTATCGGCCCGCTTCGTTTTGTAATTTTATACTGCTCTACTTCGTCCTGGGTTTTTTTTTTTTATCGTTCACTGACATGATGACGTCCCATCACTTTGACAATAATGTAAACAAGTCTCTCGATGCCTTCTGTACAGTCTCATTCCACCTCGCAGGTGTGTGTGTGTGTGTGTGCGTGTGTGTGTCGTGTTTGGTATTGACCGGTTTTACTAGAAACTCGTAGTCCGAGCGCTTCTTCACTAAACTGACCTCTTTTAGTGTCTCTCGTTTGTCGTGAAAAGGTCCTCAGATCCTGCTAGGAGATCAGCGTCACGAACGGTCGTCTCACGCCATACAGCACAAAGGCCTTGCTATCGGAACATTAGAATCGGCCCTAGAGCTTCAAAAACCGGGCACCCGTGATTCATTAATTTTTACCAAAGACTACAGCTGTTGTGCGAAAGTTTTTATTTTTATTGTTGGGTAAAGCGGTTTTAAGAAGAATGTTTTCGGGAGTGACTGGAATACCCGTGCCGAACACGTCCACAGGCAAAGTAGCGCTTTTGTTTTGCGTCACTAAAACTTGTTGGTTTGTCTGACGGCTCACCTTCATTTTTGTTTTTTATGTTGCAGTTATAGTAAAACAAATGAGAATGTACACTATTACTGATTTCTTTCGATGTGAAGAAGAAAGCTGTTGAATTTTTGACACGTGAAACGCTTTGGAAAGATCGATAACGTCGAGATGCTGTTGAGATGGAGAAGACGCACACTTGAAGGCGTTTCTTCAGTTCGTGTCTTGTTTCTCCTGAGAAGGAGGCTGGAAAACGAAGTCACATCTCTCCAACATTTGGGGTTATATTCTGACTTTGTAAGATCGTTGAAGCTGACAAGTGGCATTTCTGAATCTTTTCTAACATTCATGTCCTGTGGTGTCCCTTTATTCCTTTCCCGCTCCAGCATTATTTGTGGGTTGCATTTGCGAACATATTTGCATTATAATGTTAAGAAATGTACATATCTTTTGTCGCTTCATTAACTCATCGGTCTCTAAAAGCTTTGTATCCCGACATATAGTTGCAAACGTTATATTTTCATATGAATCGGTTGTTTTTAGTTGTGCGTTTGGTTCCGGTTGATGGTTAACACAAAATGTGCCCGAATCCTTCAGAAGGTGGCTGACATCACATTCCAAACACAACAATCATAAACGCAGGCAGTGATTGTGGTATTTCTTTCTTTTTTTTCTTTCCCCCCCTTTGAATTGAAATAAAATCTGTTTCATTGTCCAGAAGTGCAATAGGATAGATCTTGTAAGTCCAAGAATAAGTTTTCCCATACAAAGCAGGTGGGTGTCACCATCATATCCACTTTTTCTAATCTGGAATAACACACGAAGGATTTTTTTTTTTCTTCTTTTTTTATTTTCTTTTTTTCTTTTTGTTGAAAGCTATATCAAAGCATTCTATTATAGTGTTATTTAATATGTAAATTGTATTGCTATACATAAAATAAAATATGAGTTTTGATGTACTTTAAGTATATCTCCGTGTTGTGCATTGTGTGGAGTGAGTCTGAGATGTTTGATATTTGTCATTTGTGTTTGCCTGCCTCTGCTGCCAACATTTTCATTTGTAGCAAAGTTTGCTGCATTTACTGTCGTTGTGAGTAGGTGAGGGTTTGGCTAACACAAAATGCAGAAGTATAACACTGCCTCCCAGCGTTCGTGCTGTCTGTGGTCTTTCTGGCAGGTTTGTCTGCTGTTTTTCCTCTCTGATTCTCGTCTGAATGCTCCTAATTGCTGTAATTATTACAATGCCTGATTTAGCTTTTCACAAATATAGATTTAAATCAGAACAAATGCTGATGTCAGGGGCATAAAAACAATAATCATGAGGAGCCAGAAGCAATTATGTGATGAGTTTTTGTTGGAAACCATAAACAGTACAAGGCACAAAGCAAAGTTAATTACAAAATGAAACAATACACAGAAGAAAGAGCCGTCAGACGGCGTGTTTTTCAGCGTCCGTCACACCGTGTTGGAGCGATTTATACGGCACAAAGGATTTTGTCGAATTATGTAGGAACAGACATTTGTGCGTTACGTACGTCTTGCGTCTTGAGTAATTTTATGCAGCAGGAGAAAAGGTTGGTTTTAATACAGTGTCACTGTGAAACTGAATTAATAAAGCCAAGCCAGTTTCATAGTAGCTGGTCATTTAATCTTCAATATGAATTTAATATTACTTAATATTTATTATAGTAAAATGTTGCACCTAATGAACCATAATCTAGAATTTATTGTTCTTCTGTCTTCTCTGTTGTATTTGCACTAGAGTGTTGAACACAAGTAGATGAAGTGTGGATGCCATCGGTGCTTATACTGCTGTAGGCTTGAAGGATCAAAATATTCAGCTTTTGAACATGCTGTAATAAGCAACAACAGTGAGCATCACATGCATAAAGTCTCAACATTTGTTTTGCACCAGGAGACTTCTGCAAATGACCACTGGGAAGAAAATGGAGCTCATTTTTGAGACCATTAATATTTTCCCCACTGTGGTCGTATTCACATGATCCTCAATGATACATTTCTTTTAACGGTCCTAAACAGATTGTATGTGTTATTCATCTCATACAAATCAGAAATCATGCTAATAATTTTCTCAAAACACTGTGCACAAAACTCTCAGATGTTTTAATAATAGTTAATACAACCAATCAATAATTTAGAATATCTGAAAAAATCAATCGTATCTCCTTTTACTGGTTTTACACAAATCACAAACATATATGAACCGTTTGTCCAAACAACAACAAACAAAATTAATTGGTCATATCACCAAATTTATCACACTTATCACAGTTGCTTAAACTAGGGGAAAATATACAAAGATAAATATATATATATATATATATATGCAAGAAAAAGTCTAAAAGGTGGTGGAGTGGATAGAGGAAGGTGTGTAACGAGAGAGAGGAGAAGAAGAGTGGAACATGTAGACAGAGATGAGCAGAGAGGAGGATGTAAAAAGAGGAGAGGAGAAAGAGAGGGAGAAGAGACGAGTGGAGAGGAGGACACTGGTGTAGTGGAAAGAGCAAGAGGAGAAACTGCGAGAAGACACGGACAGAGAAGGAGAGGTAGGAGGTACAGACCATTTTCAAATGAAATCAAAGTTACCCTAAATGACTATTTAAGAAATCATGACCTCTCCTTTAGAGAAGAATGGATCTGAAGTCTTCAGAGAAGTCTTTAAAAAGAGTTTTTCAATTCACTTCTATATTTAAATTGTGCTATGATTTTTGATAGTCCAGGACAACGTCTGTTCTTTCCGTGTAAATGTCCAAACATTTTTTTCAGAACATTCAGGTGGACAATCAAGTTTATTTTAAATGGAACAGGAGCATTGCTGACCTGGTGGTCCAGAACAACATCACAGCCACAAAGGAACAGGCCTATAAAGATGATGAGAGGAGCTTGTCAAGCATGGATTCACCCTTTTCACATTTTTTGCGTCCTCTATGATGTCAGCACAGCAACTATGTAGTGTAGATAAAATGCAGTGCAAATGAAATTCTCTTCCAGATGTAAATGAAAGGCAAGATCAAAAATTCAGTGTAATTCATGTATAACAGCAAACACACACACACACACACACACACACGCTGTTTTTTGCAGTTCTTGCTGCTAAGGTTGGCACAACCAGATTTTAATGTTAAAGGGAACTTTTTTTTCGTTTAAATTTTGTTTAAATATACACAATATGTATAAAACAAAACTCCCTGTTGAAAATCATTGCAATAAACATATTTCCATTAGTGTGTTTATGCATCTGAATATGTTTTATAATAGGAAACAAACCTATAGATTTGATGTTAATATTTACTTTTAATAAATGCATTGATAGAAAAAATCGCAGTCCTTCATTTTGGAGTAAAGTTGAACTGTTTGGTTAAGGTAAGTTTGTGTTTAGATAGCCGTATTTTGAGAGCAAATTGACTGAGATAAACTGTAACACAATAATGAAATTGAACATGTGTATATTAATACTGCCAAGATACATGTATCTACTTGTTTTAAAATAGACTTAATTTAATTGTATTGTTTTTCTGTTGAATTTGTGGTTTTTGTTTCATTCTGCCCACAGTACGATGCTATGCTGTGCTGCAATTCGCGACAGTTTACACGAGGGGGCGCGATGCGTAAATACACACATACATGCCGCCCATGTGCGCTTATATCTGTGTCTCATTAATGCGCATGCGCATAGTCGTGACCGCGCACTTGTGTGAGACGTTTGAAAGTTCTCGCCGGTGATTAGCACAGCACTTCAACATACAGCTAACGGTAAGGCCCTTTGTCTTCTCATTATTAATAAATCCACTCTATATGACACACTGGTCGTTACTGAACTGTGAGAGCACTGAACGATGATGTTTGAATATGAGCTCACGCAGCGCGCGCCGTTAGACTGAGCTCCAGAGTTAGCTCGTCAACTAACCACATAACGGAGTCCTTTCCGTTTTACTTTCACTAAATTAACCGCATTTGGCGGTTTCCTCAGTGTCCATCATGTTGGTTAGTAGAGGTCGTTTTATGCTAAAGCGCTTTTTATCGTAACTGTTTGGATGACTAGCATTTGTTCTCGGTATGCTAACGGCTTTAGCACGTGAATCATGGCCTGAGTTTCTGTCATTAAACTCCATTAGAAACACCCGCACTGACACCAACAACCCCATAAAGCAGCCGCCCGCCACACACGGCACAGTTCACCGTGGATTCATCAATGTGAGCGGGATTCCTGTCAGGCCGCTGCAGTCAGAGCAGGCCGAGCATGTGTCTGTCAACATCATCAACATACTCATGATCAATCAACATATTCATGTGCAGAAGACACACTGAAGAGTTTCAGCTTACGTCCAAACGTCGTACTTCAAATTCAGGTCGTTCGTTTCTGAAATACGTTCACGAAGTAAAGAGGCGTTCACTTGACCATCAGCAGGGTGTTTCTCTGTTTTACAGAATGACTTGATTTTAATAAATAATTTTTAATAAATAATATAGTTTATAGTGATTCAGTTATCACTATATCACTGTGTGTGTGTGTGTGTGTGTGTGTGTGTGTGTGTGTGTGTGTGTGTGTGTATAAATGTGTATGTATGTGAATGTTGTTTTTATTTCTGCAGCAATCATGGAGCTCAATGATGGAAATCTCCAAACCCTGACGGAGTATCTGCAGAAAACACTAAGCCCTGACCCAGCTGTAAGACGGCCAGGTAACGTTCACGTGTGAGGCTTTTCAAAATAAAATAAAAAAATAAAATATATATATATATATATATATATATAATATATATATATATATATATATATATATATATATATACATTTTTTTTTTTTTTTTGGATTGGCGTGAGAGAACGTAAAGCTTGCAGGGTTTAACACTAAGGTTTTTTTCTAGTAGGGTAAGCTGGGCCAGTGGATCATGTTGTATTTGCCCTACCAAATTTTCACTAGCCCCACCTCAAAAATATTATTGTCCTCAGTGATTTATACACGCGTAACCCTGTATCATACTATGAATCTTTATGACGACACCAGTATTTATATACTAATGAAACTGCACAATTCTCAGTAAGTCTGCACAATTTGCTTGTTTGAAGGGCTGAGTAATTTGGCCAAAAATGTGCTTGTGTATAAATGACGGACACCGATTATTATTATCACTAAACACAGCTGTAAATCATCAGAAAGGCCTGTTAAGTTTTATTACAAAACAGCCTTTGCGTTTTGTATGAGATGTGAGCTTTTTATGCGTTCACTGAGGGGAAAATAACTCCTGTACACTTCTCGTCAGAGACCTTCACTGAACACCATCCCTCGTCTGGACAAGAATGTATTGATTCTCATATGTTAATTCACATTTCTTCAGAGAAAAGTGTTTTTTTTTTTTTTTTTTCTGCCCCTCTACTAATTCTTGATTTCAATTTCAATAACTGTTTGGGCAATACTCCAATAACATTAAAGTTAAACTCTGTTAAAGACAAGTACACGGTAATTTAAATAAACAATAAAAACTAATATAATCAATTGCACAAATACAATAGCAGAACGTACAAATAAAATTAACAGTGCTGTAAGTTGTTAATTTTGCTCTCATCTTCTCTATCATTAGCTGAGAAATTTCTGGAATCGGTGGAGGGAAACCAGAACTACCCCATTTTACTGCTTACAGTGCTAGAGAAGTCCCAGGACGAGGTGATCCGCGTGTGTTCGGCCGTCACCTTCAAGAACTACATCAAGAGGAACTGGCGCATAGTGAGCGTCCCGTTCAGCTCTGTTAGAACAGCGTGCTGTGCGATAGGACGTGTGTAATGTGGGTTTTTGTATGTTCTCTTCCTCAGGTTGAGGATGAACCAAACAAAATCTCTGATCCTGACCGGACTGCTATCAAAGCCAACATTGTGAATTTGATGCTGACCAGCCCCGAGCAAATACAAAAACAGGTACCCGTTTCTGATAGCCTGCGAGAACCCGCGGCTTCACCTGCATACCTGTGTGTTGCTGCTGTAATCCACATTATTCGCTTTTTAATATGATGATGATGATGATGATTCAAAATAAGACAAAACAATCAATTATACTAAGCTAAAACAACTAAGCCAGTGGTTCAGATTTCTTTGTGCCCTGCCAAAATTTTCAGTCCCTACCAACTAAATATATAAAAAGTTTTTTGTTCCATGTAACCTGTTATTCCAATAAATAAGCTTATTATGGCACGATTTTTATAGATATCACTTAAATTCACAATTATCCATTTCAGTACCACAGCAAAAACTTCTAACTTAACTTATAAAGTTCAAACATTATTGAAGACAAGCGAACGGTCCAGACATGTGCACAAGTCTTTCATCTGAAGTCTTGAGGAGTCTGAGGTAATTTCATTAATTGTTGCAAATAAATTCTCATTCCTAAAAATCCTAATTATGAGGTTGTATTTTAAAGACTAAACAGTTTCCAGGGATACTGCTGGGGCTCCATCTCTAGACATAGAGTCAGCCCAAGATACAAAAAAACATTGATGCATGTGAAATTATTAATCTGAGGCCCATTCATATTCAAAATCATCTGTAACACCATGATGTAGCCTCTAGATGCTAATTGATCTAATTCATGATCTAATTAATGGCAAATTAATTGCACATCAATTTTAAATGAGAATGTGTTAGATGAGTAAAGCATTGAATAGACCTTACAAATAGTAGCTTTAGAAAGAAATGTTTTGATTCAGCACTGCATAAATAATGATAATAAATCGGCATTAATGGGTTTTAAAAAAATGGATACTGCAGTGATGAAATGATACTGTAAATATGAAACTAAAGCCTCCAGTAGGTGGTGTCAAGTCACTGTCCTAATGAGTGAGAGAAGCATTCATTTATTAATTTAACTGTTTCGTTCAAGCAGATGATTCATTCAGAAACTTTGTCTTTGTCTTAATTGACTTAATTCATTCAAAAAATGTCATGCAGATTTATTCAAAAACAAAACTGCTGTGTTGCTAAACAGTAAGTAGATTTTTACCAAGTGTTGCAAAAAAAAACCTAAAAACCTTGTTTCAAACCATAAATTAGAAGTTTGTTCTTCATGATATCAGATGTTAAGGATAAAAAAAAGTCGAGTGGTGTTTAAAATATTCACGAGTCCTTCTTGTCTCGAGTGTGAGTCACTAACTCGAGTAAACCTGTCTGGAACAGTCAGTGATAAATTGAGAACTAATTAAAAACGGAAGAGCACAAACGAACAAAATATCTGTAAGTAAAGGTGACCGTCTTCCCGTCTGCAGCTGAGTGATGCGATCAGCATCATCGGTCGAGAGGATTTCCCTCAGAAGTGGCCGGATCTCCTGACCGAGATGGTGAATCGTTTTCAGAGCGGAGACTTCCACATCATCAACGGAGTTCTGCGCACGGCGCACTCGCTTTTTAAGAGGTATTTGAGAATACTGGTATAAAATGGATGTATTTTGTTTTTTTTAGTTACATTTTTAGGCTCTTTTGTACTTGACCTGTACGTAAATTTGATGCATGCAATAATTTGATGTCTTTCAGATACCGCCACGAGTTTAAGTCCAATGAGCTGTGGTCAGAGATCAAGCTGGTGCTGGACACGTTTGCACAGCCTCTAACTGAACTTTTCAAGGTGAAGTCAGTGAGGTGTTGTCTGTTGTTGCTTATTGCATCAAATACTGAAATATTATCAACGCTTCGCTCTTTACTCATGTGATATGAAAATGTAAATGTCACCTGTTTGTTTCACTTTCAGGCTACGATTGATTTGTGTCAAACTCACGCAACAGATGTCAACGCCCTGAAAGTGCTCTTCTCTTCCCTAACACTTATTTCTAAACTTTTCTACAGCCTTAACTTCCAGGTGAGTCTGCACTTACACCACTCATGCCACCACTTGCATTTCTGTGCCTGTGGGTTTTTTTTATTTTTTTATTTTTATTTTTTTAGTTAACATCTCTTTTCAATCTCGTCAGGATCTTCCAGAGTTTTTCGAGGATAACATGGAGACTTGGATGACCAATTTTCATAACTTATTGACATTGGATAACAAGTTGTTGCAGACAGATGTGAGTTTATCTTCATATTGTAATATTATGACACAGGAGTGTTCGCAAATCTGATTTCTGTAACCTTAAGTTCAAAGAAACTAAATTGTGAGTTTTGCTGTAGGATGAGGAGGAGGCTGGTCTGTTGGAGTTGTTGAAATCTCAAATCTGTGATAACGCCGCACTTTACGCTCAAAAATACGACGAAGAGTTCCAGCCCTACTTGCCTCGCTTCGTCACGGCTATCTGGAACCTGCTGGTCACAACCGGTCAGGAGGTTAAATATGACCTGGTTAGTGAGTTGCATTTAAATGCGTGTTTGCAGACGTTATTTTACTGTTCGTAGTGCTGTTAGTTTTTTCTTTACGGTGCCCGATAACATTTTGTCTGTTGTAGCTTGTGAGCAATGCTATCCAGTTTTTGGCGTCGGTGTGCGAGCGGCCGCACTATAAGCATCTCTTTGAAGACCAGAATATTCTCACCAGCATCTGCGAGAAAGTCATTGTACCCAACATGGAGTTCAGAAGTACGTGTCAGTTTTATATTGTCAGGCTTTCATATTTTAGGGGCTGATGGCGTGGTACAAATAATCTAGAGGGATTTTTCCATCCTGTAAATTAATTGTATGTGAACAGGTGCAGATGAAGAGGCTTTTGAAGATAACTCAGAGGAGTACATCATCAGAGACCTTGAAGGCTCAGGTACGTTGATGCTACTCTTATGTCGTTTACACGTGTGGTCCTCCATACTGAATCGTACTCCTGTCCTCACAGACATCGACACGAGGCGCAGAGCAGCCTGCGATCTGGTGCGGGGCCTCTGTAAGTTCTTTGAGGGTCCGGTGACGGGCATCTTCTCTGGCTACGTGAACTCCATGCTGACAGAATACGCCAAGAACCCCGGGGTGAACTGGAAACACAAAGATGCTGCCATCTACCTGGTCACATCCCTGGCCTCCAAAGCTCAGACACAAAAGGTGAGACGCCTGTTAGGACGGGATATAGGTGGCGTTTTGGGGGGGGGGGATTTATTTTTTTTTATTTTTTTTTATTGGGTCGCAGTCATTTTCTGATTCGCAACTTTTTCTACAATGCTTTATCTGAATTTCACACCCAAGTTTTGCTGCTGTTCACAAAAGCAGCATCATTTCACTGGTTGCTCACTTAATGCAAATGCACAAAATGTTATAGTTCAGTGTATTTCATTTCCTTAAATAGTACTTTCACAGTGTCACAAATGGTGGTCTTCTGATTGTTTTTTTTTTTTTTTT
Source organism: Cirrhinus mrigala (assembly GCA_036247105.1). NCBI lineage: Eukaryota > Metazoa > Chordata > Actinopteri > Cypriniformes > Cyprinidae > Cirrhinus > Cirrhinus mrigala. The sequence continues at coordinate 26,833,541 of CM070017.1, forward strand.
TTTTTTTTTTTTTTTTTTTTCCTTTTTGGCAAGTGCTCATATCCAAGCAGGGTGGATATTACACCATAAAGATTTTTTTATGTAATATTTACTAAATTTGCTATAATAAAGTAAAAATGAATCAGTATGAAGTCATTTGTATGTGAATAAACTTTTAAAAAAATACATTTATTTATTTAGCTATTTTAGCAACTTGTTGATTCTGGGGAGAAAGAAAAATAAATTATAAATGTGACTACCAAGAAGATAATCAGTGTAACAGTGCATTCAGTAAATTCAGTACAATCTGATAAAGGCAAATTCTATTATACTTGGTGATAGAAAGACAAATGCTGTGTACTTTCTAAACTATCAAAATAAATATTAGTAAATTTACAGGGCACAGAGAGAATTTTTAAAAATGCCATTGCAATCATCTGTAATAATTCATGGACTGATCGAGAGCCTTTCACATGTTCAGTCAAAGCATCTTGGACATTGAAATGAATATTTAGAATACAGGCTGTAAAAATTCTCTATTTGGCAGTTTCTTTTTTAAAATATTGGAGCCAGTCTTGTGAATAGTTTGAATCTGATTTCTTCTGGTTTGTGAGCTATAGATCTGACAGAAGTCTATTTCTGTTTTACAGCATGGAATAACACAAGCCAATGAGTTGGTGAACCTGTCCGAGTTCTTTGTCAACCACATTCTGGTAGACCTGAAATCTCCCAACGGTGATTTTTCTCATTTCGTTTAGCACTTGAAACCGTTTTTGCTGGAGCTACAGAGGTGCTGAATTAGTTATTTTGTTCTTTGCTCCTCAGTGAACGAGTTCCCGGTTTTGAAAGCAGATGCCATCAAGTACGTTATGACCTTCAGAAGTCAAGTAAGCACTTTCTTTTCCGTCACGTTGTGTGCTCTCCACTACACCAGCGTCCTTCTCTGTGTGTGATGGCGTTTCTTCCGCCTGGTCCTCCAGCTCCCTAAAGAGCAGCTGCTGGAGGCCGTTCCTCTCCTGGTGGCGCACCTGCAGGCCGAGAGCATCGTTCAGCACACGTATGCGGCGCATGCACTCGAGAGACTCTTCACCATGAGAGGAGCCAACAACACCACGCTGTGAGTTTATCCAGTACCAAACATGACACTGGCTGTGTTCTGATTTTTTTTTTTTTTTTTTTGTGGATCATTTATTTGTGTGTTTTCTCTAAACGAATCCTATTTTTCAGCATCACTCCTGCTGAAATGGCACCGTACACAGAACAGCTGCTCAACAATCTGTTCAAAGCTCTAGCAATCCCTGGCTCGTCTGAGAACGAGTACATCATGAAAGGTATTTGTCTCTTTCATAGTAGACAACTCTTCGGGTACTGTAATATTTTTGTTCACTCTGTTACCTGTTCTGTTTGTCACCTCTCTAGCCATCATGAGGAGTTTCTCCCTCCTACAGGAAGCCATTGTGCCCTACATCCCCACTCTCATTGGCCAGCTCACGCATAAGCTCCTCCTCGTCAGCAAGGTAAGCCGATCTCTAAATCTGCTTGATTTCAGGTTTGTGTCCAGTCATGCGCTCCCTGTCTCAGTCCATGACACTGGATGCACTGACAGGACGCACAGAAGTATCCGTCCATTAAAGGGGACATTTCCCAAGCAGGACTTGATCCTAAAGGCAGGACGGGACATCTCCATATTCTACACACAGGATGTGTTCAGCATACTAGGACTGTTTCAACAGCATGCACATTTTCTGCATTCAGAGAAATTCCACTCGCTGAATAAAACGTGTAACAGCAAGGTCATGTGGCAAATGTTAAGCTTAATTTAATAATTTAAATAACTTCTTTATAGTAGACAATGAAAGTTTCGACTACAGACAGCTTTTTGGATGTGTGGGCAGCTTGTTCTTTGGAGATAACATGCTTCCTTTTCTTCACAGAATCCCAGTAAGCCACATTTCAACCATTACCTGTTTGAGTCACTGTGCCTGTCCATCAGAATCACCTGCAAGGCCAATCCAGACACCGTGGGCAGCTTTGAAGAGGCTCTGTTTCCTGTGTTCACTGAGATCCTTCAGAACGATGTGCAGGGTGTGTTGCGCTCTAGTCAATCTGTTCAACTCCTGAACCTCGTTTCACACAGTTGTGTGGTGACCATTCAGAAGAATGGGGTTACATTTTTTTGATGATAAAATGTCTTTTTTTTTTTTTTTTTTTTTTTTTCTTTTTTTTTTTTCTTCTTCTGTCCTGTCAGCATCATTACTCCAGTCTCATGATCCTTCAGAAATCATTCTGATATGCTGATGTGCTGCTCAACAAACATTTGATTATTGTCAGTGTTAAACCTGTGCTGCACAATATTTTTGGTAAAACAGTGATGCATTTTCATTTAAGTTGAAAGGAGCAGATTTTACTTTAATAAAAATCTTTTGTGACATTATAAATGCTGTCACTGGCATAAGGCGTATGACCTGAGTGTGAGTCAGTTTAAAGGAGAAGTTCACTTCCAGAACAAAAATGTACAGGTAATTTACTCGCCCCCTTGTCATCCAAGATGTTCATGTCTTTTTTTTTTCTTCAGTCTGTAAGAAATCATGTTTCTTGAGGAAAACATTCCAGAATTTTTCTTCATATAGTGGACTTCAATGGTTATATATATATAGACCCAGATTACACAGAGTACACATCACAGAAAATAGACAAGATGAGCATTTGAGGTTAAAAAGTATATAAACTGTATAGAAAATAACCGATTGTTTCACTAGATAAGAAGCTTTAAAGCAGCATTTAAACTGCATAGAAGTCCACTATATGGAGAAAGATCCTGGCATGTTTTCCTCAAGAAACATCATTTCTTTACGACTGAAGAAAGAAAGACACAAACATCTTGGATGATAAGGGGGTGAGTAAATTCTGTACATTTTTCTGGAAGTAAACTTCTCCTTTAATTCTTTTAAAAAGAAAATAATAATAATAATTTTACTGACACCAAACGTCTGTACAGTAGAGCACATAGTGTTTCCTGAAGCCGTGTTTTTACGATCTCTTCCTCTCACCTCTTCTGGCCCTGCAGAGTTCGTGCCGTACGTCTTCCAGGTGATGTCTCTGTTGCTGGAGATCCACAGCAGCTCCATCCCGTCCTCCTACATGGCCCTGTTCCCTCACCTCCTGCAGCCCGTGCTGTGGGAGCGCACGGGAAACATCCCTCCTCTGGTCCGCCTGCTGCAGGCCTATCTGGAGAAGGGAGCCGCCACCATCGCCAGCACAGCCGCCGACAAGATTGTGAGTGTGTAAGCGGATGTCCTCTAGTGGACCTAACCTTCATATCTTCTCATTAAAATAATGTAACTTCTATTTTCCCCCCAGCCTGGTCTTCTCGGAGTGTTCCAGAAGCTCATCGCATCCAAGGCTAACGACCATCAGGGCTTCTATCTGCTCAACAGCATAGTGGAGCACATGCCTCCGTAAGCCGCGTGTTGTCAAAACACGAGAATAAAAGAGCTGTTGTGTTTGTGCGCTCTAGTCATTTGTCTCTGTGTGTTTGTGTGCAGAGAATCCATCACTCAGTACAGGAAGCAGATCTTTATTCTGCTCTTCCAGAGGCTTCAGAGCTCCAAGACCACAAAATTTGTCAAGAGTGAGAGATTGCTGTCATAGTTTACATTTAACCCTCTATTTATGAGCTCTGTCATTTCAAAACTGTGTTGAACTGTCCCCCTTTCTCTCTTCACAGGTTTCCTTGTGTTTATCAACCTTTACGGAGTGAAATATGGTGCCATCGCACTGCAGGAGATCTTCGACGACATCCAGCCAAAGCAAGTAGCTTTATTATTCTAAATGTGTCTGTCAGAAACACTGACTGGCTTATTGATGACATGTTCCCATCAAAGCATCTCTGAAAGCAGTGCATGTGTTGGCTTATTTTTGTTTTTTCTCTTCCTGATTGTTTCGGTTGTTTTCTGTCTGCTCAGGATGTTTGGCATGGTCGTGGAGAAGATCGTGATTCCTGAGGTGCAGAAGGTCTCGGGGCAGGTGGAGAAGAAGATCTGTGCTGTGGGCATCACTAAGATCCTCACCGAGTGTCCTGCCATGATGGACACGGAGTACACCAAACTCTGGTAAGACACTGCCAGCATGTGGAAAATGATGTTAAATGAATATACTTAATAGAAATGAACCAATAATACAAAAAGGATACAAAGAGCACTTAAAAAAAAAAAAAAAGAAAAAGAAAAAAATGATATATAATATATATATATACATATATACACACACACACACACTGACCAAAATTCTAAACACAACACTTGATTTTGCCACCATTTTTCATGAGCTGAACTCAAAGATCTAAGACTTTTTCTATGTAAACCAAAGGCCCGTTTCTCTCAAATATTGTTCACAAATCTGTCTAAATCTGTGTTAGCGAGCACTTCTCCTTTGTCGAGATAATCCATCCACCTCACAGGTGTGGCATATCAAGATGCTGATTAGACAGCATGATTACTGCACAGGTGTGCCTTAGGCTGGACACAATAAAAGGCCACTCTACAATGTGCACTTTTACTGTATTGGGGAGGGGGTGGTCTGTGGAATGTTGGTCCACTCTTGTTCAGTGGCTGTGCGAAGTTGCTGCATATTGGCAGGAACTGGAACACGCTGTCGTATACGCCGATCCAGAGCATCCCAAACATGCTCAATGGGTGACATGTCCAGTGAGTATGCTGGCCATGCAAGAACTGGGATGTTTTCAGCTTCCAGGAATTGTGTACTGATCCTTGCAATGTGCATTATCATGCTGCAACGTGAGGTGATGGTTGTGGATGAATGGCACAACAACGGGCCTCAGGATCTCGTCATTGTATCTCTGTGCATTCAAAATGCCATTAATAAAATGCACCTGTGTTCGTTGTCCATAACGTACGCCTGCCCATAACCCCACCGCCACCATGGGCCACTCGAGTCGGTGACAACGACAAACCGCAGTCGAGGTCGAGACGCTGATGAGGACGACGAGCATGCAGATGAGCTTCCCTGAGACGGTTTCTGACAGTTTGTGCAGAAATTGTTTGGTTATGCAAACCGATTGTTGCAGCAGCTGTCCGGGTGGCTGGTCTCAGACGATCTTGGAGGTGAAGATGCTGGATGTGGAGGTCCTGGGCTGGTGTGGTTACACGTGGTCTGCGGTTGTGAGGCCGGTTGGATGTACTGCCAAATTCACTGAAACGCCTTTGGAGACGGCTTATGGTGGAGAAATGAACATTCGATTCACGGGCAACAGCTCCGGTGGACATTCCTGCGGTCAGCATGCCAGTTACACGCTCCCTCAAAACTTGCGGCATCTGTGTCATTGTGCCGTGTGATAAAACTGATATTTTAGAGCGGCCTTTTATTGTGTCCAGCCTAAGGCACACCTGTGCATTAACATGCTGTCTAATCAGCATCTTGATATGCCACACCTGTGAGGTGGATGGATTATCTCGACAAAGGAGAAGTGCTCGCTAACACAGATTTAGACAGATTTGTGAACAATATTTGAGAGAAATGGGCCTTTTGTGTGCATAGAAAAAGTCTTAGATCTTTGAGTTCAGCTCATGAAAAATGGGGGCAAAAACAAAAGCGTTGCATTTATAATTTTGGTCGGTGTATATGATCTAATGAATTGATCTCCAACCTTCGGTGAGAAAAGTCTGTTTTTGCTGGTCAGGACTCCTTTGCTGCAGGCTCTGATCGGTCTGTTCGAGTTACCGGAGGACGACAGCATCCCAGACGACGAGCACTTCATAGACATCGAGGACACTCCAGGATACCAGACCGCTTTCTCACAGCTGGCTTTTGCAGGCAAGAAAGAGCACGACCCCATCGGAGACGCCGTCAGTAATCCCAAAATCCTCCTGGCTCAGTCCTTACACAAACTCTCCACCGCCTGTCCTGGAAGGGTGAGTGCCATCCTTACAATGAACTGAGAACGTCTCCAGTCCCGCTGAGCTTAGCACTTACTTACGTGTGTGTGTGTGTGTGTGTGTGTGTGTGTGTGTGTGTGGTGTTTCACAGGTGCCCTCCATGTTGAGCACCAGTCTGCCAGCAGAAGCTCTTCAGTTCCTGCAGGGTTACCTTCAGGCTGCCACAGTTCAGCTGGTGTAGCCGCTCGCCCGGACTCCTCACCGCCGAGAAAGGGGACCTCCGACGCTCTCAAGACTCCCAGACTGATCCCACCAACACAGAGACGAGCAGCGGACTCGGCATGAGCGGAGACGCGCCGCCCAGTGACACGTGGCCAGACGGCAGGGATTTTTAAGGGATTGTTTTAATCGGTTCTGTGCGATGAATAACGTTTGGGTGAAGGGTGCCGATCGTCTCACTGGGTGGCCTCTGCTAATGTTGGCTTTTTCATTAATTATTTGGAGTCCATTCAACACGTTCTCTTATCGTTTAGTTTGGCGTCTCACACAACCATACGTTCGGCAGTATTTCGAAATGTCGCCTTTTACAAACATTGAACAGCGCTTGGGAGCTGGCAGACATTTGGTGGCATCTTTAAAATCAATGGGGAAAAGCGTTTCCATTTGTTGTTTTTCCTGTAGTTTTGGAGATGGTTTTTACTGTATAAACGAGTTGTTTTGCATTGCAGAAAATTGTAAGTCAAATGTCTGCCGCATGTCTTTCACCATGTTTTGTCTTCATGTCTTAGTTTTGCTGCTCTAGTTGTTAATAAATAAAATGAAGCACTTGTTTAACATGTTGGCTCACATTTGTTTTTGCTCTAAGGTTTCAGTCTCGAAGTTCACGAGCCTGAGGATCTTACACATGCTGTTTCACTAATGCTGATCTTGTGTGTTTCAGATCAATGCATTCTGGAAGAAATGCTCCAAATAATGAATATCAGGAGTCAAGATTTCTAATATTATTAACCACTCTCTCACAAAAGTCATCAAATGGATATCTTCTTCCAACAAAGTGATCTTGCTCAAATATGACATTAAACCTGATATATAAATGTATTAAAAAAAAAAAACATAAGTGACATTAAGATAATTTAATGTCAAATAAAATAATCTGCTTGGATATCTCAGGCTCTGAAATAGGAATGATAATCAGTCTTTGCTATTGAAACATTCAGACAATCCAATTTGTCTTGGCACTGCAGAGTGTTACTGTATCTACGGATTCATTCCATGTAACACATTAAATGTTACAATGTAATGTTTTTGAGTACAGGATAATGAAACATCTTCCTCTATTTCCGTTCATTTTCATTGGTCCGCATCAAGTTTTTAAGCACTTTAACAGACAAAACGCTTCACATTCTGTGAACGTGCTCTTGGTTTTTTTAACTTTTGAAATCTGGATGGTGTGTGGAACTAGATCAGGCTGGGCAGAGTTCAGCTGCGACCCTAATCAAACACACCTGAACAAGATCATCAATGACTTCAGATCACTATAACGCTACAGGCAGATGTGTTTAATTAGGGTTTAATTGGAGCTAAACTCTGCAGTATTATTGGGTGGCTAAGAGGATTTCACGTGAGCGGTAACAGCCTCATGTTGTTTGATCTTAATGGAGGAGTACATGCACATGATGCTCTTATGCCAAGTCTGAGTAAACTGGACTCTGTCAGGCTCTTTAGGACAGTGGAGGTCCTCACGTCCACAAGAGCAAAGCAAAGTATGTCACACGGGGTATGCAGATCATTTGCTGCTCAGCCAGAATGGCCTCCATTGACCGCTGGACACAGAATAGAGGATCCAGCGGTGGAATCGGTTTGCCAATTGAAAGCACAAATACGGCATGTTACCGCTGTTCACCACTCCCCGACTCCCCTCCTAAAGGGGCCGCAAAATAGACCCCGTAAATGACCACCTCTGAGTCCTCTCCTCTGTGTCGTACGCCTCTTTTAAAGACTTCTTTTGTGTCGTGTCCACAGGTGAATGCAATCACACGATCACCCGAGAGCAGCGTTCTACGCTCTCTCCCTCTAATTCAAGAGGAGTCGTCCTCAAGTCAAAATGATAATCCTTAGCCCAGGCCGCTAACCTCCTCTGTAGTACAGGTCAGGACATCTTGCCCTGGTTCAGTTGCCAACTCCAACGATGACTCTGGCTGCTGCACTGAAGGCCCAGATGAACCACGACGATGAAGCGCGCCCTCTTCCCCTGTGAAGCTAGGTTGTCCCTTTGTACGATGTAGTCTCTCAGATTCACCCAAAGGCGCTCGTTGAAAGTTTGGCTGATCTATCAAGTGATTGTAGTTAGTTGACAACTTCAGTTGCACCCGTTTATTGGCTGTATCTTATACAACACACGAGGCAATTACTCAATCACTTTAAACGGATATACCCTTATAATTTCTGTGTAATTTCAAACAAATTCCTTTTTTCAAGCCTTTTTCCAGACACAGAGTAATACTGTACCTGGGCCCAGAAATCAAAATACGTTTTCTGTTGGGAAGAAGCCTGCAACTGTTGTTGCTGTTCTGCTTCCACAACAGTAGATAAAGTCTCAGCGATGCTTTGCACATATTCATATGGAGAATCAAAGGCCTCTTCCAAATTCACATTCAACATAACATCCACAGGCATTACCATCCCTCTCCCAAATACAACTTTATGGGGAGTAAAGCCAGTGTTTGCATGAACACTACCACGGTTCCATCCCCGACCGGAGCGGAGACTCATAACGGTACATCCGCTCCTCAACTAAGACTTTAGCTACGGACTGTGCTTCTTGGTTTGACAAAGCAAAACTCTCAGTACATTTTAAAAGTAATCCTAACAACCTTAATATAACAGATTTTGTTCACAGTTTCAGGGAGTGGATCTGAAAGCAATACACTCATAAGGGCAAGAAACAGCTTAAGGGCAAAGTGGGGCTTGAGAATTGTGAGCTGGAAGTCCAAACATTCACTACACAACCTCCTCTCATCTGTAAACCACCCTGGCCAATAAAAATGATCCTTAACCCTTGTCCTGCAGTTTTTGCACCCACAGATGACCACCAGTAGCCGTTTTATGCAACATTGTTAGAACTTTTGGAATCAAAGACTTTGGGAGCACCAGCTGCATCAGCATTTTGTGGTGGGATCCAAAACCAGTAACTGTACGTCAGAACTGGGGCTGATATAAGACATGACTTGAGTGTTAAAAACACTCCTTGACAATCGTCTCACCAGTGAAATGTACTGCCTTTTTCGTTCAGTTGATGCCGAGGCCAGGCGATTTCAGCAAAAACCTTTATAAAGCAACAGTAATGGGAGGCCAGTCCCAAAAAACTACGCACCTCTGTTTGGTTCCTAGGAAGTGGCCACCGCCTTACCACATCCACCTTGGAAGGATCAGCCTTAACACCCTCCACTGAAAGTAACTGCCCCAAGTAAGACATCTGTTTTGCAAATAAATGACATATGGAAGGCTTCACCTTCAAGTTCGTCTCATGCAGCTTAATGCCACATGCAACCTAAAAACTTGCTCTAAATGCTCCAGGTGTTCTTGAAACACTTAATTGTACCATCAACATACACTAGACATGTAGTCCACTGAAAATCTGCCAAATCCATCAGTCTTTGGAAAGTAAAAGGGGAGTTACACAAGCTACTAACTTTGCGGGACAGTGGGTCCCCAGGAGCAGGGTTAAAGACCTACAGTCAATACAGTAATATGTAGACTACCATCTTTTTTCTGATTTATACCGCATGAGCTACCCAGGGACTACAAGAAGGCTGAATGATGCCATTGTCCAGCATTTGCTTTATGTGGTCTGTCACTTCCTAAATGAAGTGGGACCCGACGAGGGGCAATCTTAATATTAAGCTGCATTAAATTCTCCAGAGTCCAATCCAAGATCGGGGCATCAGCAGACCACAACGTCTTAAAATCCCCCTGTTGTTTTACATCTTCTGCCCCTTCACCCACCTCTGTATTTGTAGACCGAAGCCCAATTTTTATTCCATCACTAACACAAACCGGCATAACGCCAGCGGCCACCGAACACACCATACGTGCTACTAACACATCACGATGATGGGACCGAGAAGAACCAGGCTCCAACATACCTTCACTTTTTTCACTGGTGGCGCTCCCTCAACGAAACCCAGAATTAACAGGTCACTGCATGGGGGATTCGGGTGTCTCCACGAACTACCGCAGGCATGGCAAAGAACTTGAAAATCAGCTTGCAATTGTACAGATCCCCCCCCAACTGAACGCGGTTCTCCAGCCCTGGGTCAGATCCACTGAGTAGAGGACACCTCCAAAGCGCTTATGCCCAGAACAGTCCCACGAAAAAAAAATCCACTTTAAGTCACCTAACGAAGCACTCACCATGAGACAACAACAACATCACCCTCAGGAGTCAAAACTGCAAGCAGCTGAGCTGCAGTTCTCAGAGCCGTGTGATGAAGATGATGATGATGATGATTTTAGGCTGCTGTTACAACAGCTGCTGAAGCTTCAAAATCCTGAATGAGCCCCAGAGCTTCACCCTTCATGAGATCCTCATTCTGAGACATAACTGAGCCACAGCTGCAGTCTATTGCGTGGTGCAGACAAATGTAGGAGCATTTCCATTCTTGATTAGTTTTATAGTTTGACATTTCAGAATAAAGCATGAAGTCAGGGCAAGAAAGCGTGCAACTAGTTGACTAGAAAAATCGTAAGTCGGGTACAGTCCCAGTATCGACACAGATATACACTGTATTTGCATTATGATCTTTTTCAGCTTCAAGTGTTTATATATGTGCACACATTTCGAAGAGAACGGATTTACAAAGATTGCGGACTTTTACTTGTTGTTTGTTTGAACTGCACAGTAAAACCTTGTTCTGCTGCTGTATATATGAGAAACAAGAAAAAAATACCAAGACCATTGAAATGTCTGTGACGAATAACGTTTAAAAGTATTGTGTGTAATCTATTAGCAAACATGAGCTCATAAAAATGGTGTGACTCCTCAAACTGCTGAAGCGTAGTTTCTTGGATTCATATGTGGTCGAATTGAGAATTCTGTAGGCCATGTGAAAACATCACTGCACCTGTAGGAGCCTTTTTTGGACATTTTAGTCATTTGCCTGCGTGCACGGACGCGGACAGATGAGCTCATGCGGGGCTGGCAGTGAAGCGCTTTCACATGAGAGACGCGTTTCAGGAGCTTTGCTAGTATTATGTGTTCTTACTGCTGCAAGTCCGTCAGTGGATGTTTCTCACTGTCTGACAATGAAAAGAGCTTCATCAAGACCTCATCAACTCAAAGAAAAGCTCCTTCAGGCCATCGACGCGCAAAATAACGTGAGTAATGACTACAGTCCTTTACGGTTTAGTCTAGTATCATCATCAGCAGCAGCTGTCACTTCATTTAACCGTGCATTTTAACTACATATCGCATTTTCTGTCCATGCTTTATGTTTTTTCTGCTGAATGCAAAACAAGATGTTTTAAAGAATGTTGCTGATCCCCATTGACTTCCACTGTATGAAAAACACGTAATATAAACTCATCTAAAAAGTCGTTTGCTGGTTTGCTCAGTCTCACTGTGGTGAGGTTTATTTTCATTCTTTAGCTCCCTGGGGCGTTTTTTCACCGATTCTAAGAGGAATGAGTATGCGAGCGTGTCACATTTGCATTTGCAACCACATCTGCCAACTGACATGTGAAAGAGTCACTGCAGGTGCACATGTGAGAGCAGATTCAAATACACAGCTACTTTCCTGATTATGACCAGCCACAGAAAAACAGACAGGAACATAGAGAAAAATTATTAATCATATGAAATTATTAACCATTGTAGTTAACCCTTTTTTTGACGCACAGAAAATGTTATGAAAGCGTGAAGTGACATTAGCCTAACTTCTGTCTGTCAGCAGATACAGAACATGAAGGCTGTACTGGACGTGATATGCTGCCTGGAAACTTACCCCATGACTAAAGAGGCTCTAGTGGTAAGAAACTAACTCACTATGGTGTGCCACACTGAAAATGCTAATTACAGGGAAAACATCATTTACTCTCCCTCAGTTGTTCCAAACCTGCATGACTTTCTTTCTTCTGCTGAACACAAACAAAGATACTTTGAAGAATTTTGGTAACCAATACATAGTATATAAAAAAAAAAAAACACGGTGTTTAACATTGGTGGATTAATTTCTTAAAAAAAAAATCGCCTGTAAGAAATTATTTGATGATTTCATTTGTTTTATTTTAGGAAACCAGGCTTGGAAAGTTGATCAATGATGTGCGAAAAAGGAGCACGGATGAAGATCTTGTTAAACGTTTAAAAAATCTTATACGACGCTGGCAGACGCTGGACGGAGCGAATGAAGTCACGGCAAAAGAGATCTCAAGCTTTGCGATCAGTCCGACTTCTGCTGAATGTGTTTCTAGATCGACACAAACCTGTCCTGAAAACTACAGCAGAACTCTTTTCCACAGTAATATGAGCGAGAGGGCTGAAACATCTCGGGGTTCTGTACCAGATAAAACCACGAACTATCCAAACCGTTTCAGGAAGAGTAAAATACCTGTTCGTGCCATCAAACCATATTCCTCGACCATCGCGCATTTACAACAAACCGCAAGCTCGAAAACCTCTCTGTCCGCTCGGCATTCCCAAAATGAACGTTATATCAGAGAGAGAAACAGCAGCTCTGCCAGTCACTTTCTGGCGGCCGAAGCAGCGGCACGACCCATATCATCGTGCGCTACTTCCGATCTACCAAAACCTTCCATCCCGGATTCAAACACACAGATGCATCAGCCTTCAGACCTCCTCAACATACTCAGACCCGCTGCACTAAACGAGAACGTCGACGAGGTCTCCAGCACAGTGAACGAAAGGGCTTTCGAGGATAAGACGAGGACGAATCAGCGTAACAGTCGCACCGTCAAACTCGATGGAGAGGACGGCACCAAAACTGCAAACCTGCAAGCGGACGAACTAGCGTACGACCCTCACGCTCGACCTCTATCAGGCAAAACATGTACAAAAGATTGTCTGAGATCAACGGGACGTGAAATCCAGAGCGGCGGGCATCTGGAACACGGCCTTCGTTTCTTTCAACAGACAAACCGGGGAGAGATCTCACAAAGAATGGTATTTCAGAATGGCTCACTGACTGCAGAAAACTCAGGGATGAGCTTACCTGTGGGTGGCCGTATAGCGGAATTCCCTGTGTCGGAGCTTCCAGGGGTCAGCCGAGAGGTCAGCGAGCGAGACCTGGTCAGGATACGCGGTCAGCGATGGCACGGTGTGAACGGCTGTTACGATAACCGAAATAACTGGTACGACTGGACTCAGTCCATCACCCTGGATCCGTACGGAGATGGGAGTAAACTCAAGATCCTGCCGTATGTTGGCGTAGATTACAGGCTTTGAGTTTTCAGAGGTGTGTTTCTTACATCTCCAAATGTGGATTCACAACTACGTCCTGTGTGTTTCTTTTGATGTGCTTCTCTACTCTTCATTGTCCATTGCGTCATTATCATGTATGAACACACAAAACCAACATGTACACTACCAGTCAAAAGTTTGGAATAATAAACTCTTTTTTTTCCTATTTATTTTTGGCATTTTATGCCTTTATTTGGGTAGGACAGTAGCTAGGCAGGAAGTGAAGTGGGAGAGAGAGGGGGGGTGGGAACGGGAACGGTCCACGAGCCGGGACTCGAACTCGGGACGCCCAAAGCGTGATAATACTACCGGCACCGAAGCCATCGATTCGTTTATGTCTACGCTTATCGAGGCTGCATGTATCTGATCAAAATTACAGTAAAAACAGTAATATTGTGAAATATTTTTATAAGATAACTGTTTACTTTTGTAATCGTTTTAAAATGTCATTATTACATACAAAGCTGAATTTTCAGCATCATTACTTCAGTCTTTAGTGTCACGTGATCCTTCAGATCCTTCGGCCGTCACAGCCTCTCAGTCACTGCGTTTACTCCTTGTTTTTCAACCATTGGACAGGATTTTCAAAAATGGCTGTTGTATTTGTGTGAGGCGGCTGCTACTTCTGACAAAGCCCTGTTAAATATGGGTGAAATATACACCACAAGCTTTCTTAAAAAGCGTTTTTCTTAATAAGACAATTGAAAACCAACAGACTGATGAAAACGCGGGACGTTTTCTCAATATGCAGCGTGCGGAACAAAGGGTAAAAATGCTAAAAGTGCGGGACGGGTGGCCGCCCTAGCCATTGTTAGTATGAGGAACTGAGGAAATGTTGCCATGGTAACCTGGTGGGCCGTGCACACCGAACACGTCACAGCAGATGGAGGGGGTTGAGAAGGCCCCCTCAACTGAAACTGAAGGCTCAACTGAAATCTGAAGAAACACATACTTACACACAGTATAGCATATATGAGAATAAAAGACATGCTAGAGAACATCACACTAGCATTAGAAAACCTCCTGGATTAAAAATGCAATTGCCCTTTCGCAAACAGCTCGACTGACAGGCGATCTGACCAATCGTGGTGCAGAATCTAACAAATCAGACAAGAGAGTAGATGAACTCAGAGCAGAGACACAAATGCTTCAAATTTCCTTTTTATCCCCCATCGAATTATTACTATGAACAACATTCAGTAGAGACCGAGCACAGAAAACAATATGCATAATAAAATAATCAGCAGACGAGCAGGCCGTGTGTTAATTCTCCAGCGAGGTGCTGGACGCGCTGCTGCTCTGAGGGGTTTTCACGTCTTTGCTCGTGTCTCCTGTGCGCAGAGACTCGTCTTTCTGCTGCTCCTGCAACACATCAAACACACTCTCACTGCACTGCAACCGTCGGAACGGGAAAGAGCTCTTCAGCGTTCCTTACGTTCTTCCTCATAATGTGCTGACGCAGCTCTTCACGGGTCAAAGGTCGATCCGCCTCCTCTATGAAAGAAGCGTCCTCTGCCTCATAGTCGTGCCTGAAGAAAGACCAAAATAAGTCACATATTTGAGCACGTTACGTGTGATCTCTCAACATGAGAGGTGCTCTCACCTGGTAACGGGAGGCCGAACGATCACCTCGAGCGTCTGAACGTCTGCTTTCTGACCCAGCAGCAACGGAGCGACCGTTTCCAGGTCAGAACTGCTCTCCGGGTCCTGTTAACATGTGAGAGTTATTTACGTACATTTACACTACCGCTCAAACGTTTGGAATAATCGAGATTTTCAAAAGTCTCTTATACTCAGCAGGGCTGTATTTATTTGATCAAAACTACAGTAAAAACACTGATACTGTGAAATATTACACTTTCAAGTGACTGTTTTCTATGTGAATGCATGTTCAAATGTATTCAGTGTCACACGATCCTTCAGAAATCATTCTAACATGCTGATCTGCACTTACATACAAGTTCAGTGTACAACGGTTGCCCTGTAGACTATCTGGAGAGTATTCGACACACATTTTTTAAACCATAGCAGAATCTAACGCACAGCTTACTATTTCTCGAACACTATAAAATAACCTGCCGGACCTTCTCGTAAATGTGTGCTGGAGTGGATGCAGTCATTTCTGTACCTTCCATCTAACGAAGGCTTGAACGGTGAGCAGTTCGCCGGCCTTCTGCTCCACCATGCCGAGGTACGTCATCAGATTACCGTCTGTGATCCCGGAGGAAGAGCCCAGCGTGCCTTCCATCCACCCCAGGTCGCAGTCGACGTTTCTGAACATGCCGTCTATGCCTGGAAACGACATCGGCGTACGTGACGGCTACTTTAGCGTATACAGACGTTTCATAACGTGATAATGCGGTCTCGGTCGGTCCAGGGTTAATCATCCGTCTAGTACCTGTTTTGACCTGATCGAGGATCTTGCTGATGCGATCGGCCTGGGCTTCATACTGTCGAGTCTGCGCTCTACACTCCTGCAGCCGATCCTTCGCCTGTTTTAAAGCCGCCTGACTTTCCAGTTGCTGCTGGCGACCTTTTATGTTCAGCTGTTCCGTATTTTTTTTAATCTAGAACAGCATCAAGACAGAAAATGGTTTTAAAACAGTATTAAAATGTAAATACGAAGAACAGGATGTTACAGGTTGATTCAGCCCAGCTTGGCACAGGCTTTTGCTTGGTCTTTAAGTTGTGATTATCATGTGTTGTTGTTGTTAACTAAAACTAACACTAGGATCTGTCTCAATTAATTCAAATGTAGCTGAAATAATACATCTATTAAAACACACACAAACTTAAAAAGCCTAAAGACGAGAGCTGTTCGCTTGACGCATTGACCTGTTGGATCTCCTCTCTCAGTCTCTCGGCTTCTGCGTTCTGTTCATTCACGTAGTTGAAAAGAGCAAAGTTCCTTTCTTCACCTGTTAAAGAAAGCAATCGGTTGTAGAATAACGCACTGCGACCTTTTGTTAGCACAAAACAGACAACACAAAGCTCACCCTGAATGAATTTTGTAACCAGAATTCCCAAATTATCTTCTCCAGTCAGCTCCTGAATCTGCTGGAAAGCCTTCTTCAGAGAGTCGGGAGTCTCCTCTCCGCCGTCTGCCTTCTTCCGCTCCTCCGTCTCTGCCACGGGCACACATCGCTCACTTTTCTGTCTGCGTCTGCTTCTTTTCCCGTTATCCACGGTGGCTCTCTGACTATTCTTGGTGGTCATGAACTCTCTGAGTCGGTGTTCGTGAGCGATGACTCTCTCCAGCTCCTGAATCTCAGCCGAGTACTGCGCCAGATCCTTCACCGCCTTCTCCTTTATCATGCTCGCTTTGGTCTGAGCGTCCACTCTGAAATAATAATAATACGGAATTGTAGATTTTACGGTGACATAGATTGGCCTTCGAAGCAGGCTGGTAAATTAATTTAAACTTATATTATTAAGAACATTTCTAGTTAACTAAAATAAAGCTGAAATATAAATCATGTAAATATACATAATAAAATAGAAAAAATATATAAAACAGTAAAAAATAGTAATATTAAAAGAAAAAGACAAAACCACAAAAAATTAAACTAAAAATAAAATGAGAACAATCAAAAATCAGCTAATGAAATGTTTTAGCAATGAGCTTAAAAAAAAATCATTATAGAAATTTCAATGGCTTTATAGGATCTTGTTAAACTGGAGATTCTCTGATACGTCCAGGTTTTTATGATCTTGTGACCACTGTATATTAGCACAGTATCTTAAAATCTCAAAGTATCTCTCTCACTTTGCATCATAAGCTGTGGCGGACTTGTCGATGACTTCAGCGATATCCTTGCGAATATCTTGCAATACCTGAAAAAAACAAGAGCACCTGTTCAAAAGGAGTAGTTCACCCCAAAATGAAAAAGCGCTGAAAACAGGCCCATCTCAGGCCATTCAAAATGTAGAGCATTTAGTTTCTTCGTCAGATTTCTAGAAATGTGTCACTCCAGCACCGTCTCACCAGTGGATCCTCTGCAGTGAATGGGTGCCGTCAGAACGAGAGTCCAAACAGCTGACAAAAACTTCTCAACATGTTAACTGATGGACTGGAGTGGTGTGGATTGTGTTTTTATTATGCTGACATATTTTGTTTTTACGTGTCTATGTTGTCTTGTGTCAGCACATGGCTTTGTTGCTTGTTTTTCTCAGCCATGTGCTTCTCCTTTTTACCACAGCCTCTTGTTAACCCTTGTTGAGTCCTCGTTAGTCTAATTGCTGTCACATGTTCCTTGTGTGCTTTCCTCCCTTTTTATAGTTTGTCTTGTCGTCTTGTTTTTGCCGGTTCATAGTTATTCTTGCCCTCACTGTGGCTGTGTAGGGCTTCCTTCCCCTTTTCCTCTTGTGCCCTGGTCTTGTCTAGCCCCGTCAAGTCATGCGTATTCTATGTTTTTGTCTTCCTCCTTGTGTGTGTGTGTGTGTGTGTGTGTTTCTGTTTTTTTTTTGTTTTTTCTTAGTATTCATATATTCCTTCTAGTCCTGGTCTTTTTGTTTGCATCGTTTTGGTTGTTTATTTTAAAGTAGTTATGTTGTTAATTTAGTAACCTTTTCTTACTTATTTTGTTACCTCTTTTTATTTGTTTTCTTTTGTTATTGTTTATTTCCCTGCCTGCTTTGGAGTTCTTGTGAAGCCTGGTTCTGTCTTGTCTTGTTGTGTTGTTAGAGTTCCTGTCCTGACCTGTTCTTGCACTGGTTTTCCCTTGCCTGCTGGCACCTCGTCTGCTTCAGAGGCCGCAATCAACAAGTACCTGAGCTTGGCTCGCTCGCTCTTCTCCATCTGCCTGGTTTTGCCGCTCCCTCTGCTACTACAGCATTCTACCAGTTGACGTCTGAGGCTGTTCTGGTGTTCTTCCCTAGTTCTCATAGTTTACTGTGTTCCTGCTGCTGTATCATCTGTGCACCTCACTATCCTCTTGTGTTAGTCTGTTTTGTCAATAAACCCTTGTCACTTGCTCTGCGATTGGGTGCTCCTTCCAGATCCCTGACGCATTTCTCCAAATCAGATGAAGAAACTGAGCGCGAGTCAATTTTCAGCAAATTTTCATGTCAAGCTGGCTGCACACTAGACGACTTTCAAATCTTAACCGATTTTAAAACCATGGGAGTCCACTGACATGAGGACAATTTCCTCTGATTTTTAGCCTTATAATCCTCTGAATGCGCACACTAGACGATTCGTAATCGTAATGACACACCAGAGGATTTTTTTGGACAAAAAATCATTTGCGACTAGCCTCGAATCGGGCCACACCCCCCCATTGTTAAAATCGGGCTTAAAATCGTTTAGTGTGCCGCCAGCTTTAGGTGAACTATTCTTTTAACTGTGTTAATCACTGCATGTCTCAAACTCATAATGCACAACAGTCCAGAGCTGCCCAGAATCCACAACCTTCTCCAGTTTGCGATGCAGCTGCTGGAATTGGGTGCGCTGCATGTGTAGCGTCTCGATGTCTTTTCTGAGCTGGCTGTTTATCTTCATCTGTTCGTTAAAGCGAGCACGAGACTGTAGGGACAACAAGGGAAGAAATGAATGGAGAAGTTCATGCACACACCGGGTATATTTACATGCACTGCTTTTCGTCAATCCACTTTTGGATTCTGACAATTCTGTTTATATGAACCGTAAACTTGACACATTTGTTTACTTGTGCGCTCCTAACAAAACATCAGCACATAAGTAGTGACTGGTCACAACATTTAGAAATCGCAAAATCCACTGTTTTTGCCTTGGTGACGTATCTAGAAACATATGTGTGAGAAGAGCTTCTTTACACAACATTCAGGTCAGTTTCCTACACTGAAAAGTTCATAAGATCACGTAAGATGTGGATAAACATACGCATGTTTATGAGTCCTAAAACATACGTAAACATGAACGTCACGGCACTGCACACGGGCACAAGGTATTTTTGAATCCTAATGACAAAAGGGCTGTGTTTAGATACTTAATTTTTTCCTATCAATCAGATGATTTCAGGTAGCTAATAAACGTAGCCATAGACCAGCGAGGCGTTATCTAAAGAACCAATTACATCAAGTTTTATGTGGCCAAATGTTTTGCCAAAAAGCACTTCAGTCAGAAGGGTTGGGTCTGACCTACGTGTGAAGTGTCTATAGTTGTGGGGTCTGTGAGATGTTCTGTTTACCCGATCCAGTTTGCTCTGCGTGGTGCGTATGGCCTTCTGAATGTCGCGAGGCTGAGACTTGTGACTGCGGGAAGCCTGTCCTCTTCTCTTTTCAGACAGTTTTTTCTCCATAATCGTGATCTGTAAACCGAATACAGGCGAGTGACTATCTGCAGCGCAGTACGAGAGTACGTTTCGTGACGGCGATTAATACTTTGGCACACGCACCTCCTTATGCAGCTCTGCTTGGGTCTGTTTCTCTTTCTCAATTGCTTTGTCCAGCTCGTCCCGTTGCTTCAGCAGAGCTCTGACAGCCTTTATAGCCGGACTTTCTCTCTCTGTGCGCTTTTGCCGCAAGCGCTCTTGTTCTGCGCGCAGCTCGGCGATCTCTTGGCTGTGGACAAACACGCAGAGCGCTTGCTTATAATGATTACGCTTGAGGAACTTGGAAACCTCAAATTAAGAAAATGTTCAATCAATCAGTTAACCCTCTGGTGCTGGAATAGTTATGATCCATCTGTTTGATAATACCAGTTTGATAATACCTAAAATATCAAAATCAACCGCGGGCGGCAGATCAATTTCTTATTTAGCGCCCTAACTCTGGATCAATCTACCTAATACTGTTCGGGAGGCAGACACTCTCTGTCAGTTCAAATCTAGATTAAAGACCCATCTCTTTAACCTGGCCTACACATAACACATTAACTCATTTCTATAATCCAAATCCGTTAAAGGATTGTTAGGCTGCACTAATTAGGTCAACTGGAACCGGGAACACTTCCCATAACACCCGATGTACTCGGTGCATCGTAAGAGGAATGGCGTCTACGCTAATATTAGTCTGTTTCTTTCTTATTCCGAGGTCACATTAACCACCAGATCCAGTCCGTATCCAGATCAGATGGTGGATCAGCACCTAGAGACGACCTCTACACCCCCGAATGTCAGCGGGGACCACGTCAACTAGATGAGCCCCAGAGACGGATCATCAGTGAAGAACTTGTCACCTAAACGGCCGTCGGCGCAAGACCACGGGAACCAGATGAGTCCTCTGCACATTCTGACTTTGCTGCAGCCTGGAACTTTTGCATTATTGACACACTATTGTCCTATTTAATACTGTAAAGTTGCTTTGACACAACCTGTTTTGTTAAAAAGTGCTGTATAAATAAACGTGATTGATTAATTGATTGATTGATTGATCTGTTAGTTGTTAACCACTTTTTGAGCATAGACCAGAAAATGAAATTTCCAACTTAAACTGTCATAAATCTTGAACGCTTTGGAGCACAGACTCTGGTCTCTTTTAAAATTAAACTAAACATTTATTATTATGAAAAATGCACAAAATATTGTTATATTTGAGGATGACGTGTCAAAGCATGAGCTTTCAGTAAGATTTTCTTTGCAGTGAAGTACCAAACACTTCCACTAGATGAAACTCACAATTTTTTTTTTTTCGTTCTGAAAAAGTAAAAATATGACTGGACAGCATGTATCCTACTGTTATAAACCTACTGCTAATTTTTTGTTTGTTTGTTTTTTTATCAAGAAGACAAACTCCATCCAGTAAAAGTTTAGCCATAATTGTTTTCCTCTCATTAAAGCAAAGACGTGTTTTAAATAAATACAGATAACTTGGAGAGAAACTTTTGATGACAGAATTGAATTGAATTGAAAGATCTAGCTGGCAGAGGAAGACAAAGTACAAAGTCACAAATTCTTCATACTCCAGTACAGTACCATCATCTTCAAATAAATCCGACACAAAAACAAGACCTAACCCTAACCCTAACCGCCTGTCAATAAATAGAGATTTTAATTTGCACTGATTAAAATACCTTAGTTGGGAGTGAAGTTGTGCACATAACAAGCAAGTAGAGCTTGTTGGTGAAAATCAGAAAGAGAAATCGGCGATTCAGAGATGTCTTGCGGGTTGTGTGTTTGACTGACCGCTGTTTGCGTAACGTTTCCTCTTCCTGCAAGTAAAGGTCCCGATTCCTCTCCAGTCGGCGTAACTCCTGCCGCAGCCGGTGCACTTTCTGTTGCTCTGTCTCATCTGGACAAAAGCAACTGGTTGCATAAGAACATTCATCTGCACCATAATAATTCTTAATGATCAATTACAGTGTTTTATTTGCATACCAGTTCCACCCACACTGCTGTCATAGCCCGCTTTGGTCTCGGACTCTGCGCCAGACATCACGAATGCAGCACAAGTTCTGTGAATAATGAACACAAAACACAAGTAACACACAACAGACTTCATGGTCACCAAGTCCTATGATTTATAATACATAAACAAACATATTTTATAGTAACTTACACCATAACAGCTGCAAATCTCTTTAAGACGCTGTTTCTGTTACAAATGGTCGCATTCGATCTCACGTCAAAAGTAAAGTGGATAGAAATGATCATTACACAAGCAACATGAGATACTACGGTCTAAATATTTAGAGTACGAGCATTTCACATGAAGTAAACGTTTGATTCCCCGAGAGTGTAAAATGATTTGATCCGCCTAGCAACGCCTTAGCAACGGCTCATAAACCTGCGACTCTCGATCGATTCATCAAACACAAGAACCCAGAGGCTTTTCAAAATAAATAAGTAAATACATACAAAAAACATAAATAAATTAATAAAATAAAAGAAATCAAGAGTTTATGTGTGAATTGAAAGCAGAGGACAAGGAAACTGTCAGTACGGTCCACGGAGAAAGAGACGATGGCGTCTAAAAAGCATCATTTCTAAGTCATTTATTTTTTTTAAACGCTATTTATACTGCTGGATCGTGTTCACTAACTAACTAACTAACTAACTAACTGACTGACTGACTAACTAACTAACTAGGTAAATAAAGCCTTATAATCTTACCGTAACGACTCTTTAGGTGACTTTAATCGTCTGTCTCCGTGTCTGAGTGTTGATTGTTGTTAGCAACAGTATCCAAGAGAAATAACGGTCAGCAGGAGGCGCTGCGTCTTACAAACACGAGACCGGCGCAAGAGGGACATTATTTCAAGTAATGTGTCACGTGTAATACAAGAAACCACACACACACACACACACACACAGAGAAAATACTGACAATTTTAGATTTTTAAAATAATAATTGTAATATTTTGCTGTTGCTTTTATTAACATGTGACAGTTTTGGATTCTTGTATGAAACGTGTGTGTGTGTGTGTGTGTGTGTACTTGTTCTTGCTACATTGTGTCCCCACAATGTAAAAAAAATGATTAAAAATAGTAAATGATGTTTATCTGAAAGTGTAATGATGCAAACATGTTTTCTGTAAGGGGTAGGTTTAGGGGTAGGTTTAGGGTTAGGGGATAGACAATATCGTTTTGTCAGTATAAAAACTACAGAAGTCTATGGAAAGTCCCCACAATTCACAAAAACAATTGTGTGTATGTGTGAAGGTGGACATGAATGAGAGCGCAGCCAGACATTCAGAACACTGAAACCAAGCATCAAGCCAAAGTTTAACATGGGCTCCACTGGGCAACACCAAAAAAAAAGTTTTTATGTTTTTATTTATTTTTATTTAATAATCCCAATTAAAAACAAATTATTGTTGCCAAATAAAAAAAAAAAAGAAATGCTTTTAACATGCATTAATCCTTGCTTGCTTTTTTCTTTCTTCCTTCCTTCCTTTTTCTTTTTTAAGATCACCTGAAAGGAAATGGTTAGAATGAATCTCACATTGTCTCGCTAGGCT
Source organism: Cirrhinus mrigala (assembly GCA_036247105.1). Taxonomy (NCBI): domain Eukaryota; kingdom Metazoa; phylum Chordata; class Actinopteri; order Cypriniformes; family Cyprinidae; genus Cirrhinus; species Cirrhinus mrigala. Next base: position 26,856,765 of record CM070017.1, read on the forward strand.
CAATAGCATTAGGACACTCGGTTTAGTGGAGATCCTCAGAGCCCTGACCCATACATGTGATGCTAACCCCACAATTCCTCTCAGAATGAGTCTGACTGATCCATACTTGCTCCAGTCCAGCTGGTGAGTACAGATGGGATAGATGGAGCTTGTGCTTCATAGAGAGGAACACTGGCCAGCAGGACATGATTTACACCGGATGTTATATTCCAATCAAAAGATGAGGCAGATTACGGCACATAAATACATTGATAAAAGTGCACATACTATATGAAACCTCCATCCTGACTCCTAACAATGGGAATTATTAGTATATGATTATTTAGAGCACTGTTTTTACTATGTAATGGAAATGTAAGACAAACAAATCAACTAAAATGTCACTACAGTTCCTCAATGTCTCATGTAGATGGCACAGTTGACATATACGCCTTTTACATGCAAACAGAACGATTAAAAATAGGACTGTACATCAGTTCGCCAGGCTGTGATTGAAAAACCTGTTCTTAATTGACTCGCCTGGTTAAAGTAAAGGTAAAATTAGTTTTATCTTAACGAGAAAAGTAGTACGTAACCTGACTTAATATATTGCACTTTCCAGTGTATGACTTGCATAAATCTCTCTACAGTTTCTAAAGAATTAGGATTATTTATGTACCCCTAAAGGGACTGATGGGGAAAAATAAGTGGGAGAAAAAAAAAACCTATATACTTTTGTAAAAACACTTGAAATTATCAGTTTGCCGGCAAATATAAATAAATGAATTAAAAACGGCATTTCAATGCTTTTGCAAGCAAATTAAAGGCTTCAGAGAAACCCAATCGTTTTGTGAGAGAACTAAAAAGTTCTGTGAGCAAACGAAAAACTATTTAGCTGGGCTCCGTAATACTATTACTACTACTACATACGTTGTATTATTTATTTAGTAAAATCTAAATCTACAGTTTAATGCACAATATAATAATAATAATTATAGTTACTATGTGGCGAAGAGGCTTTTGGAGTTCAGAGAGCACACTGTAACAGCCAGAGTACAGCAGAGCATTACCAGTTGACCCCTTTTTATTTTGTCACTGCGTATCACCTTTAACCCCAAGTCGACTTCCTTGACTCCAGTAATGTGGACGCTGGTGAAAGCTACAGACCCCGAACGTTCTGTCCGGTTATTTTTTTGCCGAAGGTAATAGTTTATATGCCGTGAGACCTGGCTTGTACGGTCTGTATCTAAGAATAAATGTGCAATGTGGACATCCCTCCACTTTGTCTCCTGCCTCGCTATTTTCTTTCAGTACCGGAGTTGTACTAATAGCTTCGTGGCTTGGCTTCCCTCCTTCACCACGTTACAACACCCGTCCAACCGTTTCTCAAACGGAAGGCTGCATCCTCTTTTTTTTTTTTAATTGAGTCATTCAAATTCTGAATTTTACAGTACCCAGGAGGTGAACACAAAGAAAAGGAGATACAAAATTACAATGAATAAATAATGATAATAAAATTTAAAAAAAAAAGAAAAAAAAGAAAATTACATAAAAACATGAAAATGTTTACATACATTATTACATTTAACAGCTTTCTTGTTTGTCAGATTGTAAATAGATTTTAGGTATTGCTTAACTTCTGATTTCAAAATGAGAAACAATGGTTTATAATCGCCATACTTGCATTTATGTATACTAAACTTTTCCAGCAAAAGTAACAAATTAATCAAATAATATTCCTTCTGGAATGACATGTCGTAAGTGAAACAAACAAACAGAACATTTTCAAAACAAAGCTGAAAGCTGGGCATGATATGATCTCTAACAAATGAGCAGAAATCTGACCAAAAATTGACTGATTAAGGACAACTCCAAAAAAAATGAAAAAACGTTTCTGTGGGAAGGCTGCATCCTCCGGAGGTCGCGTTTGGAGACTGCATACGTCATCACGTCTGGTTTATTTCAGTTAACTGAGCATTGCATTCGCGAGTCATAAGCATATCACAACAATTTACGCTTCACTAAGAATAATGGTCACATTTCTAACTGTTAATATTATAAAATAAGATTATGATGTAAGCTGCCTGCAAATGCAACCAGTGGAGGACGATTTAATGTTAATAAAATACAATTTATTTCAGTTAATGTCTCAGAATTTGTATTTTTTTTCTTAGCTGTAATACCATAACATGTTACTGAATTTGGACAGCGCTGCTTTTCTATCGCGAATGTGCCGAATCTGCTGATTTACTTATCAACCGCTAAGTGATACAGGAGGGGAGGGGGAGGCCGGGGGAGAGCTGATGCTGCCTTCGCGCAATGTCGTAATTACCGTAATTCCGAGATGACAACACGTGACATTTTACTCATAGATTTCCATGCTGTCGGACTCAGAGGTAGCACCTAAGCAGCGCCTAAATGAGCCTGGCGGCGGTCACGTGGTGCATCTGTCACTGGTCCAAGTGGTAACTCTGGGAACATTCCAAATTTACAAATTGGAATTAGGAGTTCAGAAGTGCGCGAGGGCTTTGGCGTTGATAGTGTTGCTATAGAAACTCATAATTCAGATAGAGTAGAATGTCACATTCATATCGGAATTACGAGATGGCGTGAATGCATCTTATGAGTAAAATGTCACCGTGTTGTCATCTCGGAATTACGGTAATTACGACGTGGGAAGGCAGCATTAGTTTGAACGTCAGCCGCTGCGCTGATAATGTTGAATATTTGTTTGACAGATTTATCAAGCTGTCATTCAAACACTATCTCTCTCTCTCTCTCTCTCTCTCTCTCTCTCTCTATATATATATATACCTTAAGAAGGGATAGATATTTGCTTCAAGTGATAGATCAGGTAAGTGAAATTATATTATCTTGCTGTATGTGTGTCGTTTTCTTTACGTTTTCTGACTAAAAGAAAGCAAAAAGCCATTTTACAAAGGTGGTTAAGCAAATAATAATAACAATAATAGCAATCGGCAGGGATCCCCAGACCGATACAATTAGTGTGCCTCCTCAATTTTTAAACCCACAAGCCGCTGCCGGAGGAAGCAGCCTTCCGTTTGAGAAACGGCCATAGATGTAACTTGCATACGAGCGCAGCAGCGCACCTCTCTCATGAACCGAACTACACTCTCTCAGCCGGTCACCGTGGTGATTTTTGTGGGGGCGTGGCTTGGCGGAGTCACGTGACTCCTTCACCAGCGACTCCTCCAGTGTATCTTGTCGCGTCGCGGCTTGCGCTGAAAGATGGCCGCGGTGGAGCAGCGCCCGCCCGTGCGGGAGGGAATTCGGATCGCGGTGCTGTGTCTGTGCTGGTACACTGTCAGCTCCGGCGGCAACGTGGTCAATAAAATCATCCTAAACAGCTTCCCCTATCCAGTCACGGTGTCTCTCTTTCACATTCTGTCCATCATCGTGTTTCTCCCGCCGCTGCTGCGAGCCTGGGGCGTCCCGCGAACGGAGGTACCGGCCCACTACTACCGCTGGTTCATTCTGCCGCTCGCCTTCGGGAAGTACTTCGCCTCCGTCTCGGCCCACTTCAGCATATGGAAGGTTCCGGTGTCGTACGCGCACACTGGTGAGTAACGGGAGGCTCTCGGTTGTTCGTATCGCTTTACTGACTTTGAGTTACAGGCCTGCTTCTTCAAACTCAACTCAAACCCGACCTGATCGGACAGGTTCGGTACAGTTCGGCTCTGTTCGTTCAATCGAGTTTGAATCACCGTAGGTTATTCGTGTCGCGCCGTCTGTCATTAACCGCAAATCTCGGCTGTTTCCCGGACATTTAAACGTCCGCTTTCGTCCAAACACTAGGAAACAACTCGTAATATGGATTTAATGACTCAATCGGCTCATTTTTCCTACGTCCGAGTTTTGATAACACGACACTTTATTGACGCGATCCCAGACTACGTCACTTCCGCACTCTCAATAACGCTGCCACATCATCCACCTGCGTGGCCGCACTTCTGGAAGACACGCTGGACTTGTTTTGGAAGATTCGGTTCCTTTTGTTTACATAAGGCTTATGGCCTCCATTGCTATCAGGGTCTGATAATAAAAGAAGCTTTATCTGCCGAATGTACCATTACAGAGTAACGTGGCAGTGCACGAAGACAAGAAATGTTCTATTAGGAACAGGCCATTCGAAAAGAAAGATACTTCAAAGATGATTCGGGGTGTAGTAGCAAGTCAATATTTGACAGCTCACACAGTGACAGTCGTGTCATACAGTGTGACGTGTTATGATCATCTAAAACTGTGTAAGCAGCATATGTCTACATATGAAGAGAAACAGGCATGCTGTTTTAAAGTATCATTTAGGGCGAACTCATGAAAGTAATGTCATATTAAATATTCCCACTTGTAAATGTGACTTTGCTAGGTTGTTCATGTACTCATAACTCATAATTACTCACAGTATCTCACACTCTGCCTGAAGGACAAACGATACATGATGATGATGATGATGATGATATGATTGTGATGTCCAGGCCTCAAAGCTCATGGACGTTAACATTCCTGAAGAGGTGGTGCCACCAAAAACCAAAAGTTAATCTTGCTTGGAAAAAAAGGTCCAGCACTCACTTCCAGAAAAAATAAACTCAGCTTTATTGGTTACAATTCATAAAACCTGCTCCTAAATGATCTGTGATTACACGCAACTGTAAAACTGGAAGATGTTCGTTGGTCGAAAGGTCTGGGAAGTTAGTTGTAGTTTGGGTAAAGAATAAGTGGTAATAATATTGTTTTATGACGTGATGAGAGCGCTATGGTTGTAAAGAATGAGAAAATATACATATTATGAGTAATACAGCAGGCCAGAAAGAACCCATATCCATATTCTATAATAATAATAAAAAAAGATTCTTTTATCAGAAAGCAGGAATTAGGATGTGTTTGTCAGTCTTATTGCTTCTGGGTTATTAATGACTCTGTACGCATTTAACTGGTTCTTTCAGTGCCGTTCGCACCGGTGCCGTTGAGTGTAACCATGACGTTTCGATAATCATTTTAATTCTACGAGAACAGCGAAGGCCGCGTCACAACTATAACAGTAACGGCGCAGAGTGTGGTTGGAATCGCTTTATTCCAGCTGATGAACAATAGAACCACCGACAGGCAATCAGAATCCCACTGAAAGCGCTGGAGCGTTCACAATAGACAGAACAATATCGTCTGTGAGTGCGGACGCTAATACAGTTGTGTGAACAGACCTTTACTTTGTTTCCATTCATAGAGATTGTTTAGTCAGATTTTCTATTAGGAAGAATGTTAAGTGTCTTTGAGAGTTCTGTTTGTTTCTTGAGTTTTGGCGTCAGACGGTCGCAGCGCCCTCTGAAGCGCTCGAGTTTGTTGGGACGCAGAACGGCTGCGTGCTGTCAGTGTGGAGCAGGAATCGGCAGGGAGAGCGTGAGAGTCGTTTCTGAGATGTTGCAAACATCACGAGACCTCGCAGAAGAACATGTGACGAGACCAATGCTGATGTTGTTAGATGAGTGAATGCGTGTCTTCTTTTCATTCCCTCATCCTAGTGAAGGCCACCATGCCCATCTGGGTGGTTCTGCTGTCACGGATTATCATGAAAGAGAAGCAAACCACAAAGGTCTGTCTTCATCTAAACACCGTTAGAAAGAATTCACAATGGCTTAAATGGTCACTGAGCAGGTTGGATGGTTTGTTTTTGTGCTTGATGAGTTTGGCTTTTTCCGACCAGGTTTACGTGTCTCTCATTCCCATCATCGGAGGTGTTCTGCTGGCCACCGTCACTGAACTGTCCTTCGACGTCTCTGGATTGATCAGTGCTCTGGCAGCAACGCTCTGCTTCTCCTTACAGAACATATTCTCTAAAAAGGTTTGTATTTCTGTTCAAACATTTGTGTTAAATAGGAAAAAGTCTGGAATGGCTTCCTGTATGTAATTGTGTTCGCGGTTGTTTTAGGTCTTGCGCGACACAAGGATTCACCACCTCCAATTGCTGAGCATCCTGGGCTTCAATGCTCTTCTGTTTATGCTGCCCACGTGGATTCTAGTGGACCTCTCCTCCTTCCTGATGGATGGAGACCTGGTAAATAGGCTTTTCTTGATTTATTTTTATTTTTTTTAAATGAATTATTTTAATAAATAAAAGGGTGTTTATCATATTTTGCCCCAAAATCAAAAGAAAAAAAAAAAAGTATAAAAAATGTTGGTAAGGTGATTTAAGTGCGCAAGAAAATTATCCCCCCCCCCTCAAATGTCATTTTAGTTGTGCAAAATGTAATTACACTGCGTTTAAAAACGAAGGATCCAGAAAATTTCAAATGTAACTTTTTTTTTTTTTTTTTTCCTTTTAGCAAGGATGCATTAAATTGAAGTGACAGTAAAGGCTTTGAAATTGTTACAAACACATTCTATTTCAGATAAATGCTGTTCTTTTAGAACTTTATCAAAGAATCCCGAAAAAGTGTCACATTTTCCATAAAGATGTTAAAAAAGTCTACTTCCAGAGCAAAACTTTACAGATGATGTACTCACCCCCTTGTCATCCAAGATGTTCCTTCATGTTCTTTCTTTCTTCAGTCGTAAAGAAATTGTTTTTTGAGGAAAAGATTTCAGCATTTTTTTCCATATAATGGACTGATATGGTGCCCCGAGTTTGAACTTCCCAAATGCAGTTTAAATGCGGCTTCAAATGATCCCAGCCGAGGAAGAAGGGACTTATCTAGTGAAACGATCTGTTATTTTTATTAAAAAATACAATTGAAATACTTTTTAATCTCAAACGTTCATCTTTTCTTACTCTCCCTGAACTGTCTGGCTCAAGTTAGGGTATGTTGAAAAACTCTGACCGTATTTTCTCCCTCAACTTCAAAAATCATTTCAAAATCATCCTACATCACTGCAGAAGTTCCGACCCAGTGTTTGCAAAGTGAACAAGCAAAGAAGATCAAACACCCTTAACAAAAAAGGTAAAACAGTGATATAGGACGATTTTGAAGTTGAGGGAGAACATGAGATGGGAGTTTTTCGACATACCCTAAACTGACATGAACCGGGAAAAAAAACAGAGTCCAGGCAGAGTGAGACAAGACGAGCGTTTGACATTAAAAAGTATATAAATTTAGGGGTTTTTTTTATGAAAATAACTGATTGTTTGGCTAGATAAGACCCGTCTTCCTCGGCTGGGATATTTAAACAGCCGCATTTCAACTGAATTTTGGAAGTTCAAACTCAGGGCACCATATCAGTCCATTATAAGGAGAAAAATCCTCAAATGTTTCCCTCAAAACACATAATTTCTTTACGACTGAAGAAAGAAAGACATGAACATCTGACAAGGGGGTGAGTACATTATCTGTAAATTGTTGTTCTGGAAGTGAACTTCTCCTTTAATAAGGTTTAGTAATAAACGTTTGTTGAGCAGCAAATCACGTGACGCTTAAAACTGGGGTAATGATGCTAAAAATTCAGCTTTGGTCACAGCAATCAATTACATTTTGCAGTATTTTCAAAAAGAAATTAGCTATTTTAAATCATAATAAAATATACTGTAATACAATAATGTATTTTGCAGCCTTAATGAGCATGAGAGACTTACTTGAAAAACATAAACTTTTGAGTGGTAGTGTTCTTTTCTTTTCTTTTTTTCTTTTTTTTTTTTTTTTTCCTTATGATTTATGAGATTCAGCCCAGCTCTTCATGCTCACGATCGTTTTTCCTCCGCTCTCTTCTGCAGTCGGAGGTTTCCAACTGGACGAGAACAATCGTGCTGCTCCTCATTAGTGGATTCTGCAACTTCGCACAAAACATGATCGCTTTCAGCGTGTTGAACCTGGTCAGTCCCCTCAGTTATGCCGTAGCCAACGCAACAAAGAGGATCATGGTCATCAGTATCTCCCTGCTGATGCTCAGGAACCCCGTCAGCACCTCCAACATCATCGGCATGATGACGGCAATACTAGGCGTCTTCCTCTATAATAAGGTAATTGCTCACGTCGGTCGTCTTTCCGTCGACCGCAGACGGGGAGGATGTTGCAGAGTGTAAAGCAAAACCTGATGTGAAATGAATTGTCATTGCTGTCCTCCACAGGCCAAATATGATTCCAACCAGGAGGCCAAAAAGAAGCTGCTGCCGGTTTCAGCACAGGATATGGTTTCGTTCGACAAGCCCCAGTCCAACGGCTCCGGGCCCTTCGCTCACGCCTCAGACTTTCAGCACGGCCGCAGCACGGTGCTCACCGACCACTTTCAGTACAGCCGACAGGCCTACACAGCAAATTACGGCTCCAAGCAGTACGTGGTGTGAGTCGGGCGCTGCGGAGGACTCTAAAGCCTGGTGTCAGACGCCCGAGCTTCGGGGGCGGCGGGTGCGTCCTTTACGTGGACGAGGACGGGGACGTGTCCAAATGACTGGAACAGGATTGTTTACTCACAAAATCCTACTGCTTTTTACACAGGCCTGTTATTTATTTCATCACAGACCCTGTTTTGTTGGTTTTCCCATGTAGTTTATGAGGAGATTCTCAGTTGTATGTGCAGATGATAGGAAGGTGCCGGGATTTTTTTGTTTTCTTTCGTTTTTGTTTTCAGCGCAGTTCAGAATGTAACGCGTCATCATGCTACTGCGAGTGACAGACGGACGGACGGACCTCTGCCGTACGACATACACTGGCTCGCTGCAAATACAAATGCATCAGGGTATTAGTCGATGTTCTGGTTTTGCCTTTTATCTGTAAATATTTTATTTATTTTTATAGAGGAAGGTGTATCGGTCGACCATATCACGGACTGAAAACACCCCGTCGATGGTTTGAATGTCTAATATCTGAAGAAATGGCTTTCTTTCTCTGGGGTGTTGAATCGGAGGTCGCTGTACATGATCACTTGAACCATAGTTCATACATTCATATGCATGATTATCGTTTTTTGTATCTTTATTTTGTTGGGACCGACATGCAGGCAGTGCACTCGGCATACAGTGGCCGTAACTTATGGGTCAGTTTAATTCATAATAAATGTCTGGGAAGGGACAATCGGGATCTCGTATAACAATTTATTTATTATTTTTCTGGAATTGACATTCTGTACGTTCTGTACGTTGCCTCGTTTCCTCAAACTGAAGTCTAATAAAAAGTTTGAGGACAGATTGTTGATTCTGACACTGAACGCCATGGGAACGGTCTTGTTAAAGGTGCAATATTCCTTTCAATCACGAGGCGATTCAAGCCTTTTCATGGTGTAAAACCTGTAGCTGACAGCATCTGTGAACTCCTTTTTGGGGTAAATATGGTCACATTTGTTAAATGGCACAAATTAGCCAAAATATTTCATGAAAAGGTCATGGAAAGAGCTGCGGCCTGCTCTTTCAATGTTATTTACCAGTTAATGTCTTGGTTCCCAAATAAATGCCAGTTTTAGCAAAATGTGATTCGTTTAACATTTGTAAGCTAGCTGTTTCTTTCCTGCATTTCTTTGTAACGAGTGTCTCGCTGCTGGCAAGTTAGACACATAAAAGCATGCACATTTTTGCATAACAATTTGGAGTCCTTTAAAATAATGTACGTGTTATGGATTTCAAAGAGCGTCATGACGCTGTGTGCTTTGAGAGACTCTGTCTTCTTGTCTCTGTATGTTGGGAATTTGTTGGATCAGTTCAGGCAGATGAATTGATAATGTAAGTTCAGCAACTGAAACTGGACGGCGGTGGCTGCGCTCTCTTCACGACGGCTGTTTTTCATCGGTTCAAGCCTCTCGCTCTTATTTTGTGACACCGCTAGTGTGCAGATTGGCTTCTCAGTGCTACTTTCTTCTCTTCTTCCCTGATTCTTATGGCTTTTGGGTGAGTGGTTGTAATCTGTACAAGAAAGATTGGGCTGATGTAGCGGATTCATTAACGAGACGGTGTGTGTGTTGTGTGTGTGAGCACTGGAATCCCAATGTCTCAAACTGAGATTTCGAAGGATTTAAGAAAGTCTTGTTAACCGAACTTTTAGTTTTTTTTTTTGTTTTTTTTTTTGTTTTTTTTTTTTTTGAGTGTGTTGTTGTATGACACAGTAAATAACTGTAAACTGAGCCGAACCCCCTGAACCCTGGAAATATTCAGCTCAACAGTACCAATATTACAGTGACTGTACCTTCCCATCATGCACTACTGTAGTACTTGATGCGTTGTTGTTTGTTGTTGTTTTTTTTTGGTCAGCTTCGGTATCTTCAAACTCTCAGACCGTGACCCCGGGAGATTGAAGCGTGTCTCTGTGATCCGACAGTCATGTTGAGTCTTGTTTAGCTGGTTTTTTTTTTTTGTTTTTTTTTTCATTTGTTTTTCTATGGTGTGGAAATGCTTTGTCACACTTTCTGTGTTGAGATTGTTTTACTTTCAGACAGTGTTTATATATAATTCGATTTTTTAAGATTCCTTGGTACGGTTAATGTTGCATTCTTTTTTTTGTCAACTTAAAGGTTACTTATTTTTAAATGTGAAAATAAAGAAGATGAATTGATAAAGTCTTGCTGTAGTATGTGTTCCGGTCTGCAAAGTTAAAAATAATGTCTTGTTTCTAAGCAGTCTATATTTTGAATCAGACTCAAGAACCGCACTGTAAGAAGAATATTCAAACAAGAAAATAACATTGACCCTTTTGTTTTTAGCACATTACAGTTTAAAATCTCATAATTACATATTCTTAGTTCTGAGTTAGAATTCTCAAATGTAGTTGTATAACGTGTGAAAAAGTGCACTTCAAACTTGCGAATAGAAGAGTGAAAAGGGTTCGAGGGTGCTTCACACCGGCTCGCATTGTGTTTGTTCTCATTTTCTTTTTTTCCTGTTTTCCCTAAAACTGTTGGGGTGTTAAAGACCATAAAGTCAGTCTGTTTGCTTGTGTCTCCCATTATAAAATAAATCCTTCTTGCTTATAATTTTGTGAATTTGGATATAGATTCATTTACATTTTTTCACCAAACTTCATCCTTAACAGACATTGATCTTTCGGCAAGGCTTTTAGCAGATATAAAAATGCATATCTTTCCTGTATCTTGTGAGCACAATATCTAAAATCAGATCAATTTAGGACAGTTGCATGGACAGTGGGCCATTATGAGGACACATCCTAGGCACTTTCATATTCTTATGGAAAATATCCCAAGATCTCTGCAGCTGTGGTCGAGGAACTGTGGTACTTTGCCCCCCCAAAAAGAGTACATGACAAAGGATTTATTCTTTAGCTTTTTTCATGTTCTACACAAATGTGCTGTAGATCCCGATAACTGCTGCCTGCGTTAAAGAGGTCCTTGGGTGCAAAACTCACCTTTACATGTTGTTAGAACATAAATGTGTACACAACCACCCTATAATGATAAAAATCCACCCAGCTGTATTTTTGTAATTTTAAGAAATATCCCCTTTTTCAAATCGAGGCATTCTCAGCTTCTCGTCGGTGTGACGTCACACAGAACAAGGCCGCTCCCACCACAGTTGATTGACACGGCCGTCTTACCTTAGACCCGCCCTGATGAGCTGTGAACAGTTCGACTCCGACCGCCATTGTTTCGACTCCGGTGCAGGGGAAGACAAGAATGTTTGAGCGATTGAGGTGTTCTGTTGTTGGATGTAATAATGATACATAGCAGTCGTCATTTACTCCTGACATCTGAGCCGCTGAATTTAACGTTACTTTTGTTTTAGAATAAAATGCGCCCGGCGATCTACATAAATGCGTCTATGTTCGCGCGAATCGTTCAGAAGTGAGTAAAATCATGAGCAGAAGTGAGTAAAAGGGTTTTTTATGCATCTTTGCAAATCGCCTTTCTTAATAACGTGCTAGTTAGTAAGTTAATCGAGTAAACAGAACGGCTCCTCACCCCACAGTAGAGGAAGAGGGGCGGGGTGAGCAGAACTCATTAGCATTTAAAGGCAAATGCAACAGAAGGGCTCGCTCTAAAAAGGGCTGAAAAGGGTGTTTTTTGTTTTTTTTAACACTATCACTATCACTGAGAAACCAAAGAATGTTATGGACTTATCATTAAGACTCCAAAGAATCATATCAACTTGTGGAAAATGAGCATTCGATGACCCTTTTAATATTTCTGTCCACAAAAAATTGGTTTGGTCCTTTTCTGACCGACAGAGGGAGACAAAGCTCCGTCTGCCTCTTCATCAGTATTTACATGCGAGAGAACAGCACTGTGAGCCTCACACAGACTATAATGGCAATATCCAAAATTCTGTATTTTTTCATCATTTATATTTGAATACTAGCTTAAACCATTACTCAGGTCACCTATAAACTAAACTCTGTACTTTACTATGCAAAACAGCATTTCTCACGCCCGTATTTGTAAATGGAAAAGCGTGGTTTGTTTTAAAGCATCTTCCAGCCTGATATAATCCGCGGACAGGCCTGTATGTAAATGCGGAGTTGCCCGATGGATTTGCCTTCATTTATTTCTGTTGAACTTCCTGCTGCAGCGGGTTTGAGTGGTCGCTCATCCGCGCTTCAGGAAACTGCTGCAGTGTCGCTCTTCAGCTGCACATGACATGAGACTCTGCACATAAAACACATGGTAAGCCGCCTTCATCCTCTTTTTAGCCAAATTACCATACACAAGTATTTTCAAGTCTTCTACATAACTCTTAGATGACTGCTGATGAATAAGTTAATTCTGATACTGATATCATAAAGTTGTTCAGACCTCTAGATAATCGCTTCTCGTGTATTAAGTGGTTATTATTAATACTACTTATTCATTACTATTACTACTACTACTACAACCTTTTATAGCGCAAAGGCTCTGTCTCAAACACAGTGATCAGCTCAGCAGTAGTTTGGTCAGCATCAACATCAGCAGCTGAGAGACCAGAATAACTAACGCTGCTGCTGTACATGTGTAACGTTATATATGGCTGCTGCTTCTGTCTGTGTTCTTCAGATCTCTGTGTGTTTCGAGATGCAGTCAGAATAACTTCTCTGAACTGACTGTATAGAGAACACTTCAGCCATGGATTTAGTTAACCTAGATCACCTTTAACCCTAATGTAGCTCATCCTGTGCTGTTTTCTTTCATGTTGTTCGCGCGCAGCGCATTTCCAACCTCCTTTCAAAATGATAATGTGACATATTACTTATCCCTGAGTTGTAATAGGCATTAAAAAGTTTAAAAAGATGTCAGTCCAGGGCTAAATGAACCGTGTAAAGATGTGCTTCTTTCTTGAATCTGTTCACACTCGGCACAGCAATGCCAGTAAATGCTGAAAAAAAACAAGAGACACCATCACAAAATTTGTAGTGGTTTGGCGGGTTATAATGGGACTTGTATTGGTTTTAATGGAAACTGTAATGGACCCTGTTGGTCTCTGCTGGTAACTGGTCACCTTCTATTGGTGACTTGTTAAGACCAATAAGTCTTCATGGAATATGTCCCAAAACACAGTACAGAAAACTATTTTTTAATGGTTAAAAGTTGATGGTTTGTAATAATATTTGTAATGGTATTTGTAGTGGAAACCTTTAGAATTTTCTGTGATGGTTCTATTGTTTTTCTCAGCAGGGCTGATATCTGGATTTGCGTACTGTGCGCGCTTAGAGACGAATTAGAGTGAAATAAGAGCAAAGTTTTGTGTTGATAACCACAGACAGGTTTGTTGTTCATTGTGTGCTGTTAATAAATCATCATCTCTAATTTGATTATTGATGACAGCAATGACCATGGACTGTAGATATTCTGTTTAGTGGTAAGTCCGTGTGGGTTTTTCACTGACTGATTTTTAAAACCAGGCTTTAGTGAGAATCTCGTGCCTCGGCTGATGCTTTCTGATCACAAAAATCCTGTCTCTAAATGAAGAACGGTCGTTCTGGTGCGAGTTTAAAGCATGAATGGTAGAATTGTTTTGGATTGCGGCTAGAACAGATCAGACAAAGCTTTCGTTTTTCTTTTGTCATTGACACCGGTTGCGTTTTTAGCAAAGCATGCAGCCGATTGGTTCGCTTTTGACTGCCGTCTCTATGGCAACCAGCGCCGAGTGATGCGCCGTGCAGAGGTGTGTGGTTGGAGACGCTTCCTGTGCCTCACTATTGTTCTGAATCTGCTGCTCACTTCTCGAGCAGTTCATGACAGTTCATTATCGGGCCCACGGCGCCTGACGTCTTGATGTTAATCATTTTAAATACGACGCAGACTGACAGATGCGCGTTAAATCGCTGATAATGATGTGTGCACGCTCCACATTTGAGAGAGACCTTCAGATCAGAGACATCAAGTGCTCAGTCTCAATCAGGACACAAGATGCTGTGATGACAGTGTGTGGTTGGTCTGAGGTCTATTATAGTCTATTCTGCCAACACCACAGCCATGGCATACTTCTGCTAAAAACTTCTGCCTTCCACAACCGATTTTGATCAATGCTTATTTTTGAACAAACGACAATGCATCCTATTGCAGGTAAATCCTCTGAGCAGAAGGTTTCGGGTTCGTTACAGTTTATCTCTGTGTCGATAGCATCTGTGGCCCTGCTGTCGATCACCACAGAAAATCACGGTGACCCATCGCAGAGTCCATAAAGACCAGCACGATCGCAAAAACAAAGAGTTTGATCACAGTAATGCGCTTGCCATGGCGGTCTGCAATTTTGGGTTAACGTGGAGGTCATTTGAGCAAAACAGGTATCTGAATAATCAAAACTGCTGAAATTACTGTATTCGATGTCATCCAAAAAAAAAGTTTGTTTCCATGATGAATTGTTCACAAAAAAGACTAAGAATGTACATTTAAAAAGTAATCAGGCATTTTTTGTTAAAGCCTTAGGTGCAATTAATGCGCTCAGTACATTTGTCAAAAACACCTATTTATCTGCACGGTGCCTTCCCTCAAAAAATCCTGATTGTCAGTGCTTGACCGTTAATGCTGTTTTTGTCAAAATCATCTCAGTGATCCCGAAAGCTTAACGTTTTTTGAACCTCAGGCATTTCTTTTGAACTGTTTGAGGTGATTCTTCGCTGCGCCCATCCATCCGTTCATCATCATTTTCTATAACTCAGTAGTAGTTTCTCAAGTCAGACACTAAAATGTGATATTTGTTGGACTCTTTTTTTTCTTTAGAAAGTTCACACCTGCTCTGTAGCCAGCATGCACTCCATTTTCCTTGTCACACTTGTTAATATTGTGTGGTAAATCGCCCACAAGGTCAGATGTTGTGTAGATGGATGTTTATGTGACAGAAGCTGTAAATGTGCCAAGTACAGTTTGGCCCTGTTTCTCTCGACAGAAACACAGCAGCAGATCTCAAATAGCAGAAACCAGCGCCGCAGAACACGACAGACCAATGATTAACTCGTGCTCGTTTGCCACAGAGTGTTGATCTATTACTGATTATATATATATATATCTATATATATTCTATTCATTAGCTGAAAATACTTGACATTAATACTATGCAGAGTAAAAACTGTGACATTGCTCAATGTTAAACTGCAAAAACAAAAAAAGGAGAAAAATCTATTAAATGTACAGTTAAAAAAAGACATGTAGTGGATCTTTACTGTAAAAAATATGGTAGCAACATTTAAACGTTTTACAGACTGAACCTAAATGTACACTTAAAGAATATTTAATTAGCTTAACATTAATATATCAAAAGTGTTAATATATAGCATTGCTAAAACAAGTTTTGTACTCGGATGAGAAAGAGAACGCCGCGTAATGAATTAGACTTCATCACGAGTCGTTTTTCCGCAAGCTGAAATCAATGCTGATATAGAGAAGGTGCACAGCGTCAAACACACACATACAAAACACCATCGTGATAACACACACCACACTAAATAATGCAACAGCGTTCATTTGAACGACTTAAAAAAGAAGAACGTTCAGGGAATCTCAGATCATTTCATCTTTGATTTGATACACTTTAGCTGTAAATTAGAAGATGACCTGTCCTTTATCACTGCTAGTGTAACTTTAACAGTATTTTACTGTAAAACTACATCACATGCGGCATGATTGATTGCGGTTTTGCAACTCGACGTCAGCTAATAAACGGGTTTTTGCATTTTGGAGGAAACTGCTTTAGAGCTCAGATGAGAATGTACGTTATTGCTTTACAGGGTGAAAATGTGGATGTCAAGGCCCTCCGGGCCAAATTTCACGCTCAGTTGGAAATGGCAGCTTCTTCCGGGGGCGGAACCGGCGTCAGACCTCACGCGGTTGCTGCTCTGCCAGAGTCTCAAACCAACGGAGCTCTCCGAAACAAGACTTCAGCGGTGCCTCCGAGACCCGTCTTTCCTGTGAGCGCTCACGGCGAAGCGGAGATGTTTCGTCCGGGTCCTCAGGGAGTCTTCCCGAGACCTCCTCCATCTCATCGTTCGGGAGCCCAGGAGAGTCCTCCTTCAAACAGAATCAAGCTGACGGGAGAACTTCTTCAGCGCAAGATACTTCAGCAGCACGCCGACATGAAAGCGCCCTCAACCCTCAAACCGCCGCTGCCGAGCCAGAGGAGCGTGTCGGAGGTAGCGCCGCTCAGAAAGCCGCTTCCCAACGTCGGGCCGCGACCGTCGAAACCGAGGCGTCCTCCGAATGTCAACCTGGATCATTTGCGCAGAAAAGCCCCTGCTGTTCTTCCCAAAAGAAACACAGAGCCGCAAAGTTCTAAAGGTGGGAGCCAGACAATGACCTTTTCAGTCCTTTACTGCATATGTGTACTAATCAGTCTTAAAAATACATCGCTCACCAATAAATATTTGCATTTATTGGTCCATATGACCTAGTGCAGCGTTTCCTGACAGGATTTTATAATGCTAACTGTTCTTCACAGGCTTTTTCCATGTCACGTTAAGCCAGACGTTTGTGCTGAATAGGCTCGAATTTACATGAACGTGTTTTATTGAGTATTTATGGTCTGTTTTGAGCAGGACCGGCAAGGCCACCAAACAAACCCGGCCACTTGACATCTTCGTTTTCAGAATTGTGAGTAATACGTGGCTGTCTGTCTACATTTGCACAGTTCAGAGGAGAAGGGGAAGGAAACTGTAACACAATTATGTCATTTTTTCCATATCTGTACTGTTTCTCAAAATGGCAAAGAGAAATAATTGTGAATCGCACAAAGCAACATCTCGCCTTCTGTCGTGTGGCTTCATGCGTGCGTCTTACAGTGCGATCTTTGGTCCTGGAAGTATGTGGGTGTAAAGCACACACCGTGGCATTTCCTGACTCTCTCTGTAGATGCTTATGAAAGCGCCTCAGATAGCGTGCATCGTGTGGCGTAATGTTTATTTATTGTAATTGTCAATAGAGTCCTGTGTGTGTTTGCTGTTCTTGAGTCTGACGGGGTTAGTGTGTCATCTAACTCTGGTTTCCATGTGTTGTGTGGATCAGAAACACGGACCCCACAGAGGACTATGATGACATCAGCGCACTCCCCCCACCTCCTCCCACTCCTCCCAAAGCCAGAGGTAAACATACATCAGCGTGGACTGGACTTACGCGGCTCACGCCCATGAAGGAATCTCATAGACGCACACGGCCGTATCTGAACATCAGACGGTCTTTTTAACCACATAACAGGCCCCGGTGACCAGTCACTAGCACTGTGGCGGACGAAATATAACCTAGTGTTCGTTTCATACGTCCTTTTGATTTTGCTTTCCTGTGTGAAGCTGAATTGTCGTTGGCTGATGCTACACCGTATTTGTGCTCTCGTGTTGCAGACTCGTGGACTGACGGTTTCCCTTCTCAGCATGAGGTCGGTCTGTCGGGTTATTTTTGTGTGTGTGCGTCTCTGTGTTAAATGGTCTCCGTGTGCGGTGCTGACTGTCCTGTGGTATGTTTAGCGTGTGCTCTCATGTGTTTCTGTATTGCGTTGCAGGACAGCGATCAAGAAATCTATGAAGACCCAGACAAGTAAGTCGTGTCAGTGTTGATTTACACGGCATTCGCAATGCGCAGCTCCCTTCCCGGTCCAGACAGTCCCTGAAACTAAACTCCAGCAGTGGCTTTTCAGACATTTGCATGACACCACAAACACGAACACATTAACGCCGCATAACAGAAGTCATTTACGCATAGAAACACAATACTTTCATTTCACCTTCAACATGATACACTCATTTACCGTTTTTACATTCAGATGACATTTGTTGTAACCTAACACTCACTTGAACTGTTAATCTTTATAATCTCATTAAAATCTTAAATATAATCTTCTTAGGAAATAACAAAATGAATGTCTGTTTTGTGCTGTGCATTCAAATGTGATGCAAAACTCATTTGTAGCATTTAAAACGATTTTCGTTTTTAATATTTTATTCTTAATTTCCACTATACTTTTCAGAAGTTGGGGGCCAGTAAGATTTTTTTGTTTTTAACTGCATTAACCCTTTTATTCAGTGAGGACGCATTAAATGTTCAAAGTGACAACAAGGACATTTTCAAAGTTTCTATTTGAAATAAATGCTGTCAATTTTCTGTTCATCAAAACATCCTGAAAAAATGTATCATAGTTTTTCTTAAAGAAAGGAAGAAAGAAAGAAAGACCAAATGTTTTCAACACCAATAATAATAATAATAATAAATGTTTCTTGAGCAGCAAATCATAATATTCTGAAGGATCACGTGACACTAAAGAGAGGAGAAATGATCATCACGGGAATAAATTACATTTGAAAATGTACTAAAATAGAAAAAAGTTATTTTAAATTGTGATATTTCACAATTTTGTTGTTTTTACTGTATTTTTCATGAAATCAGTGCAGCCTTGAGGAGCAAACGCCAAACTTTTGAAATGTAGTGTATTTAGAGAAAACAGTTTAGAATTGTAATAGAAATGTAATGGTAAACTTGTAATGGATTCCAGTTTAGTATTGGAATTTATGGGTTATTGGTCATAAGATGAAAATAATTACTGGCTTATTTTTATCCACCAGAATGTAGCAAAATACTCTAGTCTGTTTAATTGTTGAGGTTTCAGTGAGGATATAAGATCAAGCAAAACTGAATTATAACTTTCAGTACAAGAAATTATGACTACCATTATAAATAGATCAAATAAACTGTGCGGTGGTCTGAGAAAGAAAGTCATTCTGGTTTGCGCTGCTGCTTTCATTTGAACTGTGTGTGTTGCAGACCTGTCCCCGCTGAGAGAAAGTCCAATGAGACTAAAAAGACAGAGCTGGACAAGAGAGAACTGAAGGAAAAGCAGAAGTGGGAAAACGAGTATAGGAAAAAATTTAAGGTACCCATTTTGTCTGCGTTGAGGACGTCATGAATGCGCGTTCTCTTGCACGATTCCTACAGACGTTGACACGCTGATCACTGTGTTTGTGTGCGCAGCTGAACGGCCCGATCGAGGTGATCCACATGGCCCGTGTGAGAGAGGACTGGCAGGGCGGAAAAAATGACCTGAGCGTGCGACAGGGGGACAGCGTGGAGATCATCCGTGTCAACAACAACCCCGGGGGCAAATGGCTGGCGCGAGACATGAGGGGCAGCGGTGAGTCGAACGCCTTGCGCGCAAGCTCGAGTTCCTCGTATGTCGATTAGCACAAAGAGTCATTTTGACGAGTTCCTTAGTTTCCAAAAACGAACACAAATCAGCAGCGTTTACAGCAGTGATGAGGCAACACATTCTGCGGAGGAAGTGATGCCAGCTTTGTGATTCTTTGTGCTGCTGAGAGGTTTGCTGTTTTATTCTGTTCCCCATCCATGGTTCAGGAAAGAAATAAAGTCACTCAACACACTGCTGCATGTACTCGAACTGACCTGACAAACTTGTCACGGTAAGGAGACCAGTATATCAGTTTCATTTTGGTAAAACAGATCGTGCATGTTTGTGTTTGCTCTCTGGAGAGCGTCACAAGGTCTCTGTTTACGTCGTGTTTTTTTCAGCATTGAACAGTGTAGCCAATCACAGACATTTCTGTTGATTTCTTGAAACGCATTGCAGAGGCACTTAAGTTAGAATCCGCTCACCGCTCAAACACCAGTGCTTCTGTCAGTTGCTCAGTTTTGCAAGCTCACAAATCCACCCGTTATGACAAAACTTCATGAGATTGTGATGCACTAAGATTTTAACAGCTTTTAACCCATTATAAAGGGAGTGCTAACCCTTTCTAGGGTATATGTAATCCATTCAGAATTTGTAGAAGATCTTCGTTTTTCGGCCACACGCACGCTGCAGAGTTTTGGGAATGACATCCACATATTAATGTGAGACTTTCACACTTGAAAAAGAGCAATGGACAGGACTAAATGATACGTGAAATTGTATGTGCATTGAGGCTAGAGCACGCTCCCTGGAACCGGCCTGGATATAACTGTGTTTGAGCAGCTTTCATCATCAGAAGCTCATTTTATTTAAATATATATATATATATATTTTTTTTTTTTTAATGGACAGAACAGTTGAGAGATGACAGGAAAGCACTGGGTGGAGAAACAGAAGTGGGATGGGCAAAGAAAAAGAACCTCAAGACAGGAATTGAACTATATATATATATTTATATATATGGCTACTTTTTCGTCACAATTTAATCAAAATTTTAACATACTGTACAACATATTGTACAAAACAATGTAGACAAATAATCAGCCGTACAACAGTGAGTAGTACACAAAACCATGGTAAATATAATTAAAAATAAATAAATAATTCGAATAAATACATAAAACTTTAAATAATTATATTATTGATAAAAAATAATAAATAATTAACAATAAGTTAGACTTGTCAGTTAGACAGAAGAGTAAATTACAAAATAAACATTTAAACAACCAAATAAGACATATATGCAGCAAAATATATATGCAAAAAGATGCACATACTAATATAAACAATAAACATAACCAAATACACAAACATCCAGGGACAAGGGCATGTATATGTGCCTACATACACCTTTTCATTAAGAACCAGTATTACCAGCGGTAGAAACCAGGTTAACCATATCCATGTCGTTGTCACTGTTTTCTTGGCAGCTGTCGAACCAGCTAAAAACTCTCTGAAAACTAAAAGGTTGGATATTAAAAAGATCATTTAAAATAATAATAATAAAAAAAAAAAAACACAGATGGGGACAGAGGAACTGAATCATTTAATGCAGCAGACCATATTTTTGACCATATTCCAAAAAAAACTAAAGGAATATCTGCCTGCCAGGAAGAGTCTATTACATTTTGTCCAGAATATAATTGTACAATTTAGAGACCAATCCTCTTTTCCTCTGTGTCTCGCATAATACCTGCAGTGGCAACGTTTTTTTTCTTTTGTGAATGTGATTTACTTGGATGTGTGTTACAATGTGGAGGAAAAAACTGATGCTACTTCCATTTGATCCCTGTCCTGCATTTGTTTTCATTTCCACTAACCCATTGCACTTGGATGTAAGTCACATGTAGAAATGGTGGAAAATCTGTCAGTGCTTCCATTTTATCACCATCCAACTCCCCACTTTGCTTGATGTTTTCCTAAATGTGTGTTTACTGTTGCAGTCGGCTACATCAGTAACTCCTGCGTAGACGTGGATTATGAAGAAGTGAAGCGGAAAATCCTCGGTCAAGCCGCCCCGTCCTTCCACCCTCCTGCAGGCCGGCCCGTCAACCCGGAACTGTACGACGATATCGGCTCCGGCGACCAGCTCGACAGGTGAGAGCCGAGACTCACGCTCAGGGAAAACATTTTCAATGGTTTCAAAGGTTTGAGCTCATATTGTGTGTGTGTGTGTGTGTGTGTGTGTTTTCAGCAGTTTTCACAGTGACGGTGAGTAAACGCACACAGACGTCTACTTTCCGGCAGGTGATTTTTCATCGTTCTGCTGTGGATTGATCCGTGTGTGCTCTGCTTCTCTCAGATGTGTATGACGACGTGGACCAAGATTTTCCTCCTCCTCCACCAGAGATCAGGTGTCTCTCGTCTTTCTTCTCATCTCAGTTTTTTAACAGAAGTGTGTACTTGAGTGTTGATCAAAATAATCTAGGCATAGAACATCACCGCCTCATTTTCAGTTCATGTCAGTTGAAATGTAAGTCGCACAGCGTTGACAGAGGATGGTGGGCTGCGTGCAAAGCTCTGAATCGAGGAACGCTGAATTTCACTAATGTGGCCGCACCGTAAAAGGTCTTTAAGTGTTCCAAAACAAAAAATCACACCAACTATGTAAACTTCCTTCTGTTCGCTATTATTGTCTCACGCCGTACACACGAACGGCTGCTGAAGTGTCTCTCTTCAGCTTCGTGTGCTTTAAACAAATGACAAACTGTCTAAATCGTATTTTAACGGCGCGTTAATGGATAACTACCTGCAAACGACCACGGAGAAAAAGACGGCTTTGTCTTAACTTTCCTAACCTGCAGTTTTGCAGGTTTTCTGTAATGATCATTAATCATGTAGTGATCAAAATAGTATAAAGAATCTCTTAATGTATCTTTTGACTTCAGAAGAAAATTTTATTTGTTTACAATCTCTTTTTCTTTCAAAATGAGCATCACACCATGCTGGTATTTTTACTGTTCCGTGCGCTGTGGCGTGAGCTCCACATTCAGTACGTGAGAAAGTTAATGTCGTGCGGTTTTGTTCAGGTCCAAGCAGCAGGAGAAAGAGGAGAAGGATCTGCGAAAGAGGTTTAAGGTGAATCTGTCTTACTTTCGTCCGTTTGTATTTTACAGATTAATTTCCCCTCGTTGCTGTGACATGTCATCAGATGCCTTAAATTGTCAAGTATAAAATATATGAATCTGTGTACCAGTTTGAAGGGCCCATCCAAGTGCTGTACACCATGATGGTGGACCCTAACGCCAGTCTGAAGAAGGCAGGGAGCAAGGACCTGCCGGTGGTCCGTGGGGAGGTTCTGGACGTCATACAGGAAAGCAACAAGAAGCAGCTTCTGTGCCGCAACAAACAGGGCAAATGTGAGTCACGCACCACCTGCTGGACGACATACGCGATTGAAGCTCTGGCTTTTTTCAATAAAGATCTGCTCTGATCTTTTTCTAATATAAGTAAAGTATAGTTCTACAATTATTTATCATTGTTAATAACTGTACACTCTTTCTGATTGGACAGATGGATATGTACCCTTGAATTACCTTTTGCATGAGTATGTGTTCATTTCTTTAAATACAAAATAAGTCATTAATTAAGTCATTTGCTTAACGATTTTTTAATGTTATCTAATCCTCTACTTTCGTTTTCAGGGAGAATGAGGTTTATGATGACATTGATACTGCTTCAGGTAACTTGTATTTATTTAAATCATGGATTAAATAACTTATTGTTTAATCATGTCAGAAGAGGGATTTTTATTTTGGTTTGTTTGTAAATAGTGATTTATGTATGGTTTGTTTATTTGTTTATTTGTCTGGCAGATATATATGACAATGATGACACCTGACCTGCTTGAAGATGTTGCTTATTTTCCATGTGAAAGTGTTTTCATCTGAGAAAGCAAAAAGAGGCTGAATACCATCCGTTTCCTATGACGCACGAATGAACGACAAAGAAACTCGAGCTCAAAGCGCTGTATATTGTAGAAATAATTATTATGGAACATTCTAATCATTAGAATTATTATGATCGAAAAAATATTTTGTAAAGATTTTTATATTTGATATTTGTTTACTTTCAGATTTTTCTCTTTTGTGATATATGACAATCCATCTCTGTTCAAATAAAAAAAAAAAAAAACAAGTTTTATTAATTTTTTTTTTTGTTTGTTTTTACTCTGTAAACTTATTTACCCTGTAACTTTTTACCGCACTAGAGTGTTTTGTTTGCCAGCACACCCAACTATGACTGACGGGTGCGCCAGACCTTGATGACGTCACCGCGGCTCATGACGTTGTTCCCCGACGCCGCTCACATCGGCTCTCGACTGCTTTGGTCTGACGTGAATTTCCTGTACAAAGTCCGCTAACTCAAACGCAAGACCGCTGTCAAAAAGATGAGTTTTTAACAAGTTTACAGAACGAACGCCACCTTTCATGAACTTTATATGTCTTAACGTTTTGCAAAGTTATTCATGGAAGTATCTTTCGTCTGGAAAATTTGCAAGCAAGAAGCCTTTCCACAGGGTTGAGTGTTTGCACATGAGAATTAAACAGACAGTCATGCAGAATTCAGTCGAAGCCTTCATAAACATGTTAGAGTCATACAGAGGAAGAGATAAAGTGGTAAGTTTTGTATTTATACGTATATATACGTATGGTAAATAGTCAATTATATGTGAATAATAAGCATCGCATTAAAAAATAATGAAGACATTTATGAATTAAAATGATCAGTTAAACTGTAATTCGGTTACAAGTCTTTAAAAGTTGTAGTATGAATGACTTTAAATCTGGTAATTCTGTTGGTTTGTGTTGGACAAATTTACAGTGCATTGTTACTCTGACATCATGTTAGAAATGCAGCACATGTGCAGAAGTGACCAGACATTCCCAGTTATGCAAGCATGATCATAGTGCGGGACCAGCAGCACAGTGTTATCACAGTGTGTTTCCTCTGGCTTTAGATCAGGACGCTCTGCTACGGCTCCCAGCTGCTTGGAGGAGTTCTAGCGGGGAAGAGATCTCAGTCCTCTCTGGGCAAGAGTCTGCTGCTGTTCTCCGCTCAGCTCAGTCACTGTAGAACCACCCTCAGGCTCTTTGACGACCTGTCCATGCTGGCCTACTCCACCAGCTACGGGCTAGGAGGCTCGGTGAGGACACGGGACGCCTGTTTGAATGTAACCTTGGCGTTTCGGAGGAGAGTCTGATTGCATGGCCTTTCTCTCTCAGGAGGAGGATGTTCTGGTGCGCTGGATGTCCGTTCTGACCAATGTGGCGGATCAGCTGTATTACCCCTGCGAGCACATCGCCTGGGCGGCAGACGCAGAGCTCGTCAAAACCAAATCTGACAGGTGGTGGGTGCTGAGCACGGGCCTCTGGGGCACATCCCTCGTCCTCAGCATACTCAGGTACAGTCCAGGTCCATTACGCTTTTTCATTTAAACCTGGAAATAAAGTTTTAGCTTAAAAAATGTAAAACAAAGAAACATTATGAAATAAAAATCCACCAATGAAGTTAAAAGATTTGTTATAGAATTACTAACACTGCAGCCTAATTATGCCTCCTGTATAGAAGGTGAAAAGCAGTTGTGGTATGAGTAATATAAAACCACACACAAAAAAACACCTTATAAATAAATATGTATAGGTGATATTTAGTTTAACTTAATTTACTAAAATAACTAAAAAACTATATAGATGTATTTAAGTAAATAATAAACAGTGCACACACACAAAAAAACATTTCAATTCAAATAAAAACACAAAAAATGAAAACTCCAATAGCATCTCAGTTATGCTAAAACAGCACTGGTGTGTCTGAATTCAACAGTGAAAAAGTGTTTCGATGATCCGCTTCCACTGTGATTCTGAAGTACACATCCAGCGGACACTTTATTATCCCGTGAGGCCCGGAGTGAGTCGAGTCGTCTTAGAAGACGCGGCGGATGTCATGTGTCTGGATTGCCACTTTCTTTTAAACTTTGAACCCAGTCTTTAAGAAATGTAGAACCTACTCAGACAGCATGTGATTTGGATGCACTGAAATTTTGTTTCAGTTTTAGTTATTTTAGTATGTCTGGGTAAACTAAAAAAAAGTCTTTGTTTTTAGATCCGTTAGAACCATCCTGATTCTGAAGAGGAAAGCGCAGACGTGTCAAAGGTCAGGTTCGGCTGAGAGCAGGTGGGTGTTCGTGTTTAAAAGCGTGACGCTCGGGTCTAAATGTCAACGTTTCAGATGTTCGCCGGCTCATTGTGTCTGACTGTCAGGGAGGAAGCGATTTCCCAGAAGGCTGCGCTCCGGAGGCAGATCCGAGGGGAAGCGTTCAGTATCCTGAGCAGTCTGGCGGACCTCAGCAATGCCGTTCACTGGATGCCGCCTGGATTTCTGTGGGCCGGACGCTTTCCTCCGTGGCTGGTGGGACTGATGGGAACGACCTCCTCGCTGATAGGCCTCCTGCAGATGAGCTCCGCCGATCCAGGAGCGTGTTCCTAAAGCAGCGCCGGAGGATAGCCGGACTCTTACAAATCAGTGCCTGTGTTGATTTCAGATCTGTTACTATTTGAGACAATTATATGCAATTTATACAGGCTAACTGATAAATCTGTATGTAGGAATTTTGTCCATTTCTACACTGGTAACTAATAATAAGAAATGATTTGTATTTAATTGTATATAGACAGATGTATTTGTGAAAATGGACCATTTGTAAACTAATGATGTGTGTGAATGTTTCAAGCGTAATTGTAAAATAAATAAATATTTTTTTTTCAATGATTCTTTGAGATGCGAAGAACCCTTTAATTTCACATTTGTATTTGTATTTTAACAATTTAATTACAATTCTGCACACCTCGTTTGACGACGCGATGGATTAGTCGGGTCTTGTTCTGGTGCGCATGCGCATTGTGGATGTTCTGAACTACGTTGAAGTTTTGCGAGTCGCACAATAACACAGTGAAAACCGAATGTAAGTTCTTCGCTCCGTACAGAACGAATCCCGTTAGTTTGTAGGAAAGTCTCGATGAAACACCACATGCTTTTGACCGCCTACAGACATTTCAGCGACGGCCAGGATTGGCGTGATACTGATTGACGATTGATGGGGATCTAGATGGAAGGTAAGCCGTTGTATTAAATAAAACTAAAGTGAATTTACAGGTCTTTCTCGTGTGTGTTTGAACCATGCGCTTAGTTCACAAAAATCCAATTCCTCCCTGTCACTCGCTGATCATTTGCATGCTCGTGTGTGTAAACAGTGTCAGTCTTGAAACTGCACAGATCCGTCATTCGGCACCTTCTCCTTTAGACCGCCTGTTCAGCAGACACTGCTGTGATCCAGTCATTTGTATTACCTTCATATTCTGAAGGGAACTTAGCGGTGAAAAGCCTTATTCATATACAATGGTATTACCATAGTTATCAGATTCTCATACTTTTGATGACTTAACTATTGTTATAAAATAGGGAGAATACTAATAAAAACAAAGATCGAGTAGATATGATGAAACCTTTTACTGTGGGTGTGTTTCTAAGTCACTTTAATCGTGCATTTTGATCATCTGTTATTTAGGTGGTTTTACATGGATCAGTGCTCTTCTGGAAGACGAACGGCCATTAAGGGTCTTGTTTAAGGGAAGCCGGGAGTTCGCTGGATGAGGCAAAGAAATAGCAGTGGTAATGGCAGATGATTTTCTCAACAATGGAGGTTTGGAGTTGGAACAGAGTTCCCAACCTGCTTCTCGTGATTCCTCAAACTCTCAAACCGAAGCCTCGGCTCGGGACGCAACCTGGGCTCCTGGCGGGTCTGATCGCTCGGCTAAGCGTCCTGAATCCACGAATTCGCACAGTGAGAATCGACAGGGTCCTGAGCTGGAGGATCTGGATTCCTATAACCCAATCGAGCCCCCGCCGCTGGACTGGAGGTCCGACTCTTCCAGCGAGGCCGGTTCGGCCGCGGAACTCGAAAGCTGCTCGGTGGGAGACTTTGAGGCTCCTGGATCTTTCGTTGCGGAGTTGAATGAAGACACGACGTCTGCTGTAAGTGATTACGGAGCTCAGGACTCCAGCGAAGCTTCAGACGCAACCCAAGAGCTTTTGGCTCCAGAAATGTGTGAGAACAAGCCTGAAATGAGTGGTCTTCAAAAGCGTGAAGAGCAGCGAGAAACAAAAGAGAATTACATGGAGGATACAGACACAGAATTGAGCAATCAAAAGATGGAGAAAGAGAAGATCGAAGAAGAAAGTGCTAAACATGACATCGACCACTCGCACATTCAACGTCTCCTCTCCCAGCTGCATCTTTTTCATCCATCGACCCCCTTAGAGGATCCCGCCGAGCGCGGCGCCCCAGCGGAGGCTTCTGCTTCCTCCTTCCGAGAGCTCGAGTTCGGCGTCCGGTCAGCACGTGCCGATGAGGACAGGAACATCCCCGAAGCTTTGCTCTTTTCGCACGAGTATCAGAAAGATCTGCTGCGGCTGCTGGAGGAGCCGGAGCCCGAGAAACCCAGAAGTGCCTCGCTGTTGGTTCACACACCCCTGGTGACCCCCGAACATCAGGCAGGCCTCAGAAGGCAGAGCAGTGACGCAGACGAGATGATCTCCATATCTCACAGCGAGGATGCTTGGCACAGACATCTGCAGGATGAGCTGCTGCTCTCAGGAGTCTCGGAGGAGGATCAGTGGACGGCGTCCGAGGGCCTGAGCGCAGATCAGTGCGTCTCCCCAAACAGTGATCTGGTGGGATTTTGGTCCTTTTTAATTGTAGTCAGTTAGGCTGCGTGCGTTCCGTTTAAAGACAGACGGTGGGCTGTTCCTACTTAAAGTCTTTCACTAAAAAGGTATTGCATTGCTTGACACAAAAGCTCATTTAAATCAGATTTCACAGACCAGTTCTGCCGTGGAATAAAAGAATAAAGCGTCTTTTTTCCCTCACATTCTGACTTTATTTTATACATCATCATTTTGCATGTTTACAGAACACAGTTCTGACTTTAATTTGTGCAGTTTCAAGTTTATATCAAGCAATTAAAGTCTCAGATTTTGATCTCATAGAATTTGTATCTATTTTCTGAGAGAAAAAAACAATTGCGATATGTTTTATCATACAGACTTGGAGTTGAAATGAAGTCAGAATTGTGAGATAAAAAGGTCCAGTTATGCTTTTTAAAAAATATTTTTTATATTCTGTGGTGAAAACAGGTTTTCATATGTTTCTGCACCTGTAATCTGATCAGATTTATCGTGTAATCTTCAGCGTCGCGCTCCCACTTCTCAGTAATCTGGAGTTGTGCGTTTCCACGTAAAATGGAAATTGAGCTTCAAGTGATGTTTTTCATGTACTTTCACAGAAAGTTGGGAATTTTAACTTTCCGAGTTGTTCGTGTGATGTCATTCGCTTTCTTTTGTCTTTTAACAGGAAGCTGAGACACAGCCGGCTTATAAGAACGGTATGAAGCCCATTGTAGAAGTATTTACATTCATAGCTCTTGTGATAAAGTTGATCATGTGATTTTGTTGTTGCTCTAAGTGCCTGGACCATGTGATCCGGAAGACCTCCTGGATGGGGTGATCTTTGGAGCCAAATATCTTGGATCTACACAGCTACAGTCTGAGAAAAATCCCTCCACCAACGCGCGGATGGCCCAGGCACAGGAGGCTGTGGATCGCATCAAGGTGGAAGAATATTATTTATTTGTTTAAAGAAAAAGCACATTTGACACATTTTTGTTTGCTTAAACAAGTATAACGAGAGGATTCGACAACAAGGATCGTTTCTGCAGTTTTACACGGGAAGCCACTACACGCGTTTCTTTCGAAATTCAAAAAAATCGAGTCTGACAGTGTTAACGTGGCTAATACACCACTTGATATATTTACTTCTGTAATATCTAGGCACCTGAAGGAGAGTCTCAGCCTATGACGGAGGTCGATCTGTTCATTTCTACACAGAGAATCAAAGTACTGAGCGCGGACACGCAGGTTAGACCAAAACATTCCTGACCGTCCTCCTCATGTGCCGTGTGTTCTCTGACGTGCGGCTGATTTCTCGCGTGCTTCCAGGAGGCCATGATGGACCACGCTCTGCAGATGATTTCATACATCGCTGACATTGGGAACATTGTGGTTTTGATGGCCCGCAGGAAGCCAGCCGGTCGCAAATCGGCCGACTCGACGGCCGGCTCCGCGGCCCCGCCGAAGAAGTGCTGGATGATCTGCCACGTGTTTTCTTCAGAGGATGTGAGTGTTTTCTGCAGGTGTTTCTGTGCGACGTCCACCAGGCTAAAGCGCTGGTTTGCAGTGATCGAGTAAAAATGTTTCATTGCCAGGGTTTTTTTAACTTATAAGTACATCTTTTGAGATCATATTTGGTGTACGTTTCATGCTGTCTCGCTCGTATCGGTGTCTCGTTTAGGCTCAGATCATCGCGCAGGCCATCGGTCAGGCTTTTGGTGTTGCGTATCAGCAGTTTCTGTACACTAACGGAATAAAAGCCAGCGATCTGAGGCCGGGCGAGTACAGCGATTACCTCGGCACTCAGGAACTTTATAACGGAGACCTGGTTCACTTTTCCCGCTCCGAAAACATCAAGGAGGTGAGGGCGTCTTCCCTCCTCTGTGGATCTGTGCTGAAAGTTGTCGCATTAAACGCTTTATTGCTTTACTGTGGCTAGATGGAAAAAGCCTTTCACCTCTTTTCGTTTCCAGGTGTGCGTATCAAAGAAGCCGGGAGAGATCCTGGGCGTGGCGATCGTGGAGTCCGGCTGGGGCTCGATCTTGCCGACAGTGGTCGTGGCCAACCTGCTGCACGGCGGCCCCGCGGAACGCTCCGGAGAGCTAAGCATCGGCGATCGCATCATGTCCGTTAACGGCACCAGTCTGGTGGGCCTGCCCATCGCCACCTGCCAAAGCATCATACGAGTAAGGCCGACCGGAAACGAACGTCAAAATTCCCAATAACTCTGCATCTCGTGCCAAAGTGATGATTTCTGGCTTTTTCCAGGATTTAAAGAACCTGTCCATAATAAAGCTCAGCATCGTTCACTGTCCGCCCGTCACCATGGCCATCATTAAGCGTCCCGACCCCAAGTACCAGCTGGGCTTCAGCGTGGAGGACGGCGTCGTAAGCAGCTGTTTACGCCTCTTTTACGACTCCGTGCCGGTAAAACTCTACTGACATTTTGTCCACGTGATTTCTGCCACAGATCTGCAGTTTAATGCGGGGTGGAATAGCGGAGCGGGGCGGTATTCGGGTCGGTCATCGTATCATTGAGATCAACGGACAGAGCGTCGTAGCCACGCCTCACGAGAAGATCATCCACATCCTGTCCAGTGCTGTAGGAGAGGTAAGACCGGTGAAATCCGCTTTAAACAATATCATCCACTCTATACCGCGTTAAGAAAGGGTTTAAGTCTGAATGATCAGATCGGAAGTTGTTTTTTATTCTGTTTTTAATCGGATTTAAAACCATCTGTTCATGTGGTTTGGCTTTGGATTAGTAAATTTTAATCAAAAGCTTAACTTGTGAAAACTATCATCAGCGTTAGTTTTTTTCTGATCTGATCATTGAAGTCAACAATAACGCATTCAGTTATTAAAAATGAATTAAATAAGCTGTCTATTGATGTTTGGTAAGTAAATTAAAACAAAACACACGTGAACACGTGCCTTTGGACTTCTGAGAACTAAAGTTCCAATAAAACAGAAGTAACGGCAGACCTTCTTTTCCACATTGTGGATCATCTATTCACCGGTTACTGATTAGTTATGAGACGTGAGCACTGCCCTCAGAGCTGGAGACCAATGAACGTCAGCTTGCAGGGACGAGGTTAAGCTTTCTACATGATTGGAGAAGTCTGGCATTCGTCACCCGAGAAAAGTCTTGAATCGTTCTCAGCGACAAGCATTTAGAAAATAGATAGCGGTGACTATCATGCCGACTTCGAAGTAGTAATGATCCTTTTTATGCGATCGGTCACAGATTCATCTGAAGACTATGCCGACATCAACGTACCGTCTCCTGACTGGCCTGGATCAGCCCGTGTTCCTTTAGGAGGCGGCTCCGCTCAGGTTCCCTCAGTCACGTGCAAATACACAGCTGAACACTTGACTGACGTGTAGAAAAACACTGTTTTGAACTCTGCCTTCTAGCAGATGCATTAAAGCGGAACAGTATACGATTGTATAGAGATCACGGACCTCCATATTAAAGCTGTTTTAGAGCTGCTTATTTAACTGCTGGTTTGTATGTGCACATGTGTTTATGCTCTTGCTGCTGAGCCAAGGTGCCTGAAGACAAGCCTTGTGTCTGAATGACTATGCATTAGAATCTGCACTCAAAATAAACCTTGAATCGTCTTGAGCCTTCCATCTCAGCCTTCCAGCACTCTGCAAGATTTGATGTTCAGTGTTTTAAATGGTTTACATGCTCTTTACAGAGACTTAGTGCCTGTAAATGAATGGACCTACGCCTGGGTTTGTTTTTAGCTGTAGACAGAGGTATATTTTAATAACTGCTGTATTGAATGTTTATTAAAGACATAAAGACACTTTCCTAGTCTTGTGTGTTTAATTAAGAAGGGAGCTCCAGTAGTAAACACTTCTAATATTTTTATTTTTATTTTTTTATATAAACACACACACACACGGTTTTATGCAAGAGACACAGATCAGGCGTAACACTATGAGCACTGACAGGTGAAGTGAATAACACTGATTATCTCTTCGTCACGGCACCTGTTAGTGCATGGGATATATTCGGCAGCGAGTGAACAACTTGTCCTCAAAGTTGATGTGTTAGAAGCAGGAAAAATGGACCTGTGTGGTCCGATCCAACAGACGAGCTACCGTAGCTCAAATTGCTTAGTGCATCACAGTTTGTTGCGTATGCGGCTGCATAGAGCCAAAGACCAGTCAGGGTACCCGTGCTGACCCCTGTCCGCCGCCGAAAGCACCGTCAGTGAGCACGTGAGCATCAGAGCAATAGAAGAAGGTGGCCCGGTCTGATGAATCACGTAGATACCTGGGGAACACATGGCACCAGGATGCACTGTGGGAAGTGTGATGCTTTGGGCAGTGTTCTGCTGGGAAACCTTGGGTCCTGCCATCCATGCGGATGCTGCTTTGACACGTGCCACCTACCTAAGCGTTGTTGCAGACCGTGGACATGCTTTCATGGAAACGGGATTCCCTGGTGGCTGTGGCCTCTTTCAGCAGGATAATGTGCCCTGCCACGAAGCAAAAATGGTTCAGGGATGGTTTGAGGAGCACAACAACCGGTTTGAGGTGTTGACTTGACCTCCAAATTCCCCAGATCTCAATCCAATCGAGCATCTGTGGGATGTGCTGAACCAGAGCCGGCGCCAGACCATGACTAACAGGGGGGCACGGGACATCTAACAAGGGGGCATACAATTAGCAACAATAACTTGCAAAAACGAGGCATAAAAAAAACAATACAGTGCAAGCGCATACTCATACAACTGGCACAGACTGTCAGCTCATTTCCCGTAAAGAAAATCACAAAAATCAATATTACCAACAAAACAGATTAACAAGTAACACATTTAAGCGTGCGTAAATAAAATAAACGCATTACCTTTTAAAAAAGCTGAAGGCGGCGCGTGCGAACATTAAACCTCCTTAAAACGGTGTCCTTCCATTCGGTCGTGCATTTTCGAGTAAGATCCCTCTCAAAGGCCAGCTGTACTAACTGGGCCTTCCGTTTGTGAAGCATTGAGCGTCTGTGGTCGCTAAAAACATTGCGCAGAGAGGAGAAAGAATTCTCACACATCGCTGTAGAAGCACCGAAAGTCAGAGCATGTTTAAATGCAGTCAGTACACTGGGCATCGTTTGCAGAGCTTTGTGGTATTTGGAGAGAATTAATTTTGTGGTCCAGTTGTCCCCCTCTGTTTTCGATTCCTTTTGCGACCTCAAAAAGTTTTTCGCAACTTCAAACTCTGCATAACAAATTGG
This sequence comes from Cirrhinus mrigala, assembly GCA_036247105.1. Classification (NCBI taxonomy): domain Eukaryota; kingdom Metazoa; phylum Chordata; class Actinopteri; order Cypriniformes; family Cyprinidae; genus Cirrhinus; species Cirrhinus mrigala. The sequence goes on from CM070017.1 coordinate 26,890,232, forward strand.
TGATTGTGTCAGGTCCATTATGCATTTCACAGTCTCAGGATCCAGAAATAAATCACTCTCTGGATCAAGCACAGCCAGTGCGCGGTATAAATGTGAGTTTTGTTCACTAAATCTCTGATCCATTTCTCCAACCACTGAATCTACAGTGCTGTAGTACAGTCTCTTGAGTTCTGTTTCTACGTCATCCTCTCTTTGACCCGTTGTTTCTTCCACCAAGTAATCGTCCATATTCTTGTTTCCCGTGCGTCTTCGCTTTGGGGTCGTGGATTTCGGCAGCGCATTGGCAGCAGCCGTGGCTTTCTCCCACACTTTTGTAAATCCCTCATCACAACGAAGTTTCTGCATGCACACTTTCGCACTGGTCACAATGCTCAGACCTGTCCAAAGGTCAGTGTCCTCCCTCTGCAGAAGCTTATTTGGTGGATCCAACAATGCGAGCACTTCGTGCACAAGGTTCGCAATGAACAAGAAGCTGGGTGTAGATATCTCTCTCAGCAGGCCAACAGCTTCCATTCGCAGCTCTGGACCATGGGCTCTTACAGAGTCAATTTCAGTCAGAAGAGATGTGATCTCTTCGAAGTTGTTCAGAATGACGGAGACGGTAGCTAAATGGCCTGTCCACCTTTGTTCAAGAAGCCGTTTGAGGCGCTCACCCTTGTAGTGCACAGCTATTGTGGGCTTCTTACAATATTTGTACAAGGCGTTACAAACGTTAAAAAAATCCATCACAGCTGCCTCAGCTGACATCGCGTGCACTACAACTAAATGTAACTGATGATTAAGACAGTGAACATAAGGGATATTCTTGTTAAGTTTTTCTTGTAACAGCTTCTGGACTCCACCAATCTTTCCTGACATCAGCGATGCACCATCATATACTTGGCTAAGAATCTTTGATGGGTTAAGTCCAGCTTTGTTTAGCTCTGCTAAAATGGTATCTGTCAGTGTCCGGGCATCACCCATTTCAGCAGTAGCTACGGTTAACAGGCGCTCCGCTACTTCGTAGGACTCGCTCTCATTCACAAACCGAATGACAATTGATATATTTTCGCAGCCTGTAGGGTCGCGGGTACCATCTACCTTTAATGTGTAATAGGAGTCACCCACTTCTTTCACGATAGCCTCAGTTACCACTTCACTTAGTAAACTTATGATCTCATTTTGAATATCATGACAGGTATACATGGCATTTCGAGGAAGCGTTTTCACTGCGTCAGCCAAAAGGGGATCCTTTTTTATTGTGTAGTCCAGCAATGAAAGAAAAAGGCCGCTGCCTCCCTCAGACATGTTGTCAAAAGCATCCAATTTTCCCCGTAATGGCAGCTGATTTTCCACCAGAAAGCCAATAACGTCTATTATGGAGGACACGTAGTACCGGTTCTTTTGCAGTTGGTCTGCGTTTAAAAGAGTGGAGATCTCTTTTCCGCTGCTTACACGTCTTTCTCTTTCCTTCCACATTGCGTATGAAGAAAGGTGCTCTTTAGAAGTTTGGTGTTTGTGAAATCCTCGGTCTGTTTCATTGGCATTCTTCCAGTTACGGTAGCCAGCGTTCACAAACGCATCCACACGGCTCGTGCCAACATTAAATTTACGACAGCAAAAGCAAAACGCAGAATCAGCTTTTACGCTGTACTCAAGCCAGTCTCGATTAATGTACCAACTAGACACAAAAGCACGTTTTTTGCCACCGAACATGCGTGCAGGGTATTGTTTTAATTTTACTTGATTGGGTTGATCGATCCCGAGATCATCCACGGCCTGTAGATTTGAAAATTCCGCCTCGGCTCCATTAGCCCCAGTCTCCGAGTTTGAGCCAGCAGGTGTTTCCGTGATGTCAGATTGAATAGGCGGTGCTGGCTGAAAAGGCAGAGTGATCGTAGTACATTCTAAATCTGAAGAAGGCCTTGCAGAAGTAGAACTGACGAGCCATTTTCTAATATCCATATTTTATGCGATCCATAAAATGTTGTGAAAAAAACACATTGCTAGCATCAAGGCTTTACTCCATGTACACATGCTAAAGACGCAATGACGCATGAGACGCCGCAACGCAACCAATCAGAGAAACAAGTCTCTTTTCATAAAAAAATAAACACACATCAGCTGTAGTTTCTTATTTTTATTACATTAAAAATCATGGACCATTCGATGCTTAATTTATTTTAATTATTCTTGATATATATTAAATGAATTAAAAATTGTGGGCACAACAACCTCTTTGGGGGGGCACGGCCCGCGAGTGCCCCCCCTTAACGCCGGCACTGTGCTGAACAAACTAGTCATAATGAAGTTCCAATCATTAGTCAATCATCATTACGAGCCTATACAAGCAGCTCTCATTTAGAGCTGTAATCGGGCCTTAAAAGTTAGGGCCGACAGGGCCCGAGCCTGACAAGTATATTTTGAATGACAGCTTTTTAAAAGCCCGAACCCGTTTACAGCCCGACATTATTCAAATGTGCGGAAGCACACAACTCTTGCCTTTTGTCAAGAATAAGTAATTTATACATGTTTTAACATAATTTATTAATGACTAATGTAGGCTATAGGCCACATGGAAGTTGGAACAAAGAAATAAAATAAGTCCTCTGTAACGTCGTAACATCTCAGCACTCTAAATAGGTGAACACTCAGCCTATAAATAGGCCAACGCGCCAATAAAAATTACTCTTTCTTAAATTAAATTAAGATAAAGGCTCCGCGGGATTTGCTTCGCCACTTCTCTCCACAATCCGGCCTCAACGCGACGGTGAATGGCATCTGAAATGTTATAAGAGAATAATGCCAACATTAGTCTATATACTCTGTCTACATTATGCATTTAAGACTCAATTAGTATTTAGTTAAAATTAAAAAACCTTTACTCACCAAGATTAGGCAACATATTTTTGTGGAGGAAAATTATTGAATCCACTGTAGTTTCAGCGCGCTCCTGCGCTCACTGATGGTGCGTCCAGCAGCACCGAACACCCTTTCACTGCTGCTGTAACTGGCCGGGATGCATAGTACTGATCTGGCTAATTTTGCCAAAACGTAATCACCAGAGGCAAGCCTCCGTTTCACCTCCTCAGCATCCATTTTCGCATCTTTCTCGCGCTAATCGGAACGCATCACATGACCGCTCATTTACCGCGCAAGCCGGAGCGCAAACCCGAGCCCGACCGAACCCGTCGGGTTTCATCGGGTTCGGGCAAAGATCTTCAGCTCTACTCTCATTGCACCATCCCAGCGTCGGTTCTTCCGGCATCCCTAATCCTCCCCCTTCTCTTTTTCTATTTCTGTTATTCTCCCTCTAGATAATATCGCAATGGGGGGTCGAACTCGGCGCTCAAGCCGAGCCTCGGGTTCTAGCCTCCATTAAGGGCAGCAAGCCAAGTTTGTTTACCATTGCCCATCAGGACTGGATGGGCAGGCGAACTCGTGAAATCTTATGCCTGATCGGTGTATATGCAGAATTTTAAAACTTTAATAATCACATTTCATTTTTTTTGTTTGTTTGTTTTTTTTTTTTAATGCATCAAATACAGGGGTTGGACAATGAAACTGAAACACTCGCCAATATAGTATTGGAGGTCTCATGGCTATATTTGCGCTGTCTGGTGCCCAATCTTCACTTACTGTACATTACACCAGTTAGAGCAGAGTGTAAAGTTTCATTATGTGCACCCAATGGTTCAAACATTGTACCTTGAAGGTAGTGCTCTGTATCAGGATAATAATGCACCAATACACACAGCAAGACTGGTGACAGACTGGTTTAATGAACATGAAAATTAAGTTGAACATCTCCCATGGCCTGCATAGTCACCAGATCTGAATATTATTGAGCCACTTTGGGGTGTTTTGGAGGAGCGAGTCAGGAAACGTTTTCCCACATCAGCATCACATAGTGACCTGGCCACTGTTCTGCAAGAGGAAAATGGCTCAAAATCCCTCTGGCTGCTTTGCAGGACTTGTATTTGTCACTCCCACGATGAAATAATGTTGTATTAGCTGCAAAAGGAGGCCCAATATCATACTAATTGTGATCTAAAACCAGGTGTTTCATTGTCCAACCTCTGTAGATTCATAAAAGACAGAACAGATAGAACCTCTACAGGAGAGAAAAAAACACACAAAAAAAAAACATCACACCTTATAAAGCATCACAAACAAAAATAAATACATAACATAAAAATAAAAAATATATAATAGCATAAACGCATGCAGAGGAAACCTTTATGCATCAGTGGCATTGCCAAAACAATTATCATATTTCAAAAGTTTCTGGCTTTTCTTTTTTTTTAAGATTTAAGAAATGCGTCAATTTCAATTAAGAAATGTAAAACAGGCTGCGAATTAGAGAATTTTTGCTGATAAATAAATTCTCAAACAAAATTAAAAAAAAAAAAAAAAACAATGTAATTTTGGACCAGGCCGGGACAGGAGGCCCTTCCTGTGTTTACATGGGTTTATATAATAAATAAACAAACAAACCTGTATGAAGATATAAACTATTCCAAAAGTTTTTATTAAATCAGTGTTTCATCTTCAGTCCCACAAAATGACCACAGACTGTGAACATCCATATATTTGGCCACAGTATCATTCACAGGATACATTTTATGAACCGTCTCAAAATGAACAACTTTTATCCTGTTGGGATTGTAGTACTTGTGAGGTAACAGTCAGGCTTCTTTCTAGTCTATTAAGTCAGTAAGAGATGCCCAGTAAAATTTGCATTTAGGAATATATATATATATATTAGCACAGCATTATATTCTTTTAAAGGCTAAGGGGAAATTCTAAACAGACATAAATTATTCATATAAGACAAAAAGAATTCCAGTTATATTCCTGTTAAACCATGTAAAGAGAAAAACTGATTTATTCCTAATCATTATATCTGAGTTGTTCCATGAAAAGGTTTCATGTGGTGAAAAACTGTGGGAGTGACATACAGTGGGTACGGAAAGTATTCAGACCCCCTTAAATTTTTCACGCTTTGTTATATTGCAGCCATTTGCTAAAATCATTTAAGTTCATTTTTTTTCCTCATTAATGTATACACAGCACCCCATATTGACAGAAAAACACAGAATTGTTGACATTTTTGCAGATTTATTTAAAAAGAAAAACTGAAATATCACATGGTCCTAAGTATTCAGACCCTTTGCTGTGACACTCATATATTTAACTCAGGTGCTGTCCATTTCTTCTGATCATCCTTGAGATGGTTCTACACCTTCATTTGAGTCCAGCTGTGTTTGATTATACTGATTGGACTTGATTAGGAAAGCCACACACCTGTCTATATAAGACCTTACAGCTCACAGTGCATGTCAGAGCAAATGAGAATCATGAGGTCAAAGGAACTTCCTGAAGAGCTAAGAGACAGAATTGTGGCAAGGCACAGATCTGGCCAAGGTTACAAAAAAATTTCTGCTGCACTTAAGGTTCCTAAGAGCACAGTGGCCTCCATAATCCTTAAATGGAAGACGTTTGGGACGACCAGAACCCTTCCTAGAGCTGGCCATCCGGCCAAAATGAGCTATCGGGGGAGAAGAGCCTTGGTGAGAGAGGTAAAGAAGAACCCAAAGATCACTGTGGCTGAGCTCCAGAGATGCCGTCGGGAGATGGGAGAAAGCTGTAGAAAGTCAACCATCACTGCAGCCCTCCAGCAGTCGGGGCTTTATGGCAGAGTGGCCCGACGGAAGCCTCTCCTCAGTGCAAGACACATGAAAGCCTGCATGGACTCCAAGATGGTGAGAAATAAGATTCTCTGGTCTGATGAGACCAAGATAGAGATTTTTGGCCTTAATTCTAAGCGGTATGTGTGGAGAAAACCAGGCACTGCTCATCACCTGTCCAATACAGTCCCAACAGTGAAGCATGGTGGTGGCAGCATCATGCTGTGGGGTGTTTTTCAGCTGCAGGGACAGGACGACTGGTTGCAATCGAGGGAAAGATGAGTGCAGCCAAGTACAGGGATATCCTGGACTAAAACCTTCTCCAGAGTGCTCAGGACCTCAGACTGGGCCGAAGGTTTACCTTCCAACAAGACAATGACCCTAAGCACACAGCTAAAATAACGAAGAAGTGGCTTCACAACTCCGTGACTGTTCTTGAATGGCCCAGCCGGAGCCCTGACTTAAACCCAATTGAGCATCTCTGGAGAGACCTAAAAATGGCTGTCCACCAACGTTTACCATCCAACCTGACAGAACTGGAGAGGATCTGCAAGGAGGAATGGCAGAGGATCCCCAAATCCAGGTGTGAAAAACTTGTTGCATCTTTCCCAAAAAGACTCATGGCTGTATTAGATCAAAAGGGTGCTTCTACTAAATACTGAGCAAAGGGTCTGAATACTTAGGACCATGTTATATTTCAGTTTTTCTTTTTTATGAATCTGCAAAAATGTCAACAATTCTGTGTTTTTCTGTCAATATGGGGTGCTGTGTGTACATTTAATGAGGGGGAAAAAATGAAATTAATAGGATTTTAGCAAATGGCTGCAATATAACAAAGAGTGAAAAATTTAAGGGGGTCTGAATACTTTCCGTACCCACTGTACCTTCCAGGAAAGAAGAACCTGCTGATGAAAGTTAGACAATATCTATTAGGTTAGTAGTGTAATAATGCATCTCATAAAATTTTCCTGCAGCTATATCTGATCAAATGTTCATTATTAATCTTTTAGCTCTGGTTTAACAAACCTTCCTTTTCTTAGTTTGAAAAGCAGCTACGCTAATTATGTTCCTATTTGTTCTCTGTTTTTGCCATGGGATTCACATCCCATGCTAACTAGGAATTCACAAGCTCCAGTGTGGATACAGAACACTTAAGAAGAGATGATGACAACCCCTCAGAGGACTTCAGATGATGCCAACCCTGAAAACATACAGCACTACCGAATTCTGCTACTAATTTATAGTATTCTTTGTCTGTTTGATTACGTCATTAATTGATCTTTACCACACATCTCTGCCATATGTACATCAAGCTACTACTACATACATTGTAAAAATGTCAATTTGGTGTAAAGCTGCTTTGCAACGATATGTATTGTGAAAAGCGCTATACAAATAAATTTGAATTGAATTGAATTGAATAGTTTAATACAAAAGGAAGGCCACCGATTTTTGTAAAAACGTGCCTCGGGATAAAAAACAAAAACAAACAAAAAAGTACAGAATTGGGGTTTGTTAAGCATCTTTTAATCCAATTTATTCTTAAGGCGTTCACTGTATCACTACAGTCTAACACTTAAAGTCCACCTTCTATTCGACTGTTCGCCAGTTTTGTTTTCCATATGAAATTCTTTTAGCAGTAGATCAGGGCTCTCAAGTGTCACGCATTGAGCGTGACAGTCACTCATTTCGGTCTATTGTCACGCACTCCCGCCACACATTGTATTTCTCACGCAGAAAAAAATATTTATAATATATTTAATATACCGCAGCGCCCAACATTTCTCTGGCCGCGCCGCTCTCGCTATGGAACCGGCAGGATTCAAGCGCGTCTCCCCTGGAGTTCTTAGTCGAGCCTGCCACTTATCAGCCAATCAAAAAAAAGAAATAGGCTACACAATAGCCAATCAGAAAATAGCTCTATTGTATCTGGGTAAGATTTAACGCAACAACCAATGAAAAAAAGCATCCTGAAATTGTTCACCATCTTCCTCGTTCACCCACAGAGGAAACCACTGGAGCCCCGAGCATCACTTTGAGCACAAAGTAAGTAATGATCTCCTGTTACAGCAAATTCACAACTTGTTTGACACAAACAATATTATGACCACTTGACAGCTGTTAGAGAATGTTTCCCAGATAATTAACATCAGTTTTTATGGAACACCCCCATTCCACCCCCCCTCCGGGTGGGGGTGAGATGTCACTCTTGCCTGTCTTCAAAACTTGAGAGCCCTGGTAGATTGATTAACGAATAGAGAAAGAGCAGGACATGCAAAGCGAGATAATCCTGCTTTGGACAAAAGAACCCTCCCACAGGGCTCTCAAGTCTCACGCATTCACCGTGAGACACACGCATTTCAACCAGTTCACACGCCACACCTTGTATTTCTCACGCTGAGAAGTAAAGGATAACTTGTCCCGCTATATAATGTTAATGGACGAGGCGCAGGCTTGGAGGGGGAGTTCATAGCTGTCTTGACAGTTAAATGCCACCTCTACCAGCAAATATCAGACATTAGATTATTATTTTTTGTTTGTTTTAGGGTAAGTTACGTGATCCCGCTACAGTCACGTTCGTGACTAGGCAACATGGACGCGCACACACGGGACGAGGCAAGCGGTGGAATCGTCGGTCGCGGGGCTGCCGCTTTCTCTCGCAGTGGAAGCGTTTTGTGCAGCGGTGCAGGCGGTGGTCGCGTTACGGTCACGGAGCGGACGATGCCCTTTGTATTTACTAAAAACTAACAAAATAAATGCAGTATGTAACCCCTTCTGGTTTTTTTTTTTTTTTTTTACGATTCCTGGACGAAATCACTTGCCTGATTTGTAAAATTATTAGCTCTCCAACAGCTTTAACTAAGTTTTGGCTACTGGAAACTAAGGAAAGCAATAGATAAAAGACAGACAAATTCATCCAAATAATTTTTTTATATATATTTTTTTAAAAATACATTAAATGTATCAACATTGTTAGGAAGGCTATTTTAAAAATGTAATAGGTTACAGATTACAAGTTACCCTATTTAAAATCCAATAAATTGTGTAACTATTTAAATTGCTTTAAAAGTAATGTAGCTGATTACATTTGATTACTTTTCTAAATTTCTAACTAATGTTGGGGGGGACAGTTAATCTTTAAAAAAAAAAAAAAAAGCATATACATAAACCCAAATTGGAAATAAATCAGTTATTGAATAAGCATGTGTCCTATTTTGTGTCCTAAACTTCTGAAACAGTCAATGAGTAGTCCGTGCAATTTGGGAAAGAAATTCATCAAATCTATGTGAAAATGTTCAGATGTAACCCCCTCTGTAATTTTCATAAGTAACTGTGATTTAACTATACATGGTTTCTCAGTAACTGTAACAGATTAGTTACAATTATTTTGTAATTAAATTATGTAGTTCCACTACATGTCACTAGTACTCTACTAAGTTTAAGCCCTTACCACTGTCATCAAGGCATCAATATGTGCAACAAACACTTGCAATACAAAATGTCATTCATAAGCTGAAATATGTACTCTCTCTCTCACACACACACACACACACGCACACACAGCTTGACAGACGAGCTCAGGGCAAGATCTGCAATCCTACTGTATGTGTAGGCCTACAGTGTGTACATTGAGCACTGCTGTTCATTGGCTCATTTGGGGCCAAATTTCTTTTTATTTTTGATACATTTGTATTTTTTAAATGTACAAGACATTTTATTTTTTATGAATTTGACTTTAATCAAACTTACCAGTTGTTCCTATTTTCTGCTGATCACTTATAAACAATAGATAAAATTTAACTTCAAGCAAAAACTGGAGAGAATCCCGAAGGGCTACTGCTGCAAATCTTTGAGTGGCTCCTCTCCTAGCAGATATAATCTCACTCCAATTTTTTTTCTAAAACTTGAGAGCCCTGCTCCCATAAAGAGAGAGGTCTCTTTGGAGCCAAAGGTTAAAGATGCTTTGGGAATTTTTTTTTTTTTTTTTTTTTAATTTTTTTTTGATCCTGCCAGAAAAATTAAGCTGTTGTCTCGCTGCTACATTTCTTTTGTTGAGTAAATACCCAGGTATTTCGATCTCTTTAATTAAGGAATCATTCATTTTTATGGTGCATCATTATCTCACACTTCAGTTTCAATCCAGAAGCTCCTGAAAACGGCTCAGTTACATTTATAGCCTTTAATAACTGACTCTTATCTTTAGAAAATAGAGGCGTGTGATCAGCCAACTGGGAGATTTTAATTTCTCTGTCGAAGATGGATTTACCTTGCAAGCATCACATTTCAGACGCCCAGATGCCGGAAATTGCGCAGGGTTTATGTAAAGCTCGTGTGGGTGGGCGCTAAATGAACACGAAGCAAGTGATTGGCTACATGTCCTGAGTGCAGCGCTCTCGATTGGTTACAAGCCCAATGTGGTTTCGATGTTTTGAATGGAAGCCCCGCCCATCTTGTTGTTTCCTCAAAGTGATCTTGTAACACCGGCAGGAGGACCGCAGACCGACTGCATTCATGAAGCGTTGGAAGTTTGGGATAAAACGAAAGGTAACAACATTGTAACTCGTGATGTTTGTGTTGTTTATAGACATTAATAGCGAACGTTAAAGCTGTACCGACACTGTGAATCATTCGACATTACATGACCTGCAGTGAACGGATCATTACATATTAATGACAAATTATCACATGCTGTAATATATTCTGTATTATGGCGCATATTCTCACCAAATTTATTTACTGACTCTATCCACAGTGGATGTTGGTCAATAGTGAAGGTAAACCCGTTATAATAAGCAATGTGTAGTTCTGTACATAATAAATCAGCAATGTATGCTATTTTTGATATACTGTCCAAACAAAAGCAGCCCATAATAATTCCAGGCATTAATTTAACTTTTTTTCTTTTTTTTTTTGGTCTACACACAAACTTGTGCTATTTTTTTCCCCCTGTGCCCAGTTTTGAGGAGATTTATTTGTCCTGACTCTGTGTAAGCCAATTAGTATAATGAGGATTTCAAGAACAGGAAGTGACTGTCAAAGCTGAAGAGATCAGGTTTTTCAACTTTCTATTACTCATCCATTCATTTAAAGGGTCTGTTCACCCTCAAATGAACATTTTGCTATTGTTTATTGTGTTGTAACCAATTGCAAAAGCTCCAAATTTAAATGCATGCATACTCGCATCACACAAAGCGTTATGAGAACTACAGCTGGAATCTTGAATCTTAAAAGTCTTTCTCTTATGCAGTGCTATCGTTTAGATACAGAACACAATCCTTATGGAGTAAAGTTACAGTAGTTGTCATTTTTGGAGCTTGACAACCATTAACCATTAACTTTAGCTGTATGGAGAAGATCTGAAAGTAGGAGATGTTGAACGTCCTCCCTAACATCTTTTGTTTTGTGTTCCACAGAAAAAGAATCTTTATTGAGTTGAATGGCTTTTTGGTGTAGAGTAAGCTATAGCGTATGCCATTGTATTTGCATGGTGGAAGACTAGAACGTTTTTTGTTGTTGTAGGTTTCCTGTGTTGCCATGGCTGCGTAGTTTTGTGCCGTCCATCATGGCCATTGGAACACAGCTCTACCTGCTGCTGTGGAAAAACTTCACGTACCGCAGGAGAAACAAGGTGTCGTATCTTCAACGGCCTAACGCTCTCAGTGTCGAACGCTGTGCGGTCTGTCTACAGCGTGGGATGTGGTAAAACGTGCCTTTTCCTTTCTTTTATAGGTCCAGCTGACTATTGAGCTCCTGTGGCCGCTCTTCCTCTTCCTCATCCTCATCGCCGTCCGTCAGTCGCACCCGCCGTATAAACAGAGCCAATGTAAGCGTGAGCGGCGCCCTCCCCTCTTGGCAGGAGGCAGGAAGGCAAAGCTGATTAGCTACAGTGAAAATCAGGACATTGTTGAGCCCTTGTGACATTGTTTATACTAAATCAGCACTCGAGCTGGCCAGCACAGCAACACTGGCTTAGGAGATACCCAAGTCAGTGTGAAATTAAAATGGACCTTTTTTGCTTCGTCAGCACACATTACTAGTCTTGTGGTGAACATTATCCGTGCAAGTTAACTGACAGGAGGAGTTAGTTTGTCTTCAATTTCTGGTTCATACGGAATCATCTAATCAATTCAGCTGCCAAAATCAAGTCCGCACCACACAACAGGATAGGGAATATGTTCACAGTTCTGATTTATTCTGATTTTAAGGTGCACTAGGTATTTTTTGTCTGGAAGAAACAGCAGTGTTTGTGCACTTTATACTGACACCTACTGGTACGGATGCAGCATCGCACAATAATGAAAGGTTTTTAATACTGATACCATTTTAGAGAAGCACCCTGTTCACGGCCGTATTTGTCATTACGCAAATAAAAATGTCTAATAGAATCGTCTCGTCTGAGAGTACACTTGTAGAGGGACATTCAATTTTTGCATTCCAAGGCGCTGCTTGTCTTTTGTTTTTCTTTGTAAACTTGCGCTAGAAGGATATCTTTGACTGTTGTACTCGTGACTGTTTTTTTACAGTATCTTGTGCATGACACAGGCTTCTTGTCTCAGAGTTCAGGCCTTGTACTTCTTGTTATTCCAATGCCATGCATATCAGATTTTTAAAGGCAAAGTTTGTTCTGTGTTAACACCCTCTAAGTGTACGACGTTAGGAAATATTAAAAAAGGTTTTTTTAAGCTGTTACCCATCAGCGTCCTGCTAGTTGTGCCTCAGCCGCAATCTGCAGATTGTTTTCTGTACAAAGCTTTGGTTTGTATTCCGTTGTGTTCAGGAATTATGACCAGTTAAGTTCGGATACTGCATTTTCATTTCTGTTTTCAAAACAGGTGGTGACAGTTTAGAGATTGAATTAATTAAAAGGATGTTGAATCAATTGAAATGTCTTTATGTTTGAATCTTTCACATTCACATTAAAAGTTGCTGATCTTTTCTTCATTACAGGTCATTTTCCCAACAAGGCCCTTCCTTCAGCAGGCACGCTGGCATGGGTTCAGGGCATCATCTGCAATGTCAACAACCCTTGTTTTCATCACCCCACGGCAGGAGAAACGCCCGGACGAGTGAGCAACTTCGACAACTCCACGTGAGATGCCTTTCTGTATCTCAGACGACGTATCGCAACTTCTCCTTTCTTTGACCTTGGTCATTGACGGAGGTTTATTCTCTCGTTCTCAGACTCTCTCGACTTTTAGTCGATGTCAGAGCTGTGCTGACAATCAGTGGAAACCGGACGGTTCTCTCGGGTCTGCAGGACCTGTCGCAGGCCATCCAGAGACTCGGAGAAAGACCAGATGCCTGGCCAAGTATGATGTTGATCAAATGTCTCAGTGTAGAAGATCAAACTCACATATGAGATGTGTCTCTCAGTTGTTTCTCAAAGTCACAATTTTGATGAAATGGGAAGAGAACGGAGACTTGCGTATTCAGTTTTTTAAGACAAAACATTTACATGTAAGCCTATTGCTCTTTGAAAAGCACGTAACAGTTCTGTGGTTTTGTGTCACTGTGTCACAAGATCTTCCAGTAAGAGAGTATCTCAGAGCCAACGAAAGCTTCTCGTCCTTCCTGCGGACAAACACCAGCATCCCCTCAGCGTCTGTCGATCAGTTACTGAGGGCACGACTGAACCTTCAAGTGGTAAGAAAGAAACTTTTTCCACTTTATGAAGTGCTTATTATTCTCCTCTGGAAATCTGGATTCTGAGCTGGCCTAATGACCTAAATGTAACTTGGCGGTGCACGCAGTGTTACGTAAAATATTTGTAACTAAAGCTCTCAGGGAGTTTGGCATGGTAATGTACATGACAGTGTTAATGTAAGATCTGCCACGCTGCTGCCGCAGAGCAAATATCGAGACTTGCGGCCGCCAGTAGATAGTATATCCACAGACATGCTGCCGCACGTATAACACATGAAATCACCCCGAAGCAGATCTGTACAGGTGGAGCTGGGGAAGGTGGAGGGTTTCTGCTACAGCAAATGCTAATGTGAAAAAAAACGTTATTTTTGAGCTATTATTAATGTCCGAGTAACAAAACCTTTAACTTGCAGCTCAGATTTACCACCACAATACTGCCCCCCTGCCAAATTGCATCATCAGTTAGAGCTAACCATGGGATTTGATTTCCTAAGCTAGATTTAATTCTTTAGTTCTTTCAGTGTGACTGATTTTTCTCGGTTTGGTTTTAAGGTTGGCATGAAATGAAACTGCATGTTACCGATGAATTAATCTGTGTGCATGTTTCATTAAAAACCAACAACAAAATGAAATGTCATAACCCAGTCTTCTGGTGAAACAACAGACTCCTCTCCGGTGATATATGCTGGACTTCATTTGTAACGCCCACATCCCAAAGTCCAGTCAACAAAGGATAAACAGATCCAAGTCCCTGCCCTACTTTTGTTACGCTCATCACGTATGTCACGAAAGATCTGTCACTGCTTCCGTTTCGACCCAAATTGTACCTCTTGTGTCCTCAAGGTTGCATTAGCAGGCGGAGGAACGCGTCTGTCCGACATCATCTGTAATTCTTCTCTCCTGGGTCGTTACCTCACTGTTGAGGACAGAGATTCTTTCCCCGAACTGCAGGGGGTGCTGTGTGCTGTGCCTTCAAATATTATGCAGAAGGCAGAGCAGATCTTCCTCTCGCAGCTGGACTTCAGCAAGATCCTTTCGGTCAGTGAATTTATGCTCTTCTGCAACTTTCTGTATTCGTTCTGGTAAGTGATAGGAGAAACAAAGATTTTCAAAACTCTGAATCAGTTGAACCAATTTCTTTGCAAACTTATTCACTATCTGATATTTAATAGTTTTAGCATGTAAATTGATATTAGGTTTTGGTGGACTAGATCTGCTACACTGCTGCTGTAGAGCAAGTATGGACTTGCTACTGCTAATCGATACTCAGGCACGCTGCTGTGAGCATATGATATGAGATATGAACAGGCACACATAAATCCCACAGCAGATGTAGACAGGTGGAGCTGGGGGAGGTGGAGGGTTTCAGAGGAACTCTAATGTCCCACCGCAGGATCAACGTGAAGCGAACGCCGAACCAGTGAGCAATCTCATTGGCTGCAGAGTCAGCAGAGGCCAATCAGCTTGTGCCATGTAGCAAGCAGATTGAATGTAAAGAACTAGGGCTGCACGATAAATCGAAATGAAATCGTAATCGTGATTAGGCAGAAGCTGCGATTGTCATGCGTATCTTTCAGTGAAGTACGGACAGAAGGCCAGTGGGCGCTCTTGCACGGAAACGCCAAATACGCCCGAAGAAGACACCCATGAAATCACGATCGCTGCAGCTGAATAAACAGAAGATTTAACTGTATCTATTGGTTCAACGTGACTAATAAACACACGACTACGACAATAAATTGTTTATCTGAGTTCTTATTATTAAAATATATATAATATAAAATATTATAATAAAGTATATTTATAACATAATGCCTTTATCACTGCTTAGAATACTATGAAATATGTTGTGTGCCTTATTCTGTGTAAGAAGCCACATTGTCTCACAGAAGGATTTATTTCAAACACCCGACTGATGTTATGAAGTGAGTTTGGAGTAAAAACATGTTATTAAATGTGGTATTTTCACATGCTTTCAGATGTACTGCCTACACAGAGCCGTAGTTCACCGAGAAGCTACACAAACAGCTGTCATTATCGCGAACGATTTCTTTCGATTTCATAATCGCACAATAATGTCGTCTACGTTTTTTTTGCGTGACCTATCAGTGAACTACGGCTCTGTGTAGTAATTGCTACTCCATCTGAAAGCAGGTGATGGAGATTTACTGCTGATCACAGAACCAGCTTTATTGACAAAATGCGCATGGAAATCGTGTTCGATTAATCGTGCAGCCCTATAAAGAACCTGTGTTATTAGCTTGCGCCAGCTACAGTATCGTGACTGAACTAAATATACATCGGATAGTGGTCCATAAGTTCACAAAATCAATGCCTTCTAGCGGCAAACCATCAGAATTTCAAAATATTTCGAAACTAAGTTTCAAAACAGTACGATGTAACAGAGCCTTGCTGACTGAAATCACGTGACTTGGTAGAACCACTCATTTGAAACTAGAGATTTGTAAAGGGTTTAAAGTTTCAGCTGTGTTTCAGAACGCCCATCACTAATAGAAAAAATAAAAATAAAAAAATTTAAATATCCAATGGATTAATTTCATAGACTTGAAAATGAAATGCTGCTTGCTAATGGGGCGGTCTCGTTCCAGACAGAATTTGATTGGATAAAATCAAGTATTATCAGTATGAGTCATCAGTTTTCAGATTGAAATTGTATTAAGCCATCTGAAATCTCAATTTCATATTTGAATTGTGATTTTTTTTTTTTTTTTTTTTTTTTTTTTTTTTTTAAATATTTTTTTTCAGCATAGAAACAAACTTCTCACTTTTCGGTGAAAATTCACCATATTGAGATCAAAATAAGTCACCTATGAGGTTCACATAGATCAGATGGGACACATGGTGTTGCTGGTTGTGCTGATCTTTTTTTAGCAGAGCTGAGGGTAAACGGTGATCTTACAAGGGTGACTAAAGAACTGGTTGTTTCAAGAAGTACAGCGTTTTCTTTACTGTATCTATAAATGTTAATATACCACAGTGTTTATATATGTGATTTTTGAATGACAGTGTGTATACATATATGTGACCCTGGACCACAAAACCCTAAGTTGCTGGGGTATATTTGTAGCAATAGCCAAAAATACATTGTATGGGTCAAAATTATAGATTTTTCTGTTATGCCAAAAATCATTAGGAAATTAAGTAAAGATCATGTTCCATGAAGATATTTTGTAAAATTCCTACTGTAAATATATCAAAACTTAATTTTTGATTAGTAATATTCATTATTAAAAACTTTATTTGGACAACTTTTAAGTCGATTTTCTCAATATTTAAATTTTTTTGCACCCTCAGATTCCATATATTCAAATAGTTGTATCTCAGCCAAATATTGTCCTATAACAAACCATACATCAATGGAAAGCTTATTAATTCAGCTTTCAATTGATGTATAAATCTCAATTTCGTAAAATAGACCCTTATGACTGGTTTTGTTGTCCAGGGTCACACACACACACACACACACATATATATATATATATATATATATATATATGCCCTGCATGTAAAGCAAATATCTGTCAAAAACATTCTGCGGAGAATGTCCCGGACCACCCTAGTTGTGGCAGGTTTTCTCTATCCATGCAATGTTCGCACCTTTTGTTTTTTTTTTTTTTTTTTTTTTTTTTTTATAACCCCTTACCTGTATGGATCCCTGTTTCAGAGAGACAGACTGCAGGCGAATGCGGCTGATCTCCGGCTCATCAGTCGGGCTGTTTCCTCTGTATCTCAGGAACTAGCATCCGTTATGGATGACGTAAGTCATTTTGACATCTGTTAATGCCAACGTTTCACATTTGCTTTACTGTAGTTGTACAATTACCATGTAATTACTTTCCTTTTCCTTTGTCTATAAAACTTCATGGCGTACATCATAGATAAATAGTACAGTTTTGATGATGCAAATATGCTGAAGGTCCATTTTTACATCACAGCAATGAATCTCTTCTCCCTCAGATCTCTTCTCTGTCCAGTTTCTCAGAGCTGAACTCAGAGATGAGGCTACTGACACCTGAAAACCGCTCGGCGCTGCCACGCGAGAGCTTTCGTGCCTTCTCCAGAATCATGTGCGGACACCCGGAGGCAGGGGGAGAGAGAATCCCTTCATTCAACTGGTACGAAGATCAGGACATCAAGTCTTTCCTGGGCAGAAATGCATCAGAGGAGACAGACCTTGAAAAGGACAACAGCACCAGTAAGATGTGTTTGACTCATTTATAGCGGTGTGGCGATTCGCTCGTTTTGTCAGTGCGTC
The DNA here is from genome assembly GCA_036247105.1 of Cirrhinus mrigala. Taxonomy (NCBI): domain Eukaryota; kingdom Metazoa; phylum Chordata; class Actinopteri; order Cypriniformes; family Cyprinidae; genus Cirrhinus; species Cirrhinus mrigala. Next base: position 26,907,821 of record CM070017.1, read on the forward strand.
AGTTACAAATCCTGCCAATGCAAGAAAAAAAAATTGAGGGAACATTGGTCGTTTGTGCCATCACAGACGTGTGCTGCACTCTTTACCACCTTTTGCTGGATCTTGACATTGAGAAAACTAAATCTATCAGATAATTCTAAATATTTGGATTAGTTTACTGACTCATGGACAACTTGGAAATAATAGTGAGTTTTAAAACTATTATTTCCAGACCCGGAAAAGTCATGGAAATAAATATACTGGAATATGGAAAAATGTCATAAAATATTTTATCGGCGCATTGCAATAGTTATATGCCAAGACGCCCATCTGTTCATGTATTTGTTGTGTTTACTTGCAAGTTGCTTGTAATAAACATTATTAAGTAGTTTGCCTTTTACTTTTTCTTGCATAAAACATATTAGGAGAACCATTTACAGAATCAAGTCATTAATTAAAATCGCCAAAATGAATGCTAAAATTGATCCCGAATTAAATAAAAAACGTTTGAATCGTAAATTGAATCAGTTTGCTTTTTAACAAAGATTCGCACCCATACTCATTTACTTAAATGTGTAGTTGTTGCTCTACTCAACAATAAAAGAATATTCCTGTTTTCCCTATAGTCTGGGCATCAGGGAAACTCTACATCCTATGGGTGTTAAACTTTTTTTATTCTGACACTGACACTTTGAAAATGCCTGATTTTTATTTTATTTTTTCTCTTAGCTCCCTTCTGCGAAAACCTTATTCGAAGCCTGGAGTCGAACCCTCTCTCACGTATCGTGTGGCGAAGCATCAAACCTCTGTTCATCGGAAAGCTGCTGTACACACCGGACACGCCGGTCACCCGTACGGTCATGTCAGAGGTACAGACTTATTCCGCTCAGCCGTTCGTCTTGTGTACAGCTTGTCTGTTCACTAAAAATGGGATGTCTTTGATACTTTCCTGAAATTCCTATTCCTTCAGGTAAACAAAACATTTCAGGACTTTCAGATTCTGAAGGACATGCACGAGGCGTGGCAGGAAGTGGGTCCAAGAATCAAAACCTTCATGGAGAGCAGTGTGGAAATTCGGCTTCTGCAGGATCTTCTAAAAAGGCCCGAGGTGGCAGTAGTTGTGAATCTGCGTCTTGAAAACACCTCTTGGACGGCCTCTCGCATTTCCCGCTTCCTCTCAACGCCTGACCCAGATGCGGCCCGTAGGGACGGCGCTCCGCCCACCTGGTTGGATCTCTACCAGGATTTAAACAACACCTTCGGAACTCTCTCAGAGCTCACTACGGTACTTGCAGCCTGCAGCTCATGTTACGACCAGCTTAAATAGTAAACCTGATTGTTTTCACTTGGCATCTGTGTAAGCACACTAGGAAGGGACATGTAAAGGATGTGCTGTATGTTCTTAAAGCACTGGTATGGCCTAATTTGCATACTAACACTACACACTTAAAGTACATACTTTAAAGTATGTAAAAAGAATGTGTTGTTAACTACAAGTGAAACATTAGAGGGGTCCTATTATGCTCTTTTACGAAGTCTTGATTTTGTTTTGGGGGTGTACTAGAACATGCTCTCATGCTTGGTGGTTCGAAAAACGCATCATTTTTCACATAATTTACATTATTACAATACCTTTCTCCCAGCCTGGCACAAATGACTCGATTAGTTCCGGGTTTAGTGAAGGCCTGCCTTCCAAAAAAAGGAAATGTGTTATGATTGGTTAGCTATCCCAGTGCGCTGCGATCGGCGAACAGCTTAGACGGTGTTTCAGTACTGCCACGCCCCTTGTCAAAGCAGTTAGTGCAAGCTAGATTAATAGTGAATCTTACGTTTTAAATATAGATATTTTTCTTACAAAAACGCATGCACGGATGCACTTTATTAGATTGCATTCGTCTGAAAGATGGACGTCATATACACCTAGGATGCATGGAGGGTGAGTAAATAATACACTACAGTAGTGTTGAGATACATGATATTATCGTGCTAATTTATTTAATTATTTTACATAGTTTCATTGCCTGAATCCAGCTCCAGCATAAGGCTAAAAGCAGCCTAACATTATCAAAGAACATCATCAGCCTAGCCTATTCTAGTGCAAGTTTATGCATTTTAAAAAATCACTCGCATTATAAGTGAAGCTATCTACACTGTATGATGAATAAATCTCTTACCACACACTGCACACATCTGCGGCGCGTTACGGCTCCGACGCAGCAGCCGGAGTAGATCGCGGCTTCGGCGTGTGTTTTGACCCCCTGTGCTGCACACGTCTGCGGTGCGTTACTGCTCTGAAGTGGCCACTCTAGTCAATGCTTGTGTTTATACCCGCCGCGCTACGTTAGGCTAAGTTAGGCTAATCCCCCACCTCGTCCCTACACACCCCCCAACAATTTGAATTTCCGTGGGCGGGATTTCATTTAACGATATTCTAATGGGCCGCGTTGTGACATCATTGCATGTGGAAAACAAACGCTGTAGTCCAAAGGAGCCGTTCGTTGTAGTTCTTAAAAAGGGATTTTTAAAAAAAACGAAATATCTCCTTTTTGAGTGGACTTTGAGATTTGTAACTTTGTAGATCTTTTTTATGCCCAAAGATACACACCACACACTGACTAAAATTCAAAGAGTGAAAAGGCATAATAGCACCGCTTTAAAAAAGCTTAAATAAATTAATGTATAATAAGAATTACAAATTAGAACTAACTAAATTGCAAATTAACATTAAATGAAAATTAGAAATTGTTTAACTGAAATATGTTGAAGTTGAAAAACTAAAAATCATGAACACTAAAAATGAAGAAAAAATAAATGAAAAATATATATAGATATATAAAATAACCTTACAAAAGCACATGTCGAAATCAAAAATATGATGAAAACTGAAAATATAGAAATAAAGTGAATTTAGAATATTAATAAATACTATAGTAGTATGTAAAAAAAACATTGTAAAATGACATTTATAGCTCTGTAGCAAGTACCATTTTGCTTTGTAAGTTTTAATATATAGCAAAATGGATTAATACTTTTTATTCACAGTTTTTAAAAGCAGACAAAACATATATATGAAAAGAAGTAAAAAGAAAAGAACAAAAGCATAATAAAACAAATACAATACCTATTTTTTTTTTTTTCAAATCATATAACATAAGACTAGACAAAAGCGGGAAAATAATGAAAGTCTATGAGGAAGAGACCATTTAAACTCACGATTCAGTAAAAATCCACCACAAGTAGTTGCCTATCAATCCTATTTATTCTTCTTCCACATTTGCACTGAATATTGGCATACAATGTAAATTGGTTAGATAGTGTTGACTTCACCCTCATAAATGATCTAGTAATGAATATCCAGATGTTCCTCCACTTTAAAAAAGAACAAGATACACAACCTGCTAAAGGTTTCATGAATAATTTATGTAGGTGCATTACCAGAAAAATGTCACAGATGCCACACGTAGACATTAGGATAAAAACGATATTATTAATTAAAATAAAAGTGGAATGGATAAAGATTTCTACTTTTAATGGACCCAGGATGCGTTAGAGCCAGGCAGTTTTTTAATTTTATATTGATCGTTGTCTGCATGCCCTCTATTGTTGCAGTGCTTCTCTTTGAATAAAATGGAGGGTCTGGCAACGGAGGGTGAGATGGTCGAACGAGCCCTGGAGCTGCTGGAAGATCGGCAGTTTTGGGCTGGAATCGTCTTCCTCCTTCCAGACCCCTCATCATCCTCCCTGCCTCCTCATGTCAAGTACAAGATCCGCATGGACATAGACGACGTGACCCGCACAAACAAGATCAAAGACAAGTATGCCGAAACGTCCACGCAAAAAACGAGTAATGTAACGCTTCCGTGGTCAATTGCTTACTACAGCTGATGTCATGTTTTGTCATCTGACAGATTTTGGGATCCAGGCCCGGCTGCTGAACCATTCAGTGACCTCCGCTACGTTTGGGGTGGTTTTATTTACGTACAGGATTTAGTTGAGAGAGCTGTGACACGTTTGCTCGCCGGTAAAGAGCCAAACACGGGCATATATGTGCAACAGATGCCTTACCCGTGCTTTGTCGATGACGTGTGAGTTGCAGTCTTCCGTTTCACGTCACATGTTATTCCACAGTGTATATATTAATGCTTTTATTCAGCAAGGATAAAATTGATAAAATTGATCAAAAGTGACAGTAAAGACATTTTTAATGTTACAGAAGATTTCTATTTCAGTAACACTGAAACATTTTGATAGTCTGCTTTAGGCATTCTTCTAAGAGTAAGTAACTTTACAACTGCATGTCAACTAGTCATCAGAGTATTAGTAGACTGTCTGCTTAATATCTTCTAACACTCTTCTAAACTTTGCAAGTATACGTCAACTTATTCTACTAACCCTAAACCTAACCTAACCTAACAGTCTGCTCTGAGAGCTAGTAGACATGTAGTTGCAAATGAATGAGAATTAGTTGACATGTAGTTGCAAAGTTAGTTAGTAGAATGTCTAAAGTGGACTATCAAAATAAAGTGTAACCTCTATTTCAAATAAACACTGTTCTTTTGAACTCTCTGTCCTGAACTTTTCATCAAAGAATCATAGTTTTCATGAAAATGTAATGTAAATGTTTTCATTCATTAATGGTAATAATCAGAAATGTTTGTTGAGCAGCAAATCAGCATATTAGAATGATTTCTGAAGGATCATCTGACACTGAAGACTGGAGTAACGATTCTGAAAATTGTCTGTCGCAATTTCTATTTACTCTTTAAAATATAATAAAAAAAAAGAAAAACAGCTATTTTACATTGTAATAGTTTTTCACAATATTACCGTATGTTTGATCAATTAAGTGCAGCTTTGTTGAGCGTATAAGACACTTCTTTCAAAAACATTTGAACAGTAGCGCATGTACCAAAGGTGTAAGGAAAGTATGTTATTACTTTTTACTTGCTATTGAGTCATAAATTGTTTCCAAACCATCAGAAAGCAACATTATGACAAAGGTGATATTTTTCTTTGTCTTGGACTCTTCTCTTAGGTTCATTCGTGTCCTGAATCGCTCTCTGCCTCTCTTCATGACACTGGCGTGGATCTATTCCGTGGCTATGATCATAAAGGGTGTGGTGTACGAGAAAGAGGCTCGTCTGAAGGAGACGATGCGCATCATGGGTCTGAGCTCGGGGATGCTGTGGCTCAGCTGGTTCATTAGCAGTTACCTGCCCTTCCTGTTCAGCGCCGGACTGCTTATCGCCGCCCTCAAGGTGAACTCTGAAAGCCAAAGCTTTCCCAACGTTTTTTTTGTTTTTTTTTTTCTCTCTTTTTTGATTTTCTCTGTCACTTGTCAAAAGATGTGTTGAGATGGGTACAGCTCTCTTCTCTTACCTGCAGTGGGGCGATATCTTACCCTACAGTGACCCGGCTGTGGTTTTCTTCTTCCTGGCTGCGTTTGCTACGGCCACCATCATGCTTTGCTTCCTCATCAGCACGTTCTTCTCACGGGCTAACCTGGCAGCGGCGTGCGGAGGACTCGTTTACTTCACCCTTTACCTGCCGTATGTGCTGTGTGTGGCCTGGAGGGAACATCTGACCAGCACACACAGGATCTTAGCGGTGAGGGCTTTCACCTGCCTATATACAGAAACGTGATTTGAGAGCTGCAAAGGAGAAGATTGTTAGGAAACTACAGCTTACATTTCAGTCTGCTCTAATAAACCTGCAATTCAGGTGTTTAAAGTAGTGGCTTATTTCCCTGTAGAGCTTCCTGTCTCCAGTAGCCTTTGGCTTTGGCTGTGAGTATTTCTCTCAGTATGAAGAGCAGGGCGTGGGGATCCAGTGGTTTAACCTGAGATCAAGCCCCATGGAGGGAGACACCTACAACTTCACCATCTCCATTGTGATGCTGTACGCGGACGCTGTCATCTATGCGCTGGCCACTTGGTACATCGAAGCTGTTTTTCCAGGTAAAACATCTTTCTGTGAGCAAACTCAACAGCGAACACGTGCAATTCGCACCGTGGCGTCCTTTGATGCCATCTTAACATTGATTTTGTGGATTCAGCAGCGAGCGTGTGTAGATGTACACTGCTTTTCAAAGTTTGGTTCAGTACAACTTTTTAATGTTCTTGAAAGACGTCTCTCACACTCACCAGTGCTGGATTTACTTGATGCTTAAAAACAAAGCTATTATTACAATTTAAAATGTTGCTATTGTAGTGTATTAATGGTAGAGCTGAGTTTTCAGCATCATTACTCCAGTGTCACATGATCCTTCAGAAATCAATCTAATATGCTGATTTGTTGCTCAAGAAGTGTTTTCTGTTATTGTAATATTGTATCTTTGTGGAATTCTTGGTGAAAATAGAAGGTTCAGAGGAACAGCATTTATTTGAATTAGAAATATTTTGCAACATTATAAACTTCTTTACTGTCACTTTTGATCACTTTAATGGATGCTTGCTAAATAAAAGCATTAAACCATCACTGAAAATTATCAAAAATTAGCTCATTATAAATGTTTAAAAAAAAGCGAAAAAAAGCACATCAATAAATAGTCAATACAATAAAAAAAATGATTTAAGTTAAGATTTAAAAGATCAGGTTTTGACCCAAGGATGGATGGATGGATGTGTTTAACAGGGCAGTATGGGATCCCCAGACCGTGGTATTTTATCTTCCAGCTGAATTACTGGGGCGGGGTTCCACTGGAGGTGGGGTTGCCTGTTCCTCCAGCACCTAGAGATGAACCAGATGGTAAGAGCATCACACCGTAACAAGTGGCAGTGTTTGAAGTGCAGGCTTTTTGGGTATTTGTTTTAGATCAAAATATCGTGTGATGTGTGGGGCAGGTTTTTGATTAAATATTTCTTCATTCCAATGTTTATGACAGATCGGATTGAAGCTGAACCCACGAGCCTAATTCTGGGAGTTTCCATAAGGAACTTAGTGAAGATTTATAAAAAAGGGGCCAAGCTTGCCGTCAATCACCTTAACATAAAGTTCTACGAGGGCCAAATAACATCTTTTCTGGGTCACAATGGAGCTGGCAAGACAACCACTATGTGAGAGCTTAAAAATAATCATCACAAATGTCTAATACTTAATTGGCTTAAAAATCTTTGTCCGGCACTAACTAATTGATTAACTCATTCAGTACGTCTTGACGATTTGACTCGCAGGTCCATTCTGACAGGACTGTTTCCTCCCACTGCTGGTACGATATACGTGAAGGGAATGGACATTCGCACAGATATGGACGTGATCCGCAGGACTCTGGGAGTTTGTCCCCAGCACAACGTCCTCTTTGACATGTAGGGCACCAGTCAACAAGAAGCAAAAAAGCGATATCATGATAACTGTGGTGGTATGGTAGTTCCACAGATGTTGTTTCTTTTTAATACCTGATACCTATACTGATTATGTGAGTCTGTACCACCACAGTCTTTGTTTTTGCAGTCATAATAACTAACGCTGGTGTTGCCACATGCGTCAAGCTCAGTTCTGAATGCCCGCTCAGTTCCCCAAGTTCTGTAGGTTTGATGTTATTGCTGTTCTCTTATATGTCGCTGAAGCCTGACGGTGGAGGAGCATGTGTGGTTCTACGGTCAAATGAAGGGCATGAGCATGGGAGAGGTCAAGAAGGAGATAGATTCACTTCTGCAGGATGTGGGCTTACAACACAAACGGCATGAGCAGACAAAAAACCTTTCAGGTAGATTGACAAATATATACAGTATATATATATATATATATATATATATTATGTATGTATATGTATATTTGAAACCCATGTCTGTTATGGAGCTCTCTCAGCCATGAACTCTCGGCTTAACTTGGCAGGTGGCATGCAAAGGAAACTGTCTGTTGCAATCGCTTTCATAGGCGGGTCAAAGGTCGTGGTCTTGGATGAGCCCACCGCTGGCGTGGACCCCTACTCCCGCCGTGGGATTTGGGACCTTCTGCTCAAATACCGTCAAGGTCTTATTGAAGCTTTGGCTTTTTGAAAAATGACTATATTCAGTGGTTTGTCGGGCAGCAGCCTAAACGCCCTTTGGATTTCAGGCCGCACCATCATTCTGTCCACGCATTACATGGATGAGGCCGATCTCCTCGGAGACCGCATTGCAATCATTTCCCAGGGAAAGCTGTGCTGCTGTGGAACGCCGCTCTTCCTCAAGGCACGTCTTGGTACTGGATACTACCTTACGCTGGTCAAGAGAGAGATGCATAGCACACCCAGCAGCACCAGCACTGGCAAACTCCCTTCATCTGCAGTTACCAAGGTGAGATGAGCCACGAAAAGAGCAGAAGCCAAGAGGGCCAATTTGCCATTGCCTATTGAGCACCCTGAAGTCATTTTCAGACCCGTAGATCATTTGATCTTTTCCAAAACAGGGGCTTAAATTGCTGCAATGTTGCGTTTTCTTTGTCTTTTTTCATTTCAGAGCATACCAAAATGCATTTATGCAAGTCACATGAGAGTAAAACTGTTTCAGGATTTAAGTTTCGGGATTCCGCAGATAGCCCTAACCCTAACCCTAACCCTCCACTGGGATGGTTTGACAAGTCAGCTCCTTTTTAACTGCGATTAGCTAATGTGTTCATCTACAGAATCAAACACTGCTGCTTTTTTACGGAACGCAGTTCCCATCGTGAGTTATACAGCTCGGTTCGTTTTTCTGTTGGTTTGTTTTGAAAATTGCTTTCTCACCACATCCAAACCGCTCCCAAGTTTGGTTTAGAGTTTGACACATCAGTAGCGCGGACCAGTTGTTTCGGTGCGGATCCAAGCATGATTGCTATGTTCACATATGCTTGAATCAAAGGGAGAAAAAAAACGCCAGATTATGGAATAAATGCTCCAAACGAGCCAGGTGTGAAAACACTCTGACAGTAGTGCAGTTATACGCCGCTTTCCTGCATAATGTTTACCCCAGGTCTCTGTGTTTTAGGACAGCGATTCCTCATTAAGTGAAGACACAGGACTGGGCAGCGAAGAGAATGGATTCAGTAGGTACAGCTTTGCCTTGCAAGGGTTGTTTGCATCACATGTCTCAATCCAGGCCAGAGTTTCTGCCTGTAGCTTTCTAGTGGTCCTGAAAATTTGGATTAGCTTTGTCAGGTGTGTTTGGCTAAAGTTTACTCTGCAGGACAGTGGATCTAAGGGCTCTAATACTTTCCTGTTTTAGACGTTGCCGCCCTGATGGCTCTCGCGCAGCAGTACGTCCCTGACGCTCAGCTGGTGGAGGACGTCGGCAGAGAGGCCGTCATCAACTTGCCCCACGCTGCCTCAGAGGACGGCAGTCTCGCCCTCTTCCTGAACGAACTGGACAAACGGCAGGGCGAGTTCGGCGTAGTCAGTTATGGGTTGTCAGACACCACGTTAGAAGAGGTGAGTCAGTTCAGAATAGCATCAGTGTTGTTGTCTCCACTGATTTATTCCTACTGTAAAAGGATTTGGCCCTCCCTAAAGTTCAAGGCGGTGGTTTGCATGTCCGTCGACAGCCAGTCATCGTCGCGTTCTGGCACCAAGAGAGGAAATCCCTTTTAAGCCTTTGTAGGTTCTGACCTTAGCTAAAAATAAACGGAGCAGAGAGTGTTTATCCACATGGCTGCTGTTGTAACATAATACGTCTTCTCGCTGAGACAGGAGGGTGTTTACCAGACTGTGATCTTTAGCCTCGCCTGTATATTTTAGATCTTTCTGCGTGTGGCAGAAGAGACGGGAGTAGATGCGGACCCTGAGGAGCCAGCAGCATCTCCAGGCCACCGGGGGGCGCCATCTGAGGATAGAGACGCAGGTACAGTAAATGAATACATTCCATACCCGCTTAGCTAACGAGATAAAAACTGCTAGTTGGTCAGACTACTTCTTTTAGACAGTTTCGACACAGTGGATATGTTTTGTGCAGCTGCCCCCCCCCCGTCTCCCCGTTTGCATACTAATACTATATTCCATTCCACGATGAAAATGGGTTGACGTGTATATAGAGAAAATAGCGACCAGCCACTTTGTGTTGTCAACAAAGAAGTATCCTAGCAAACAAACTGCGTAGGATAGACAATGATATTCATTGCTAGCATTTGCTGCGCAGGTGTGTGTTGATTAAAAGATCAAATGGGTTAAATCGTGTTCAGAACGTGTAGTTTGCAATTTGAGATGCACCCAGTCTTTTCAATAGATATCGTAAAGGAGCGAAAAAGGAAGCTAAGGTGTGATGCTTGGTTTTGTCGGGTATTTTAAAGGTGTTTTTATTTGTTTGTTTGTTTTGCTCTTCTCTCTGCTTCGCTGGCAGGACGAAAACAGCCAATCAGGAGAGGTACACAATGAAACCAAACAGACTGTAGTTATTGTGGGCAGCAGAAGCGTAGGTCAGAACAGCTGTAATGAGACGTCATTAACCAGAAAGTCTTTCTCTGGCACACAGAGGCCCAGGAGACGGAGCCGCTGAGTGGGGACAGTCAGGGTGGCAGTGCTCCTCTAACGGGCTGCTTCCTCACATGTCAGCAGCTTCGAGCGCTTTTCACCAAAAGACTGAAGTACGCCCTTCGCAGTCGCCGAGGCATTTTCGCACAGGTATGCCATAATGATAGTCCATTTGCTACAGTCCTAACCCTAACCCTAATTGTTCCTGCATGACCGATTATGTCGGCTCCAAAATCTACCAACAGTCTTGTGAATGGATATTTTTATTGAATGTTGAATTAATTTTGTGTCTTTCTGCATTATTCAGATACCCGTTCTTGATATTACAATTCGTGATTCATTAGTAGAGGTTATATATAAAAAAAAATCTATAAAAAAAAAAAAAAAGGCATTGTCTGCTTTGACAGCTGTAATTTGGTACTTAGAAATAATTTTAGTAAGGTAATTTGGCGGGTACACAGTAGTTCGTAGAACATATTGGTTCTTGTCTACCACTGTGGTTTTTGAGGAATATCAGTAGCAATATTGAGCAGGAACATCAGTGTCATATCGGTTTAGATTATATTCTAATCGATGGATACTGTCTATTCAGTTACCTTTGCTAACACTCAGTTAATGATCATCTTATCACACAAATTCAGTCATCAGAAAGAAATATATTTGATAACATTAATAATAATATTTTATAATGTTGCTGGGTTTTTTTGATTAAATTAATACATTTAGATAAAATAGATAGATTTTGAATAGTAGACCTCTATGTTGCATTTTTGTGTAACAGTGGTTGATTTATGACGACGTTTTGTTTTGCAGATTGTTCTTCCTGCAGTTTTTGTCCTTATTGCTCTGCTCTTCAGTCTCATTGTCCCACCCTTTGGGAAATATCCATCCCTGGAGCTCCAGCCGTGGATGTACGGAGAACAGTTCACTTTCTTCAGGTACACATTCAGGGAAAGAGAGTTTCAAGGAAAATTCTGATGTCACCTGCAGATTTCTCATCGGTTTTGTCTTTCCTGTAAAGCAATGATGCCCCACAGAACCCAGCTATACAGAACCTCCTGGATGCCCTGCTGAATCCACCCGGGTTTGGGACCAAATGCATGGAGCCGAGCGGGTACGACACGTGTCATTGGGAAAACGGCAGCAGAAAATAGGCTAGACTGTTTGATCGATGTAACCTGATGCTTTATTGTGTGCTTTTTCAGCAACGTTGAGTGTTTAGAGGAAGTTGAAACAAAGTTTGTCCGACCCCAGATTCCCTACAGCGTGTGGCAGCTCCTTCATAAAGGCAACTGGACCACAGAGAAGCCGTCCCCGGACTGCGAGTGCAGTTCTGAGGATATCCGGAGGATGCTGCCGGACTGTCCGGAGGGAGCAGGAGGAATCCCGCCTCCTCAGGTCTGCCTTCCGTCCGTGTGTTCGTCAATAATATACAGTATGCTCAAAGATTTTGGGTCTGTAACCTTATGTTTGCTGTTTTCAAAAAAAGTTGGTGTAACAAGGTTCGTAGAACGGGAAGAAGGAGGTGGGAACCGGCAAACATTTAAACACTTTGATTATGAAATAAACAAACACGAAAAGTAAAGCGGCAGCTCCTCACGGACGACTGCCGCACACAAACACAAAATAAAGTCCAGGCCTGGTCCTCTCTTGTCTTCCACTGTCATCACTCTTTTTATCCTTCCGGACCTGTGAGCGGCGCAGGTGGCGCTCATTATCATTAAACTCCACCGGCCTTCGGTCCGTTCCCACGGCCCTCTGCCCCGCCCCGCTCGTTACAGGCGGTTTCTCACCAAGGCTGCATTTCTCGATCTGGAATACAGCAACACAGTAATATTGTGAAATATCATTACAGTTCAAAACAGCTCAGCTCAAAACAGCTTTCTACTTTAATATGTGTTTAAATGTAATTTATTCCTCTGGCAAAGCTATTATGCTGGTCTTCAGTGTCACAGGATCCTTCACAAATCATTCTAAGTGATGACTGGTGGTCATTTGGTGCTCAGTTGTGCTGCTCAGTAGATCTGTGGAAACTGCGGTTTTATTTGAGAGCTCTTTAATGAATAGGAAAAGAATAGCATTTATTGAAAAGAATTTGTTGTAATAAACTCTTTACTGCCACTTTCATAAATGTAATTCATGAAATTAATAATGAACAGTAATCCAAACCCTATGAACAGTAATTTCATGTACAGTAGGATCTATGTAAGATGTATGGCTAGCATTTACTGCGCATTGCAAATAATTTGCATGTTCCCAGAAATAATCTGTCATTGTTAATAGAGATGTTTACATTTATTGACATTTTCCTTAAGGAAAGACACATTTCTAAAGAAAAAAAAAGAACTTAGTAACCAAGAAAAAAATAAGAGAAATAAATGTGAAAAAAAATGTTCTTGAAAATATCCTTTTACTTGTTAGCGGCAGTGGCAAGCTAAGATATAAATGGAATTGTGTCTGGTGTTTTCATTTGTGTACTAACATTTTCATCTTTTCCCTTATGTAGATAAAACAAATGACAGGTGATTTCCTGCAAAATTTGACAGGTCGCAACATTTCTGACTACCTCATCAAAACATACCCCCAGATTCTGAAGAAAAGGTTCCTTTTTCATTTATTATGTAAAATAGTGTGTAATAAACAAAAATCTTTTGTTTTGACAGCACTGATTGTGTAATTGTTCTCTCTCACATACAGTTTAAAGACAAAAAAATGGGTAAATGAATTTAGGTGAGTCGATTGCCATCAAAAATCCACACATTCAGCATTTAATTTCAGTTTGATTTGATGTTTGTTTAATCTCTGCTCACCTGTCGCAGATATGGAGGTTTCTCTCTGGGAGCTAAAAGTCCTCAAGCTGTGGAAGAGCCGCAGCACCTGGAGGAGTCTGTTTCGGCTATTAGAAGACGGTACAACATTGCAGAGGTGTGTTTTCGGCTGGTTCTATATAGCATAAATGTTGTCATGTGACCTACCAGTGTTCCCAACTCCTCTCCTGTGTCCTCATGGAAGAGTGTCTATCTATAAGGTGTCTATCCAGCTTATTATTTTCACCTACTGTTTTAATGAATACATACTCTCTTTTCGCTGAGTAAAGCAGTATCAGAATTCAGTCTTCGTCTGTATGAATGGGTCATCGAATCATTCGCTCAGGTGATTCTTTCCAGCAAAGAAACACCAGCACTGTGTGCTGATATCTTCATTGGCGTAACAGAGCAAAAACTGTTGTATAAAATCAATATCACATTTGCGTTCATGCTGATTTTTGGGATTTTTGTTTGTATAATATTGCAAAGGCAAAAGCATTTTTGCCAACATTTCTTGAATTTTAAAGGCATTTGGTTTTCATTTGGTTATTGCACAGTGAGTGACACTTGTCTATGTCAGTTTGCACATCGTTACAACAACAGACATCGCAGACCATTCGTATTGCACAACCCTAGTGGTCACCTAGCATGACTCTTTGTTTTTTTTCGCTTTTGTTCTTCTGCAGAATGGTCCGTTAGATCAGCTCCTTCAAAGACTACCGGATGTCCTTACAGGACTCACCAGCCAAAATAATGTAAAGGTGAGCAAGGCACATGCGAGTCAAGCGCAACCTTCTCCTGATCTCTTCATTAAGATGTGTTGTGTTCTCTCCCTCAGGTCTGGTTTAATAATAAAGGATGGCATTCCATGGCATCGTTTGTGAATATCATGAACAATGGTCTGCTTCGAGCCAGCCTGCCACCTGGCGTGGAAAGACGTAAATACGGAATGACAGTCTACAATCACCCGCTCAACCTCACAAAGGAGCAGCTGACAGAGATGGCGCTGTATGTAATCGCTGTTTGCTGAGAGGTCTGAGGGAGGAAATTCTCTAAAGCTGCATTTTCGCTATCTCCAACAACTGACGGACGTCATTTGTTTCCAACGGAGAATAGTTTAGAAGCTGCATGAAATTCTGATCCTATGCATAGGCAGAGTTTCCCTAGGGGGCAAACTGTATGTGGTGATTAGCGATAGTCGAAATTTGGCTTAGGAATACATTTCTCCTCTTGTAGCCTCACTTGCGTGCACTGTCTGCACCAATGTCATTTCTGACTGATTAAAGAAACTATTTAAATGAGGTACAAACACAGCCTCAAAGCTGGAAATAATGTGAGTGAACTGACCAAAACGGAACATTTGTCAGTGCTTTCTTTCTCTCTGGTCTTTGCAGGATGACCACCTCAGTCGACGTTCTGGTGTCCATTTGTGTTATTTTCGCCATGTCATTTGTTCCTGCCAGTTTTGTCCTGTTCCTTATTGAGGAACGGGTCAGTAAATCAAAGCACCTGCAGTTTGTCAGTGGAGTGAAGCCCATCCTGTACTGGACCACCAACTACATATGGGACATGGTCAGTTCTGCAAGTTTGATGTGTCTGTGAAGAATCTCAAGATGGTTATTCAAACTGATTTAATATGTGTTGTTGTGTTGTAGTTGAACTATACAGTTCCAGCCACGATGGTGGTCTTCATCTTCATCAGCTTCCAGCAGGAGTCGTATGTATCTGAGAAGAATCTGCCTGCGCTGGTGCTTCTGCTCTTGCTCTATGGGTGAGAAATGACTACATCATTGGAGATTTACTGGTTCGGTCAGTGGTGTAGGGCTGGGCGTTTTTTCCGATTTTCTCGCTTAATTTGAATCTAAAGTTTTGCCACGATTTTATTTTTTAGAAATCGAGGAATCGCAATATTAAGTAGAAATATCAGCAAATGTTAGAATCCAACTGCATGTCGGCGCACGTGATTAACCGCTCACCTGTGACGCGCTCACATCGCTGGGCGCGTTCACACAGTGTGCTCTTTTGTGTCGTCAAAGATGTGACACGGGCAGTGTAATAGGAAAAACATGCAAAAAGATGGGAGTGAACTTCTTTTAACCTGAGCGCTGCATTTTAGAATGACGTTTCACGCATGAGACGCTGCAAAAGACGCGAGTGCTACAGTCAAACGCGTCCACATTTACATAGAAAAAACAGTGGAAAAGCAGCGCAATCGAATAAAAAACCTGTGCATACTACTGTATGTCTGATATTTCATGTTTGCATCATGGTGACAGGCTGAAAGCTGGTGCTCATTGTTTTTACAGAACATTTACAGTTAATAGTAGTCTACTGGTGGTGAATTAACCTAACTTGAGTTTTTTTTTTTTTTAGCATTTTTCTCATATCATTTCTCAACATATAATATGTAAAAGACAAGTTTTGTACAGGATGTAGTTGTAGTTCATGCATCTTTTCTGCAAGTATTATTAACAATTGATTTGTTTAACGTTTACATCATGTTGATAACTTCATGTGCGGTGCATTTGGAATAGAATTGTCTTTAACTAGAGGGTTAATAAAGAAAAAGTTACTCATGTTGTAGTTACATTTTCAAGTTGACTAGTTAAAAATCTTTTAAAAATTAAGATTTTTTGCCATATCGCCAAGCACTTCGGTATCAGTCGGCTTTGCATGTACTCACTTCTAAATCCCCTTTGATTTGCATCGTTCAGTAGTGGCCTGCATTAGCCAAAATCGTGCCAGTCCACCACATAAATATCTCATCCAGTCGCATGTGAATAAATGCAAATATTCCCTAAAAACACCTAGTAAAGACAGTGATGCGGTCAGGACCGTGGCACCGGCTTCCTGTGGAATATGATTGCTCCCGCTCTGTCCCCAACCCCAGTCAGAGAGGATGCCGACAGTGACAGAAATGCTGCCGGTTCATGCGCGAGAGCACATCAAAAGGAGTGGTAAAATAATAATTAATTATTGATTACTAATTGGAATTATAACGGAATACCTTAAAAATTAAAAGAAGCATTAAATTAAAATGAAAAGATCTCCTGCAAACTGTTCAGTCCAAGGATCCAGTAAATAAATGCATTCGAACTGTAAGTTAAAAACGGCTCTAATACAGAGAAAACATAACCGATTTCATCAGAGATTGTGGAGGTTCACGTCCAGATGTCAATAAATTATTCTTTTCAGTGTGTATTTGGCTGAAAATCAAGAGTGTTTTACACTGGATGCTGGTGTTTTATGCGCTGGGGCTCTCATTAAGAGTGTGTACTCATTTCTTCAGGCTCCACTACACCACTGGGTTCAGCTAATGACTCTTTACCACAGTGGTGCATTTACTAACCTTGCTGATGATAACATCATACGTTTTGTAATGGTGGTCCCCAGCATGGAATTCTAGAGAGCTGGCTGGGTGCCCCATAGCCTGTTTTACCAGCTTAACCAGCAAAACATCCTTGGCCAGCCATGCTGATCCACCACCTTGATCAGCTCTATCCAGCATAAATCAGCAGTGTGTTATTTGTTTGTCTCCGCTGCAGTTGGTCTATCACTCCACTCATGTACCCAGCCTCCTTCATCTTCTCCGTCCCCAGCACCGCCTACGTGGTCCTCACCTCCGTCAACCTCTTTATCGGCATCAACGGCAGTGTCGCCACCTTTGTCCTGGAGCTCTTTATCGATGAGGTGAGGGATGTCGATGCTAACTGCTTAATGTGATTAAGCCAAGCACAACATGTTCCTGGGTCAACACCCTCAGTTTTGGAAAAAAACCATAACAAAACAAAACAAAATGTAAACTTTTTATTCTCTTTTTTATACATTAAACTATAATATTCTGTTGTGGACTAGAAGTATACATCTTTTATGTGAAATATCTTATTCAGGTCAGTACTAAGTAAAAAAACAACATGCATTTTGTATGATCACTCTTATATTGGTAAAATAACTGATATTTTGCAGATTCTGCAAAGTTTAATTAAAATTTTTACCACAACTGTCTATATATATATATATATATATATATATGTGTGTGTGTGTGTGTGTGTGTGTGTGTGTGTGTATATATATATATATATATATAATATAGAAATAGAATAGAAAATTCAAAAGAACAGCACTGACTTTAAATAGAAATCTTTCTGTAACATTGTAAATGTCTTTACTGTCACTTTTACTGTCTTTGTTGTCACAAACATCTGAATGGTAATTTTAAAATATTTTGCTTCACAAAATATAAAAACACAGCATTCAATAAAGAAAATCATGAATAAATAAGAAAAAAGTAAAATGTGTATATGTGAACAAAAAAATAAAGTGACGACTTTAAAGTCACATCTTTTATCTCTCCTTTATTTTGTTTTCATGTTGTACTCAGCATCTGAATGAGGTTAACAGGATCCTGAAGAAGGTCTTTCTGATCTTCCCACATTTCTGTCTGGGTCGAGGTCTCATTGACATGGCCAAGAACCAGGCCATGGCCGACGCATTTCAGCGCCTGGGTAATTTCACGAAGAGCTCTCTCACGGATAACAAATATTTCATGGCATAAACAGTAGGCATGAACAACTATGAGGTTTAATGATGAATTTGTCCTTTCTGTGGATGTCAACAGGAACCAAACAGAATCTGGAGCCTTTATCCTGGGATTTTGTAGGGAAGAACCTGTTTGCCATGGCGATGGAAGGAATCGTGTTTTTCATCTTCACTGTTCTCCTGCAGTATAAATTCTTTGTTAATTTCAGGTACATTTGCATGTTTGAATATCGGGATGTTGAGTAAACCATAACATACATACAGCTGTGCAGTTGTTCCCAATAAAGAAATGTTTTCCCTTCAGCCGATGGTCGGGCTTTGTGCTGCCCCCTCTGGGCACGGAGGATGAGGACGTGGCGAGAGAGAGAGAGCGCGTGAAGAGCGGTAGAGCTGCGGGAGACATTCTCATCCTCAAAGATCTTAGCAAGGTACGGAAGCACCCCAGATACCACACAAACAGCTGGAAAAGATGTTGTTTAAACTAGTCGAGGGTAAAATACTGACTTTGTGTGTCTGTAGGTGTACAAGGCAGGCAGGAAGCCAGCAGTGAATCGGCTTTGCTTAGGCATTCCCCGGGGAGAGGTACCTGGAGTTGCATATCACAGAATGTTTAAACTGGCACTTTGTTGTTGTCGTTGTTGCTGCTGTTGCTGTTTTTGTGATCGTTTAAACTAACTGCAGCGAGTGTTTTCTTTTCCCGTGGCAGTGTTTTGGGCTTCTCGGCGTTAACGGAGCTGGGAAAACCTCATCTTTCCGCATGCTAACAGGAGACACCCGCATCACTTATGGAGAAGCTTTTCTCTGCAGCCACAGGTTAGACCCTCATCATCACATCTGAAAATTTGTGATGAACATTACAGCAATATTTTCACAATAATTGCATGATTATTATTCCCATTGTATAATTATTATTGGTGTTACTATGACCACATCCTGGCAATGACCCACAACACCCTGATATTACCAATCGTTCGCATTATTCAGCGTTCTTACCGAAATGGAGAAAGTTCATCAGCTGATGGGCTACTGTCCTCAGTTTGACGCCATCAGTGACCTGCTGACTGGACGAGAGCACCTGGAGTTCTACGCTCGCCTCAGAGGAGTGCCAGAGGCTCACGTCGCAAAGGTATTGCTCCAGTCCATCAGTGAACATCTTGAGAAGCGTTTACAAGCAAAAACAAGCAAAAAAGCATTCACTGCAGAGCATCCATTGCAATGACTCCAGATCTGTTCAGATGAAGAAACAAACCTAAGCTACGTGAACTATCCCTGTAAAATAGCTTATAGAGACTACAAACCAATTTTCTCTTTTGTAATAATTCAGCTGATGGGTTTCTGTATGTGTGT
Organism: Cirrhinus mrigala; assembly: GCA_036247105.1. Taxonomy (NCBI): domain Eukaryota; kingdom Metazoa; phylum Chordata; class Actinopteri; order Cypriniformes; family Cyprinidae; genus Cirrhinus; species Cirrhinus mrigala. Next base: position 26,926,913 of record CM070017.1, read on the forward strand.
ACATAAATCGAATTCATGGTTGGCTTCATTTAAGAGTTACGTTGGGGTGTGAGACCCGTGAGGCCGTTGTGTTCAAGCGCAACCTGACGCAGACGACCAGCGGTGTCACCACAGTCACTTTTGTCTCTGCTAGTTCTTTGATATTGGTTCGGTGTTTGAGTCATAAGCTCTGTAGTAAGCTTGTAGTCATTTTTTATGCCCATCCTGTAGGTGGCACAGTGGGGAGTGCAAAAGCTTGGTCTGAGTCAGTATGCTAAGCGAGAGGCTGGGGGTTACAGTGGAGGAAACAAGCGCAAACTCTCCACTGCCATTTCCCTCATTGGAGCTGCACCTGTCATCTTCCTTGTATGTTTGTACTATCACACTTGTAAGGTAGTTTTACACAATATTGCTGACTTGGAGCTGTTGTATTATGTGGCTGTAAATGGTGTTTTTCCACTCTCATCTGTGATTTTCAGGATGAGCCAACGACTGGGATGGACCCGAAGGCCAAGCGCTTCCTCTGGAACTGCATCCTTAGTGTGATCAGAGAGGGGCGATCTGTCGTTCTCACCTCCCACAGGTAGAGCAAACTAATATAGTTAAACTAATATAATATAATATAATATAATATAATATAATATAATATAGTTCAACTTAAATAATAATACTAAAGTTTCATATAGGTAGCCACAATAGATCCCTTAGACCGGCAGGGACCATCTGACTGATTTGCACTGTGAACGAATCACATTTCGTTTTGTTTTTCATTTAGTAAATCTAATTATCTTTTAAAAAAGCATTGGTCTAATAAAATTTTGACAGGTATAAATGTGTTCAGGTCTAGTGTCTGTGTTCTCGTGAATCAGTCTCCTGCTTTGGTTGTTCTGCTGTATTTGCAGTATGGAAGAGTGTGAGGCTCTGTGTACCCGAATGGCCATCATGGTGAACGGCAGGTTCCAGTGTCTGGGCTCAGTTCAGCACCTAAAGAACAGGTAACACTAACTTACTACATACTGTTCACTATATACTGTATATTACATACCGTTTTAACGTAGAGTGTGAAGCAAAATGCTGTATGAAACCATAAACAAGTCAAACTGTAGATTGCCTAATTTTTGTTACATGATCTCTCCATATTCCATCTTTAATTCGGCGGCATCATGTCAGAAAAGAATCGTTATATGTAGTCAGCTTAAAAAAAGTCAGATAAAGTCAGATTCAAGGTTTGAGGTTAGTCACAAAGGTACAAATCTTGACTTGAAGTGAAAAACGCATTTTAAAATGGACAAAAAGAGAAAGGTACCAGACTTTATACTTAACGGCTCTAATGAGTGAAAGAACTCCTATCCCATGAAGCATTACGAATGATATATTCTAATATGTAACTTGATTTAAAGATACATGACAGTGAGCATGTTTTCCACCCTTTTTGTCTTTCCTGCTAGGTTTGGAGACGGTTACACAATAATCCTTCGTTTGTCCATGCCGTCTACGGAACCATGCCCGGTGGAGACCTTCATCCAGAACTCCTTCCCTGGGATCCAGCTGAAGGAAAGACATCAGAATGTTCTTCAGTACCAGCTGCCGTCGCAAGCCTGTCCACTCGCTCGTGTCTTTGAGGTTTTGTCAAACAATTACGAGGAGCTGGGGATAGCTGACTACTCAGTGTCGCAGACTACACTGGATCAAGTAAGAGAACGTTACAGAGACTTTTCCAAATCCTAGTGAACTGCCTTGCTGTCTATATAGTCAGCTACCTTCTGAGAAACACACCATCATGGCATAAACGCGTCTGACAAATAGCTCTCCTCGACCGACTGACTCACTATTGATTTCAGTATATTTTTGCTTTAGCGTGTTGCTAAGCTACCAACACGATAATAAGCATAAAAACATTGCACAGGGTAAAATAGGGTAAAATTACTTGCTGATTCTTTTCAGTGCTGGTATGAATAATTTATATTAATAGTTGACATTTCTCTCCATTTTAACAGAATTGTGCATTTTTCACTGAACTTGTTGCAGTGAATTATGAGGTTGTCTTCTCTACAAAGGATATCCAGCTTATTTTTAACTTAAAGGAACACTCCACTTTTTTTTGCTAATAGCTTAGCATAGATAATTGAATTAGATTAGACCGTTAGCATCTCGCTCGATGCTAACGGTCTAATCTGATTCAATGATCTATGCTAAGCTATTAGCAAAAAAAGTGGAGTGTTCCTTTAAGAGCAGACACAGCCATTTGTAATGTGCAACTCTTTCAGTGTCTTTTGCTTCTAGCAATTTTTATTTTGCCTGTACAAAGGCAGTCCGTTATGCTGCTTGATATTTCAGATTTCAGACTGATATTTTCATTTCTTATTGTAATCATGAACACACAAGTTTGTAGCTCAAGTAGTTTCACCATTTACTGCATTTTGTTATTCTTCTGTTTTTTTTAACTGTAGCGGCTCATGAATCGCAAGAAAACACACACACAAAAAAGCTTACTTCCACATTTCAAAATAGGTGGATATTTAGGGCTGCCTAAAGGTGTGGTCACATTTACCGTTGTTTGGGCAAATTTAGAATTTTAGCCAAATTCAGCAGGAATGCGTTGAAAGACTTCCCCATTCGGATTTCGCTAATCTGTACAGACAGTAACGCAACTACCATTTTCAAGGCCCAAAAATGTAGTAAGGACCTCATTAAAATAGTCCATGTGACATCAGTGGTTCATCTTTCATTTCATTCATCAGTGTAGCTGTGAGAACAGTGTTTGTGCACAGCAGTCTTTGACGTACGTTTACTACAGGACCGCGACGCATGTGTGAGGTGCTGCTGGCGCAGGAGCTGCCATTCGGATGTAGAACCCTGATGTGCCGGCCTTGTTTGCAAACAGAGGAATACGTCGTGATTGGCAGCGACACTGACCCGGAAGAGAAGAAATTGTTGAATAAAGTTGCTTTCTTTTGTTGTGTATTTTTGTTTATGAGAGTGCGTGTGCATTCCTCAGCTTGCAAACAAGGCGCAGCACATCCGTGTTCTATGTCAGAACGCTGGATTAAGTCGTAATGTTGGGGGGGGTTTTGTGCACAAAAAGTATTCTCGTTACTTCATAAAATTTGCAAAAAGTTTGGAACGACATAAGGGTGAGTAATGAATGACAGAATGTTCATTTTTTGGTGAACTATCCCTTTAACTAGTTTTCACCGTAGTATTAACTTGTTTTGCAAAATTAAACTCTGAAAAAATGAAAAATACACCCAGATTTTTTGCAAATGAGTAAACATTTCTAGAGAGGGGCCCTAAATAGCTAGACATAAGGGGCCAAAAACAACAACAACCGTTTTGCTCTCATTTAAGTGAGGAAAACGCTAGAAAAAAGTTGAAGGCTCCTTTTGGGTGCAGCCTTTGTGTCAGGAGGCATCCCACTAGGTTTTGAAACAGGGCTTGTTACTCAGGAGGACTAAGAGTGTTTTCCTCCTGCAGGTGTTTGTTAACTTTGCTAAAGAGCAGACAGACGATGATCAGCTCAGGGAGGTCACGGTAAACGGCGGAGGATCCGTGGTGATTCGAACCAACAGACCTCAGCGGCCCACGGAGCTCAAACTCGAGAAATCCAGCAGCTCTTCCAATCCACGCTCTCCTTTAACGGCCTCTATAGATCAAGCTACTCGCTCAGTACAAACCCCTGAAGCTTCATTTACTGGTTCAAAGACCAAAAAGAGCAAATCAAACAGTCCGACCGTCTCAAGACCACAACAGCAGATCCGGATGGAGCCTGTTGGCGAGGCAGCTAACGGATCAAACCCCCATGAAGACCAGACTCCTGGAAAAAAGGACCCATCCACATTGTTTATTGTCAGTACCAAAACACAAGAAAGCAAAGTGTGAAAAGACACAGATATTAGGAACTGAACAGTCATGATGCGGATCGCCAGCGAGTCATTTTTGGTGCCTTGTTTACTTGTAGATTTCCAAAATGGACTGCGATCAGTTAATCATTCAGTTTGGCTTTTCTGGCAAGTCAGCAATTCCTCACCGATTGTTTGTCCAGTTCTTACTCTGAAACTTGAAGATAGCACATGGCATCATGTATTTGTCTTGGCAGGAATTTTTGCTTTGTGCAACCCAATTTGGATATGAATTTTTTTTTCCCTGAATGTTACATTATAACAAACTTCTTTATTTCTACATGTATGTAAAGGTCACATGTGCAGTGCAGAGATGGTGTCTGACACAAAAACTGCCTTCATGTACTCTGCATTTTTATTTCCCGATTTTTGTATTGCTTTAGATTTGTCTTTTTTCCTCTGATGCACTTTAGCTCAAAACAATTCCAGTATTGTAGTCTGGATTATCACTGTATCTCTTCACTGCAGTAATTGTTACAGTGCTTGATATGTAGCTCTTTTTATGTAATATTTATTGTATGTACATACAGGAGGTATGTATGAAATGAGTAAAGTGAAGTTTGAATGTAAAGATTGTAATCATCCCTATGTACATGACGCTGGATGTTAAAATGCTGGGATATTTATATGCAAATCTGTGTGCATTAATAAATATCTGGGTAGTGTGCAGATGTTTGGTGTGTGCACATTGTTTTATAAAAACACTGTTTTGGTTAAAAGTTAACACAGTAACTAAACCAATTAAAGAACTGATTTATTCTCAAAGATGGTTATACAAAGTGGGCTCGTTTGGGCTCCAGTCATGGCCCTGCATTCTGAATCATTTGTAGATGTTTGTGCATGATGGAAGTCTGGCCAGAAGAGTACTGCAGTAGTCCAGCCTAGAAATGGCAAAGGCCTGGACAATAAATTGTGCAACATATTCCATTAGGAAGGGCCTGATCTTTCTGATGATTTGTGCAATGCAAACCTGCAAGATTGAGCAGTTGTTGCAATGGTGTCTCTGAAGGTCAGCTGGTCATCAAAGATTCCTGACCGGGGTAATTTGATGGGGTAATTGTTGATGAACCTAGCCGGATGGTGAAATCATGCTGCAGAGTCGGGAGTGGCAGGCAGGGAAGACGAGAAGCTCGGTCTTCGCCAGGTTGAGCTGAAGGTGATGTTCTTTCATCCGTGCCGAGACGTCCGCCAGGCAGCCTGAGGTCCGTGCAGCTACCGTCGGATCATCTGGTTGAAATGAAAGATAGAGCTCTGTGTCAACACAACATCAGGAGAAACCATGTGCCTGTATGATGGGTCCCAATGATGTAGTGTATATGGAGAAGAGGAGGCGTCCAAGAACTGATCCCTGATTCACAGTATCAAAGGCGGCGGATAGATCACCCAGAGTGACATATATTTAACTTTGTACAGATATTTAGTACTCATTGTTGATGTAGGCCATTATTAAATATTCCTTTTATATAAAATTGACAGTCACTGACAGTAAACACAACATTGGTAACAGCATCTCCAGCCAGATCGTCATATGAAGTTCTGTATAATAACTTGACAACACCTTATCATATCATAAAATATCTAATGTTGTTCTTTTAAATTATTATACAGCCTTTATAGCCTCATACTGGAATAGTGTACTGAATACGTGTACTTGTAATATTGACTACTTATAATTAACTAGAATAGGAAAAAAATGAAAATGGTTACCAGTAAAAAGATCTAAGATATACACTTTCTCTAAAATGGTCATAAAAATGTTAACCTAAAATGTATAATAATATCTTTCACGTAATATAATGTATGTCAAGTAAAAGCGGTTGACGGATGCTCATTGGCTGAAATGGTTGTCATGGTTATCATGACAGGGTATTTCCAGCTCCACCCCTTTTGCCTAGCATTAGCTATTAGCCATCGCCGCTTACGGCAGCTGTTCGGGACCTTTTCTAAATTTCTTTGTTTTTGTCAGTGTCGTACTTTTTGTGAGAAGACTTTGAAATGGTTTTGTTAAATAGCAATAACAATGAGGAACAGGATTTAATGTAAGTGTATTTTTAGCCTGTAGCTAATGATCTGATTTGTCTCAGTATATACACGTCAGTTGTTTTTGTTAGCCGGTAAAGCTCATTAGCCAAATTTAAAAAAGACAAACAAACATCAAATACGTCAAAGAAAGGTCTTCTTTGCTTTCACCGTTTTACGTTAATCAAATGATTTATGCGTTTGTTTGAAACTGGAGTGTTAATGTCATGTAAATGGAGGTGTAGCACCTCAGCTAAATGACAGGTCATTATTTACAGTAAAACAGCTGTAACGTTACGATTGAACTAATTAAACGGGAAATAACCGGCATATCTGAATAAACTGCTAGAACAGAAACCGTATTTCGCAGCTGTAACGTCATATGGAAGTGCTCTAAATGTTTCTCATAATGACTTATTCACTGGTGACCAAGGGCGGCTTCTTCACTAATATATATATATATATGTGTGTATATATATATATATGTGTGTATATATATATATGTGTGTATATATATATATATATATATATATATATATATATATATATATATATATATATATAACGCATTTGTATATCTTTTTGCAGAGACAGGCTGTGACCTATTTTCATGTTAAAGGGTCTGGCCTGTAGCTAGAGCTATAAATAAAGCACAAGAGTGGCTCTCCACCGAACTAACTGTAGTTTCATTACAGCTATGCAGTGTGAAAGACTACATTAAAATCCAGTGAAACATTATGGCAATTTTACTTGAGCATGTGCAGGATCTTTAGCTGTTTTTGCACCATTTATCCCATTTATCTGGGCAGAGTATGTTTTGGGAAATTTTTGTTTTGTTATTGACTGTGGACATAAACCCTTTGAGATGTGTAATGTAGGGGTGTCAAATTCAGTCCCTGGAGGGCCACAGCCCTGCAGAGTTTCAACCCTAATTAAATACACCTGATTCAGCTAATCACATCTTTCAGGCTTATTTGAAAACTACATGGTTTGTGTGTTGGAGCAGGGTTGGAACTACACTCTGCAGGGCTGTGGCTCTCCAGGAACTGAGTTTGACACCCCTGGTTTTAATGCAAACAAGACATATCGGATACCATTTTGTCTTACAGCCTCAATGAGCCACGCTGCTCATCTCTACCCAGCTCTCCTGCAAAACGCGTTTCTCCAGCCAAAAAGAAGCAGTTTTTTATTAACCAGGCCATTCGTAACTCTGACCTTACTCCCAGAGCCAAGGGCAGGAAGAGTCTGAGACGACAGGAAAACAGTAAGTTTTTGCTTTAATGTTTGGAGGCCTCAAAGATTAGAAACATATTTTATTTACTGTTTTATTTATTATTTACTGCATTGCATATTTACCAAAAAATGAAAATTCTGTCATCACCCTCCTGTGTTTTTTTTTTTAATTTACTGAAATTGGAATGGACCAACCTTCAAATGTAACACATTTTGTAATCTTTATGATTGTTTATGCTTGTAACATGCCATTCATAGCTTGCCATTTTAGCATTAAGGTGCTGTCACAGTAACAATATTTTAGTGACATTTTAGAGGAAATACAATGTTCACAGTCAATCCATATGAACTGAATAGTTGAATATTAATAAAGTCTTCTGAAGAGACATATTTTACTACGCTATAGAGCCATGAAAACCCTGAGGACTTATTTGGTAACCTCCAAATGTTCTTACGGGTTTTTTGTAGTGTTTTTTTGTTTGTTTGTTTTTAAATATATTTGAATTATCATTAAACCGTATTTGATTACTGCAATTTGAACAACTCTGTCAGTATAAATAGGTACTGTCCAGCATGAAGCAAAGTTTAAATAACAGTCTCATGTGTAGTTTGGTTTTGTGTGAAAACATGGTGGAAAGCCAGGAGGTTTCAAAAGAGTGCTGAGGGAATTATACAAATAAATGTATACCTCTGAAGGTTCTGACTGTCTTCAACAAAGATTCTGTGGCATTTTGTTTTCATCTTCACTCCATACCTAATAAAATAGTGTTCTTAATTGCAATGCTGTTTTGTCCACGGAGGAACTGGGAAACAGCTGGAAAAAAAAATATAGGAAAATCTCAGTGGAACCCATGGCGAGTTAGTCTTCAAGGTTTTGACTTTATGGCTGCAGTACTCTATAGAGTAGCGATGTATGAAGCATGTGAAGTCGTCTTCAAACCAAACAGCTTTTTGTTGTTCAGTGCAACAAACTTGTACACAGCAACAGAAATCTGCATGGGGATTTTTTTGCCCTCACGCAAACAAGTAGACCTTCCCCTTGGAATTTCACAGAGCAAATGTGAGTAAATGTACATTAAATGCAGGGTACAGTAAACGTGACTGCACCCTATTGTAGTTCTGTCAGTAGTGTTTTGAGCTAGCAGTGACAGTATCATGGGTTTGATTTCCAGGGAATGCATGAACTGATATAAAAAAAAAAATGTCGAACTTGAATGCAGTGCAAGTTGTTTGTTGAAGTTTCTGTTATGTTTTGTAATATTTTGGAACTGTACATTTCAACGACTCTGCTTTGGTGTAGCTCGTTTTCTGGACAATCTTTTGGAACGGGACGAGTGCTCTAAAGAGGATGCTGAAGGGCATGAAACAGCCTTGCCCACCATCTTTACTGAAGCCTGCACCAATGGAAACTACGTGGAGGTAAAGCAAGTTTCTTAAACTGCTCTTAGTTAAGGGATGTTTTGACTTTAAACAGCTCTCTCGTGTCTCTCAGTACTGGAGTGATTTTATGAATCGTTCTGGGGAGGAGCAAGAGCGACTGTTGGCTCTGCTGGAGGAGGAGGCCCAGAGGACCCACTCCGACAAGAGCCACAAAGACCGAAGAGAAGGTCTGACAGCATTTAATCACACAAAGCCAATTTGCATCTAGTAGGAAAGACAGTTGCACATCAGTTTATTGAAAAACACGCATCTTAAGTCTTTTAAGGTTTAAACCTCAGGTGCCAGAGAGACTTTTATACTACTCATGCTCTCTGTTGCTCTAGTCCTCTTAAGTCTGTTCCCCACAGTCTGCGACAGAAACCCCCGGATCGTGACCAAATCGGTGCTCGTTGCGGTCGCCGAAGCTCCTTAAGTATGAGCAGGTCAGCGACGTGATCCGAAACTCTCTTGAGCTATCACAGACGCTACGGCATTTCCAAACCTGTTTGATCTTATCGCCACGTGATCTCGTAATGTGAGCGGCGTAATGACAAGGTGGAACTAATCCAGCCAATCACAGTGCAGGTGATATAAACACTCTTACTGTGCATCTTTATGAACGGAAACGAAAAGCCGAAATGTAATCAAATCAACTAACTAGAAATAAATGTAACACGTGCATAGATTGTGTATGTAATACCACGTGTCATTGTACCGTTTAATTACCTCCAACTCTTTCTACAGTACTGACAGTCCTTGTTGTCCACGTCTTCCAAGCCATTGTTTCTAACATATTCTCTTTTGTTCTTTTTTCTTTGATAAAATAACCACACAGACCAATTGAAGGGCTAGTTGATCGTCCATGCTAGAAAATATGGCCTATAATCGCTGTAATTTCTCGCAAGAATTTATGTGAGAGAGCGTATTTTCGCCGACGGTCAGGAACGCCTCTACGCTGAATGTTTTGTAGTGTGTGCACCTCGTTAGTGTTGTGTTGTGTAGTATGCGCACAGCTATGACGAGACGCCGACAGATGAGAAGAAATCTTGTGTAGTGTGAGCAACAGTGATTCGGCTAGTCTTTCAAACATGTAGCGTGTGCTTGCCACAAGCTGATAGATCTAAACTTTTTGTTCAGTTTACATTTTAAATCTGCGAGGTGTTCACATTCACATTTAATATCACTTCTTCATAATGACATTGAACATCCCAAAAATGAAAATTGTCATCATTTACTCGCCCTCATGTCATTTGAATCCCATATGGCTTTCGTTTATCTTTGAAAGACAAATGTAGCTTTTTAATATTCTCTCATCCTTTGAAAGTCCATGAATCCAAAATCTTCATGCATTAAAATCGTAAAAGTAATCCATGTGAACTAGACAGTTTAACCCAAGTCTCCTAAAGAGGCGCAATCCCTTGATATGATGACCAGGCTTCATTTAGGCTTTGCATATAACATTGACCGGTTAACGGACACTCAGCCATGCCTGCTTGACCCTCAAGAACAAATCAGAAGAAATTTTATGATATTTTTATAATAATATGATGCTTGGATGATTTTGTTTTTCATAACAGGGAACAAATGATAACAGTGGACAGTATGTACATTTAGCTGAACGGTATCACAGAATAAACTGTGACGGGTGATCAAGTGTTCCAGAGCACCGGAAAATAAGTTTTAATATTACGTATGTCAGAAATGTATCGTCAGTCCACCATCTTTAAAAACACTGAAGGTACAAAGACACACATGCCATGAGTGAAGAAAAAAAAAAAAAGCAAATTAGAACTTTGAGAATGAGAACTTTGAATGTTTTTATAACCATAGTGAACTACTGCTTGCATGTTTGTTTAATAATAATAATAATAATAATAATAATAATAATAATGAAGGAAGGAAAAAAGGAAAGGACGTTTCATGTGGCCAAGTATGGTGTCCCATACTCTGAATTTGTGCTCTGCATTTCACCCATTCTAATGCAGGACACTCAACCAAACAGAGCAATGTTTCGCTGGTGTCACAGGATTTGTCTCTGCCAATGTAAAAATCACACACTTTATCTTTATTAAATGAATGATGGGCTGATTATTTATTAATGTACTGGATGCGTGTGACAGTCATTCTCCTTTTCTTTGAGCAGTAAATCCTGCCTTCAGCGCTCAGGAATGTTTTCAGAGAATTGATCGGCGGCTGCGTGCGACGCTGAGACGCAGACAGATTCCCATGGTGACTCTCTTTGTCATTTGCTTGATCTTTGTCTTGTAACAAGTATTCACCCTGTGTCACTTTCTCCTGTCTTATCATTCGTTTTTCTCTCTGATAACTGTTCATCCATTTCCTCTGTTTAAGGGAGTGTTGGAGGGTCTGGAGTCCGATCTGCTGCGATTCTTCATGGCACATCCAAACTCAATTTACATTACCAAACTCAGCAGCAGGTGCACAAACTACCGCAGTTAATGCATCTCTCATTTCTCACTAACTAGTATACGTGCATGCTCGAGATGTCGTTTGAGAAACTGAAAGAAATCATTGTTAACGTATGAACAGAATGCCGTGTTTTGATTCAGCTGTATCTGTGTTTTTTCAGTTATGAGAGACTGCTGCTTCATGCTATCTGCCAGTACATGGATCTGACCTCTGCTAGTGAGTGAACTCCTACAGTATTCCCACATTGGAAATATGTGGCTTTCTTATGAGGCTAATTTGAATTTTGTTTTGTTCTTAACGATTTAAAGTTTTGGTAAAAACTACACACTTTAAACTAGGGATGCAACGATAGGATTTTATTTTAACAAACGACTATTGGCTGATACCGATATTGATCAGTTGCATAAAGCAGGGCTTAAAAATAGAATCGGTTTTTGAACGTTTCTGTTCCTGTGCTGCTCTGTATTATCATCGTTCAGAAACCGGTTTGAGTAGAAAAAATACCGGTTAATAATGTCATTTTTAAAAACTTTTTCTGTGCTAATAATAATAATAATAATAATAATATTATTTTTATTATTATTATTATTATTATTATTATTATTATTATTATTATTATTATTATTATTATAATTATTATAAAGTAAATCATTTCCTTTACTCAAAAAGAGAAAAAAAAAGAGAATGTTGATCCGGTATTTGTGCTTAGTCATAGCTAATACAGCATCATCTTTTCTAGATTTTGACCAAATGTATTAAACAAAAGAAAAAACTGTCAACGCTTTAAAGACAATGGGCCTCATTTATGAAACTTGCGTAATTATATGAGTAAATTGAGTCATTTGCGTGTAAAACAGACCTTCCCCAAAACTGTCCTCCGGATTTGATGGTTAAATGACCGGCTGGTGGTGCTTAACAATGCTTTGGTGGCAAAGCTTTTTTTTTCCCAGCTGGGATGCTTTAATTGCTATGATTTGGAATATCCACAGCAGCAACGTATTACTAGTATCTCATTTTTAAGAATACTATTAAATGTAAAAAGCAGTAACTAGTAATATTGGCTTCTCCATTGTTGTAGGTAGTCGTTGTACAAGTAGGATGGTTGGTCGGTAATTGTCCCGCCCATCTTCTATTTACGGCTGGGTCAATAGTGATGGTGACGAGTACTGCATTTTACAGTTATTAACTCAGCTGCAAAGAAAAAATAATTCAAAAAGAGGGGAAGGGCAATGAACTTGTAATTATTATGGAAGTGCATCAAAATTCAGTGTCATCAGTTTGCCAAAAAGAACACAGAATGTTTTATGCACCATTTACACATGGTAGGGAGCAGGTGTACATTTCTTTCGTACTAACATTCCTTCTAACAGTTTGAAAATGTGAACATTTTCATGAATTCAAAAGTTTACATCGAAATGGCTTTATGAAGGATTTACACACAAATTTGTTTTGCTCATATTTCATGACTGCGGCTCATTAAGTGTTTTTCAAGTTATTTAAAAATGTGTGCAACATGGATTCAACAAAAACAATGCTACTCGTTTAAGTGTTTTTAGAGGAAAAAAAACTGCCTAAAATAGTAGGTGGTACATCACATTTTATTATTACATTCAGAAATAATGTAGGTTAAAATACCAGTAAATACAGCAAAAAAGTTTACAAACAGCGATTTTAGTTCCATTCTCTCCACAAGAAGTGCTCTGAAGTTAACAGTATATAGGCTAAATATAAATGTCAAGCCAAAACGAATTAATTTAAAAGCGAAACTGCAGCCTACCTCTCTCATTCTAAAATAATAATTATTATGTAAACTTCTTGTTCTTCACTTGCATTAATGATGTAAAACATCATCCTTCACATACTGCTATATTAGCAGTGAGGCGCTGGTCATGCTGAACATCACAGGCTGTACTACGGACTATTTCAATTGAGCAGTGTAACCTTTTTTTTTTTACATTTCTTTAAATGTATTTTATTTTGATAAACTGCATTGTTTTCCAACTGTTTCTCCATAATTTATGCTCATAGCAATGCTGGTTGGTCAGACAGATAGAAGCAAAACATCATTCAAAACTGTACAGCTTTTGCAAAATAAAGAAAACGGCTCTCTGCCGTCTCTGTTTCCTTTACGTACACTTTGGAGTGCCCTACAATGAACCGAAACTCGGCACAATTTTTTCTTTCGTTTTGTTTATCTGTTAATGATTTAAGTAAAATAAGTTTTGTGTATAGGTCTATATATTCCTTTTTATGTAGCCTATATAGTTTTATTCTGTTTTCTCCACTAACAGAAGCGCTGCAGGTGCCTGATGTGACCTTGTGTGAATGCGTGTTCTACACTATGCTGGCATTTTTGCTGGTTTCAGACACACAAACCCTGCATATTACTTGCCATTCATTTTCATTTAAATGTTGGCCTAATGCTTGGCGGTTCGTGACATGTCCTCAGATAAACTAATGCCGGGACATTGCCTTTGTGACTTACCTATGATGAATTTACATATGAGCATGGGCATTTCACTTGTTGGATGTGTCAGTGTCACATTTGTACAAGCTGTACAATGCCGTCTGACAAACTATATTTTGTACAGATTTTATTTTGTTTTGGCAAGTATTTAATTATTTAGCCCAGAGAAAAACATTTCATTATGCAGCAGACATGCAACTCATTGTCTCCATGCAGTTAATTAATTAACCATCAGTACCGGCTCTTTTCATGCTATTTCCAATATGCCGATGGCTTTAAAATAATCAAAAACCGGCTGATAAATATCGGCAGCTGATACATCTGTGCATCCCTAATTTAAACCTGTTGTGGTTTAGTTCAAATGAAAATTAGTTTATAACTGGCTAGCATACTCTCCTGTCACTGATGTTACGCTTCTACCTTTATGCTATTACCACTAATACCATTTTTTTTTTGGCTAAAGACATTACAAAACAAAAAGTATCAGTATTTAAAAAAAATAATAATAATAATTTTTAACAACCTGGCTCAACAGGTTAACACTACTGACAGTTCAAATTGGCCAAAAAAATGTCAAAACAACAAAAATCTTAATGATACTAAAATAACTGATTTTTAAAGTGGTAGAAAGACCCTTATGTAATAACGTTTCATTTGAGCCATAGTATGTGATTTTCTGCAGGCTCAGACTGTAATGGTGCTCGACAGACTAAGGTGGTCAACAAACAGGCTGAGTTCCTCCCTCCACAGCCTCTGCTCTCTGCCTACCTGGAGCAACTGAGCTGAACTGCTACGAATCCTGGCTACAACCAGTACCGTTGCTGTTCATCCAGCTGGATCTGGCACCACTGCCCATGAAACTAAAACTTGACGTTGACCTGGCCAGCATGAACGGTGCTCGGGGCATTATGTCATAGGTCCTGGCCTGCAGGCATTGCCCTTTTGGAGAGACTGTGTTAACTAGATCACTGTACTCCGTGTCACTAGCTTTTTCATTCAGTTTTTAAATGCATTTTGGAGCACGTATTAGTCTTTATAAATGATGATTTTTTTCCATGTGGCAGATAGAATGTTTACATTTACTGCAATGGCATCCTTGTATACAGAAAGATATAATGTATACAGACACATAATTGTGTGACCTCAAGAAGGGGCAGACAATGATTTGTTAAGCTTTATTTTTGGTGAAAATGTATTGAAGTGGATTTAGATATTCATGTCCATCTCCAATGTTATACAAGCCACATATAGTCACTGTCAAAAACGTACAACTCAGGCTTCCAACAAAAGAATGACATCATATAAATCAGCATCATGATGATTATGCAGTTATTGTTCATTTATACCTGTGCAGCCTGCTTATTCTTACTGCACACATGCTGTACAACTTTTTACTATTCATGTACATTTGATCTGTGCAGACTTGTAATTCTACTAATTTACTTAAGCCAGTGCTGTCTGACAACTAAAGAGTAATCAGTAGACCTTTTATATTCACCATTCTATAACTTGAATTTGAGTAAAGCCGTGCTTCTCTTATTTGTTCATCTGCCTTGATCAAGTGTCACACTTGTTTTTTTCCAGTAAGGATCTGCCAACATGCACTTACAACTATGCCTTACTCGTAGTCGCCATATTTGTCAGTTTTGCATTTTCGGATTTATATAGTGAGCCTTTACGTCAAGGTTATTATGGTTTACATGGTGGAAAAATCTTTTAATGTTTTATACCATCAAGAGTCCTGAGACACTTGAGCAGTTATTGCATTGGTGTTTATTACCAAAGTTTGTGTGTGTGTCTATAATGCTGATTTCTCAGGCATCAACCATCATGAATGTGGACTTTAAACACTTACATTACTCATCTGAAAACCAGGTTTGTTAAACCCTTTTGAAAGGAAGAGTGGTGTTTTGAAATAATATTTATACTTGTGTTAAAATACTTGGGCTTAATGCTATTTATACCGTGGTGGCAGAACATACCACAATACATACCATAGAGCGCTTAATTGTATTTAGTTATTGTCTGTGATTAGTTTCTGTACCCAAGACAATTAAAATGTCAAGTTTTTAACTCTGGGCATACGTGATTTTTTTTTTTTTTTTTTTTTAATACATTGGCTTCCTGTATAAATGTTGTTGTGACACTTGAATTTGCAAATGAGGCTTAAAGGCTTGGTTAAAGCTTGGTTCCCTTTTTGTCTTTTGATTCACCCAAAACTTTTTTTTTTTTTTTTTTTTTTTGGTCATTACTTACTTTTGTTCCATTCTATGACTTTATGACCCCAATGAGTTTAACTCCATAATGTGTTGTAAATATTTGCGTAGATACAAAAGGCAACCCTTCGTAGGAGCACTGGGTTCTCACAGCTACAGGTTGAAGAAGGCTAGCGTGGGCGGTTGTCAGACCTCAGTCAAAAGGCGTCTGGGGTGTCTCTGCAATCCAGGTGGTCGCATGCCAGAGCCACGGGGCTCATTGTTTTAACCCAGACATCAACAACGTTCTCAGATGTGAAGGTGAGGTTTTGCTGCAGCTGTCATTAAACTACGGCACAATCAAAGCTCATCGTAGTGTATCATAAAGGGTTAGGCAGATGCTGGTGATATCCCTTTGGCAGACCTGCCTGGTCCGGTGGGATCTCGGTGACGCTAAAGCCCTGAATGGGGAAGATGGTAGTTCCACTCGTCCCGTTGCACTCACAGAATCCGGGGGTCACCGGATGATAAGTTCGCTTTTACATGTTGTTTGAACATTAATGTGTGTTGGCAGTGTATGTACAAATCTACCCTATAATGATAAAAATCCATGCAGTCGTTTTTAAATAATCTGTAAAAATAATATCCCCTTTTTCAAATCGAGCCATTCTCAAATGCCTGTTGTTGTGGCGTCACAGCAGCAGAGGCCGCTCCCACAATAGTTGATTGACATGAGCGTCTTACCTCAGATCAGCTGTAACAGTCCGCTCTCTTTATTTCGATGCTGGAGCAGGGATGTAAGTTAGACAAGATTATCTCTGATTGAGCAATTGAGGTGTTGTGTTGCTGGATGTAATAATGAACGTTGTGGTCGTCATTCACTCCCGACATCTGAGCTGCTGGAGATGCAGTGGATTACATTTATTTGTAAAGGGAATGCGCCTCCCAATCTACATATATCCGTTTATGTTCGCTTGAATCATTCGTGATCCAGCTTCACTTACAGCAAAAGTGAGTATAAGGGTTTTTTATGAATCGCCTTTCCTAATAATGTGCTAGTTAGCAAGTTTAGCGGCTAAACGCGTTAAATGTGGCTAAAGTAAACAATCTCTCAGGGCAGCAGAGAGAAGAGAGGAGCGGGGTGAGCAGAGCTCATTTGCATTTAAAACAGCCTCGACCAGAATGAGATGATTTTTGCGGAGCTGATTTTGGCAAGGTAAAAAGGGTGTTGTTTTACACTACCTTTAAGAATTTTTAATGAAAGTATATTATAGACTTTTCATTAAGTTCCTAAAGAATCATATCAACTTCTGGAAAATGGACATCACCTTTAAGTAAAGGGTTTGATTGATTTTTGACTATACAATTTAAAATAAAAACTAAATAAAATAAAATACTGATCTGACAAACACACTCTTGCCAGGACTTTCACCTGGAATCTTCCACCCAAAGGATGGATGTGTTACTATTATGCCACAAGAGTTGTGTCTTTCTTTTTTACAAACACTGCAAATTCAGCACTGCAAACAGCAACTAAATACAAAATGTTCACAGCACAGCAAACACAATTAAAAACTTAATTATATACAACTATATAAAAACAACAACTATATAAAAATCTGACTATATACATAACTACTATATACACCAATTAAAACAAATCAAAGAACTCCCTGTACATTCTGCGTCTGCTCTGCAACAGAGAGGCCTGAGGCTGGACAATACCACCGGCCCTTCCGCTGAGTGTGGCCAGTTATCTTATTTTTTGCCAGCCCACACTGCTTGCAGATACAGTGATATATATCCTTTGCTAGTCGTTTCCGTGGATGTTCACCCCTAGCCACTCGCTCCTCATCCTCTTGGGCAGCTTTCTGCCTTCTCCATGTGCAGTTTGTGGTGGCAGGTTATCAGGTGGCTGGAATTGGGGAGGGGGCATAAACTGGGTAGACTGAGGTACTGGTAGACCCAGGGGGGAACGCAAAGTGTGGTGCTGGTGGGTATATGGGAAATGGCGAGTAAGATCCAGGTGGAGGGGTGGGCAGTGGTCACCTGTTGGAGATACGCTTACCAATGAAGGCCTTTCCCTCCTGATTTGCTGGCTCCTTAAATGCCGTGGCTTTGTGCCCATGCTGTGCAGGAGCAGCTGGAAGTTCGTGCACTTCAGGAAATATAATTGTTTGGGCAGTGCAGTACCCTGCGGCAGTATCTCTCTGTCTACATGTTTCTGTCTTCTTAGTAGCCTTGTAGCAATGCCACATAAGGGGTGGTTTATTTATACCGTTGCGGATTAACACTTATGTATTGTTGATTGTTTCGTCTAATTATCACCCGTCGCTGTATTATTGCCTCTCAATGTGCGTGTTGTACCCCGGATGTTACTTGTTTCGCGAGATTGAACGCGTTACCTGCGCGGTTCGAGTTTCCACGTGATGACAACAAGGAAGTTATTTTGCTATATGGACAACCGGCTTACCGGCGTTTGGGAGCATTGTTGCTCAATCGGTTTCCACTGCGTTTTGCCCGGGTTTTTCAAGATTTGTGGATTACACTCCGAACTGTTGTTGGTTGTATGCCGCCTCTCCTGTGGAGTTATCCTCATATGAACATTGGATTGCTTTCCGAGGAGGACTTAAACAGTTCGTTCATTCATTTCACTGGATCTGCTCTCGGACGTTCAGTATTGATCCTTCACCGGTGAGACCGATTCAAACTTTGTATATATTTTTGGTGGACGGAAGAAACAATTTACACTTACACACACACACAAATTTTGCTTGTATATTTGAATTTATTGTATAATACACGGGGTATTGCGAACGAACTGTTGTGTTTGGGATTTATTCATTTTTTTTTCTTTTCTGTTGGGTTAAGTGAGCGTCTCCCCAAATATTGTTTGTACTCTCCGCGTCTTTGCACGTGAAGTGTTACATAGTGGTGGCCCGTACGGGGAGCTTTCTGTTTACGAAATTGTTATTTTTTGTACATAAGTGTAAATATGGAGATCAAAGATACCGACACTCATGTTGTTATGGTTGATGATTTACAGACAACCAATGAACCGGATGAAAATGTAAATGTTGATAACTCTGGTGCTACGCCTGACATAGATTTCACTGCAGGCCCATTTGTAGCGCGACGTAATCCCACCGCAGAATTAACATCTATGTTGAGTTCTCTATACATTTCTGACAACGAGGATAAAATTGATGATGATGATGATGATGATGTTGTGGCCAACAGTGTTTTGGTCAATGCTACTGTGGTTCAAGCAATGCAAGCAGACATTGATAAATTAAAGGTGGATTTATTGGCTCTTAGCACAAAGGTACAGGCAGGGGAACATGATTTTAAACAGTCAATAGAGAGCACCTTAAAGCGGGAGGCCAATTTCAGGGAGGCGGTAGAAGCTAGCTTGGCAGAGTTGGAGGAGTATTTTCAGAAAAGTCTGGAGAAACTGGAGAGGGCCGTCACAGACTGTTTCCTGAGAAGAGAGGCAAAGTGGCAAAGTCAGATGAAAAAGCTGCAATATACAAGTACTCCTTTGCCCCGCCTGCATACATACAATCCAGCTACTTCTTTTTCTTCACTTACTGCCCTTAACACCCCGATCCCTGCTGCCAGGACTAAAGTACCACCACCTAAACAGAGCAATGTTACTTATGATGTCTCCCCTGTCAACACTCCACTAACCACTGTGCTTAATCCACCAGCTGTTCAAAGTTCAACATCCTTCTGTGTGCAGCCTCCCATCCGACTGGAGTTTCCCTTTGGAGATGTGTGCGAGATGGCGGATGTGCTCACGTTCATCGAACAATGCGAGAACTATCTGGAAATCAGGCCATTGCCCAGTGCCGAGCTTGTGGGAGCACAGTGTTGCGTGGTCCCGCGTTGAGCTGGTGGAAGGCTGAAAAGAGGAAAATAACCGACTGGCGATCTTTCAAAAAGGCATTCATGGCTGCGTTCTTACCAGAGGATTACCTCACCGAAGTTGAGGACAAACTGAGGTCGATGGTACAACAGCCAAAACAGCGCCTGAGAGATTTTGCTTATGACTATCGGGCCCTCTGCCTGAAATGGAAACCAGAAATATCGGAGGAAGAGATGGTGAGCCGCATCCTCAATAACATTAACCCCAGGGTGGCGGGCTGCCTAAGAGGGACGGTAAGAACAGTAGAACAGTTGGTCAAGGTAGGTTCAAAGGTGGAGAAGGACTGTTTGGGGGCGAAAGATTATTGGCAGAAGGTTAGCAGTCACAATGCCAAAGAAAAGGGGGATAAGAAACCTGAAAGAAATACCTCCAAACATCTAGCTGGATTATCCATTGCTCAGCCACACTCAACGACATCTCTCCTAATGATTCCGGTGGTGGTAAGAGGCAGGGAGATGAAAGCAGTGGTCGACACAGGGAGTACCTTTACATTAATGCAGGAATCTGTATGGAGACAGTTAGGAGGGGAAGCAACAACCAGAACTGCAAGTCCTCCTCAAAAGTTCATTATGGCAGATGGAAAGGTGCACCAAGCTTTAGACCAGAAGAACATCAGTTATCAGTGGCAAAATAAGGTCTGCAAGTTGAATACCTTTATAATGAAGGATGCCCATTTAGCATTTCCTCTTTTAGCTGGCTTGGATTTTTTGAGAGCGGCTGGAGCCATCTTGGAGCTTGTCCAGAATAAGTATGGTCTGGAGGCAGATGGAGGTTATGTGTACTACCCTTTCTTAAACACTCAGATGACTCCAACTCAAACTACCATGCCTGATGGGGAATCCTGGCTTCACCCTGCCACTATAAATCTTTACTATGCCTTACCTCCTGCCTGGGAAATGCCACTTACTCCCCCTCAACCTCAAGACATTCCAGTTTGGGATTCAGATAATCAAGAGGAGCTTCTGAAACTGATGGCTGTTTGGCCGCAGGCTACCTCCAACATCCTAGGAAAGACTGATGTGGAGAAACACAAAATCATGTTGTCAGATGAAGTACCTATTAAGTCTCGTGCTTACCGGGTTTCCCCCTTCAAGAAGAAGATTATTGAGGAACATGTAGATAAAATGCTCAAGGACCACATCATCGAGCCTTCCTGTTCCCCGTGGGCATCACCGGTTGTGTTGGTGCCAAAACCAGATGGTTCATACAGATTTTGTGTAGACTATAGAAAACTTAACAGCAAGACAATACCAGACGCTTACCCCATGCCTCTTATACATGATATTCTGGAGTCCATGGAAGGAGCTGCATGGTTTAGTACCTTAGATCTTCAGTCCGGCTATTGGCAGGTGGAAATGGAGGAGAGCAGCAAGGACAAGACCGCCTTTATTACCACCAAGGGGCTATATCAATTCCGGTCTATGCCCTTTGGGCTCAGGAACTCGGCACCCACGTTCCAAAGACTGATGGAGAAGGTTTTGGCAGAACTCAGGGGACAATTTTGCTTTGTCTACATTGCTGATATAATAGTCTTTTCTAGATCATTATCCGAACACTCATCACATCTAAATATGATATTACAAAGACTTACTCAAGCCAATCTCACCCTCAACATGAAAAAGTGCCACTTCTTTAAAAGGCCGCTGAAATTCCTGGGACACATCGTCTCTGAAAAAGGAGTTGAAGTGGATGCTGAGAAAACCAAAGCGGTCGTTCAATATCCTTCACCCAGAGACCTTAAAGAACTCCAACGCTTTCTTGGTTTAGCTGGCTGGTACCACAAGTTCATACCTCATTTTGCAGATATCACAGCTCCCCTCAATAATCTGAAAAAGAAAGATGTAAAATGGCAGTGGACACCAGACTGTCAGGCCAGCTTCGATGCCATCAAAATGTCGCTTCAAACTCCACCTGTCCTGATCCAACCAGACCTCAATCAGCCATTCCAGGTCCATACCGATGCCAGCGACGTGGGTCTGGGGGCCATTCTTTGCCAGCAGACACCTGAGGGAGAGAGAGTAATCGCTTATGCATCTCGAACTTTACATGGAGCAGAACTCAATTACTCAGCTTCCGAAAAAGAATGTTTGGCAGTCGTGTGGGCGGTGGAAAAATGGAAGCATTATTTGGAGGGGAGACAATTTGATGTGTATACCGACCATGCTGCTTTAACTTGGGTATTCAACAGCCCCAAGACCTGCTCTCGTCTGACCCGTTGGACCCTTCGACTACAGCAGTTTGACTTTCAAGTACACCATCGGAAGGGCTGCCTTAACCAAGGTCCCGATGCGCTGTCGAGAGCCCCTGGAGCTGTGAAGGAAGCAGCATCTTGTCTGGTGGTAACACCAACTAAACATTCTTCAGACATTCCACACACACTTGCCGAAATAGCTCAAGCCCAACAGAATGACAAGACAGTCGCTCGTTTGAAATCAGAACCGAAAACTAGAAAAATAAAAGACCAGCAAATTACCTTCGAAGAACATCAAGGTGTATTATATCGGCAAGTTCCAATGAAGAATGGAGACAAATTTCAGATGGTCGTCCCTCAAACTTTAATACCTGGATTTCTGCATTATTTCCACGATAATCCAATGGGTGGACATCTGGGCAGACTAAAGACCTTGTTGAGGCTGCTGGAGGTGGCCTGGTGGCCGACTGTGCGGGCTGACGTCTGGAGTTACGTCAAGGGATGTGAAATCTGTCAAAAATACAAGCACGACAATTTAAAACCCAGTGGACTCCTACAATCAACCCAAGTCACAGAACCTTCTCAAATCGTTGGATTGGACCTCATGGGACCTTTTCCATGCAGCAAGAAACGAAATACCTACCTGCTAGTAATCGTAGATTACTACTCTAAGTGGGTAGAAATGTTCCCCCTGCGTGACAGTAAAACACAAAAAATCGTGCGGATACTTAGAGATGAAATTTTCACCCGATGGGGGGTCCCAAAGTATCTTGTGTCTGATAGGGGTTCCCAGTTTACTTCCAATGTGTTGTCGGAGCTATGCAAGACATGGGGAAGCATCCAGAAACTCACCACAAGTTATCATCCACAAACAAATCTGACAGAGAGAATCAACAGGACATTAAAAACTATGATTGCATCGTATGTGGGGCAATATCATCAATTATGGGATCATTGGTTACCTGAGTTCCGCTTTGCCATTAATTCTGCCTATCAAGAAACCACCGGTAAAACACCTGCTGAATTAATGCTTGGCCGCCAACTTCAGGGACCCTTGGAAAGATTAATTCACAAGTCCCCCACTCCAGATCAAACTGCTTATAATCTTGTTGAAAGACAAGCCAGGATGGCAGAGGAGGTAAAGCGTAGAGTGGATGTACAAAAGGCCAGACAAGCGAGATATTATAATTACCGGAGGAAAGATGCGCAATTTCAGCCGGGTGATCTCGTCTGGAAAAGGACTCATCCCCCCTCGTCGGCCTCTGAAAAATACTCTGCCAAGCTAGCGCCCAAGTGGGAGGGACCAGCTAAAGTAATTAAAAGAATGGGGCCAATAAATTACACCATTTGCTGGGGCAACCCACCTAAAACAGATAATGTGAATGTGGTAAACCTGAAATGCTGGTATGGTCGCTCTCCGCCTATGCCGATGGCTGGGGGTGGGGATTTATGTAGCAATGCCACATAAGGGGTGGTTTATTTATACCGTTGCGGATTAACACTTATGTATTGTTGATTGTTTCGTCTAATTATCACCCCTGTCGCTGTATTATTGCCTCTCAATGTGCGTGTTGTACCCCGGATGTTACTTGTCTCGCGAGATTGAACGCGTTACCTGCGCGGTTCGAGTTTCCACGTGATGACAACAAGGAAGTTATTTTGCTATATGGACAACCGGCTTACCGGCGTTTGGGAGCGTTGTTGCTCAATCGGTTTCCACTGCGTTTTGCCCGGGTTTTTCAAGATTTGTGGATTACACTCCGAACTGTTGTTGGTTGTATGCCGCCTCTCCTGTGGAGTTATCCTCATATGAACATTGGATTGCTTTCCGAGGAGGACTTAAACAGTTCGTTCATTCATTTCACTGGATCTGCTCTCGGACGTTCAGTATTGATCCTTCACCGGTGAGACCGATTCAAACTTTGTATATATTTTTGGTGGACGGAAGAAACAATTTACACTTACACACACACACAAATTTTGCTTGTATATTTGAATTTATTGTATAATACACGGGGTATTGCGAACGAACTGTTGTGTTTGGGATTTATTCATTTTTTTTTCTTTTCTGTTTGGTTAAGTGAGCGTCTCCCCAAATATTGTTTGTACTCTCCGCGTCTTTGCACGTCTTTGCAGCCTTCAAGAGAAACATTCTTCATCTTAAGTTAACAATTTTAATGGATTAAAGCCCATTGTCTTTACTTAGTATAAATTCTAAAAGAAGCGTGTACAGGAAGGTTTTATAAAGTACAATCTTGATATACTACTGTAATTGTATAAAAGTACTGCATAAAAGAAGACTACGAGGAGACAGTAGTGGTGTTTATCGGGACCAGAACAAGGTTAGTCTGTCCTAGAACCACTCTGTTGTCCTCCAGCAGCTGTTTCAAGTGGCTGTATACCACCACAATAGATTGTGCAGTTGGCACAAGTTTTTCCTTGTGTGTCCTTGGGCCTGTTCCATGCTTACTGAAACTCTTTCAAAAGCCGTAGGGCAAACCCATTCACAGATCCTGTGGACTTCAGGGTCCTGAGCCGCCTGCCCATGAATCATGAAGAGTCCATGGAAAAGAAGGATAATATAATCTGGACTGTGTACTAGGTTATAAACTAGTGACGATCCAAATAGTCAAATTACCTTTCTGCTGCCTGCTATCTTGGAGCAGAGCCTCTCCGCTTCCTGGAGGCTGTCCAAGGTCCTGGCAAAGTCTTCTTCTTAACCCTCTGGCTATATTTTGATGGTACCTTGTCCATGACATGAGGAGCCATGTACAGCTGGACTATGTCAGTCACCTCTTGTGATGACAAGGCAGTGATCGTTTGGTTTTGGCCAACCAGGTAGGCTGCCAGGGCATCAACTGCCTCCTAGCCCAAGACACCTCTGGAATCGGTGAATAGACACTGTGTACTCTGAAAATTGAGAAAAAGCCAACCACAATCCAGAAAATATATACGGTGTTGTAGTATTTATTTTGCTTTACAAACAGTTGACAATAGGTGTTTTGCACTGCATCAGATACATTCTTTAATAAAAGATAGTACAGGATAGCAACATTACCTGGCCTGATATGCTAGAACTTGCAGTGTCATCCTCCTCTTCCTCAGTGACCTCCTCATCAGGGGATTTGGGTCCAGTGTCACCCACCTGACTGGTCACCTGGGCCTCCACGACAGCTGCTGGAGGGTCAGAGTCATCAGCCCTAAGGTCTGCTGCATGGCACACAGTCTTGTCAATTTCACTATCATCTTTGGGCTCCTCTGGGGGGACTTCAGGCTTGTCACTGTGGTGTGCAATCAACTGGTCGCCTCTATTGGACTGGGCCAACAAGTACTCCACTGCAATGCGCTCCCCTGCAATAACTTTTAAGATATTGTTAATGGGGAGAGGACATACACACACATAAACACAGGAGAGAGAGAAATACTCCAATGCTCAGCATTGCCCTGAGAGATATCTTACCAGTGTGTTTTCCTGGAGGAGTGAATTCTGGCATCAAATCCCAACCCATTGGCTCATGTTGTTTAAATGAGACATTAAGCAGACATCAAATGTCCTGAGGGTTGAGGCCCCCACCACAGATGCAGCCTCTTTTGCCCGGCTCATGTTCCACCTCGAGGCCCCCTCTAACATGTACATTACAAATGTATTGACAGTTATAGAACAGTAACACAATAATGAGACAAGAAGCTGGTAGTAAATTCCATGAAAACAAGAAAAATCCAGGTAGTACCCAGGGTTCTACTTCTCTAATGTTGACACAATAGCAGTGTTTTCAACTTAAAAATCTACAGAACATACTGCAATTTAACATTCAGTATTTACCAGGAATGAAGACACACTGGTGGCGATGAAAACTCTCCAGCGAGGATGATGCCCTGCTACACCTAAGTACGTTTAGGACCTTTCCACCCTTCTGGAGTGTCCCCGTCTTTGTGTACAACTCTACATGTGGAGGGTCCTGGATGCACCCGAGGTGTTTTTGTTGCATCTCCCAGACATGGTGCATGCTGTCAGGGTTAACCAGGCAAAGCCCTGTAGTGTCAGTTAGCTCCCACACTGATTCCAGCAGCCCTGAAATCACGGCCCGGATCCTCCTCAGCCTTGCGTGTCCGCCACCTACACTGAAAAAAAGGCAATGGGGAGGTTGCTGAATTTTTAAATATGCATTTCGCATTTCTTACATGATTAATTTATGCTTCTCATCTAAACATATTTTAATCATGTATCATGTATTTATTCTGTAAGGATGTTCAATTTTATAGAATTAATCATGTTGAAACTAAATGAAGTAGTTATGTTTTCTTCATAAACCCCGCCCCTTTGCAAAGGAAACCGATTCGCACCCATCGCCATTTTGTCTCTCGCTGCGGATGGTATCTGAGCTCTGCACTGAGGTAAGTTAATTAAAACTTGAAAATAAAATGTAGTTTGGAGTAGCCATTCAGTATTTGAATGTGCATATTTTCACTCCGGTTTTATGTACTTGTCATATCAAACAACATTGTTTTTTTAAAGTTACGTTTATGCGTTTATACGTTAGCTAACATTAACACTAGCTTTAGCCTCTTCTGAAAATGTCGTGTATATCACCGTTTGAGTGTTTGAAATGCCTGTAATCTTTTTCTTTGCATGTCGGTATGTTGACTAGACCAGTCAGAATGATGAGAAACTGAACCGTGTACACCGGACGTTACCGTTGCCTTGCCGTGCCGCAGCAGCTTGAAGCGGTGTGCGTTAACGTTACGCGACAAAGTGGCCGTTTCAAAGAGCTTGAACTGTCGGGGATTTGTCACGCTGTGCCGCATCCAGTGTAGAGGATGGGCTCATTTGAGATGCTAACGTTAGCTGAAATGTAGGTGAGAGTAACGTTAGGCGGCTGCAGTCAGGGGACGAGTGGAAAAAAGTGCAGTCTATTACAGACAATCAAAAAGCCAGTACAATACATGTTGTTGTAAAGAAAATTAACATTGAATATGCTTTCTGTTTAGATGTCTGGTTTCTCCTGTCCTGTGAAGACCTCTTATTCTCTCTTTTTTTTTTTTTTTTTTTTTTTTTTTTTTTTTGGAATGCTGTTTAGTAGTAGTAAGTATTATTAAAAACTTTTACTTTTGTTTTGTTTCACATGCATACATCTCTGATTAATGCTTTGAATGATGTGCATCTTCTTGTTTTTTGATAAGCATAATCCAATACTCCTAATTATAACTGTTTTAAAACTGATGCATACTTCTGATGTTTTACAGATATCTGATATTTCACCAGACGACTGCACTTATTGACATCCACTTCACTGTTAGTCCAAAGTCTTTACATTAATGGTATGTATGAAACTCACATTTTTGCTCCTTTTAAAATCTGTTTGTCTGACGATGTTGCAAATGTTAATATTAATCTATTATTTTTCTCTCTCCCTGTCCGTTGAATGTGTCAGTGTATTAAGGGTGCACAGTAGCAGTTGGAGATTGGAGATTGGAGTTACCGAAACATCCAAAACATCCACACTTTGGACATTTCTGCCATTATCCATGTACGTATTCGAAGTGTGCTATATAATTTTACAGTTTGTTTTAGGAAGACAGTATTGTATTTCTTGATTTACCATTCACAATCCTAGAAATGAGGTCTAAAAGTTATCTGTAATCAGTCTTTGTTGACCATGACTGGTTCTTATTATATTCAAGTTTACATTTCTTAGAATACTGATGTTACTAAATTATTGAAATTAAGTTTGATATTTCCAGAGTAGTACTGAATCTCATTTTTTAACTGTGCATTTTCCAGGCTGCAGATGAAGCCCTCATCCCAAGATGCATTGAGGAGACAATGCCCATGATAGACCAGGGGACATCAGGATCGTCAATGAGGGCCAGATAATCTTACACTGATTTGGATAACTTGGCATTAGCTACTGCAAAATTCAGCTGCCCATCCAATTGAAAGGGATCATTCACTCAACCACTGAAAATTCTGAAAATGAAAATTCTGGTATCATTTACATACCCTCAAGTTGTTCAAAACCTGTATGAATTTCTTTGTTCTGCTGAGGAGTATAATGGTGAATACTTAAAATCAGCACACTTTCAAAGTCTTTCTTAAAAAAATGTAGACATTTTTTATTACTTTATTTATGCTGTTATTGTTCTTATTGTGTAATATTGTATTATGTTAAGCAAGATTTGTGTTACGTTAAGCAGTGTAGTGTACTTGTGTTACGTTAAAGTAGTGTACTTTTTAATTTTTTTTATTTTTTATTTTTTTGGATTTTGCTGTTTTATGGGGTTATATTATATTTTAACAGATGCATTTCAAGCAAATGAGCTATGTCACATGCTTCTCTGTAAATTTGTAATCTGTATGGATTGTTGTGTACTATTAAAAAAAAAAAAAAAAAAATTCCAAAAAGTGTTTTTGCTTATTGCCTTGCTTAAAAATCTATGATATTGAGGTTGCTAAAATGCTATTATTTATTTAAAAATGTAATACTTGTAGTTTACCAAAGTTTTTTTATTAGTTTGTTATTAGTTTTATCTGGATTTATTGTACATCATAGTTTTATGTAATTTATTGAAGCACTACTGCATATGGTGGACAAAGCTTTAATTTAAAAAAAAAAAAAAAAAAATTATGTTAAATCAACAAGGTAACATGGCATAAAAAGCATAAAAACAACATTAAAAAATCATGTTCATTTGACAAACACAAGTTACGTAACATAAACGGAGATAAATTATGTTGAGAGGACATAATAAAAATACATGCAACCAATGTACATATTTTTTTTATGTTAATCCAACAGATTTTTTTTTTCAGTGTATAGTGCTTCGCCAGTTCACCTGGGCTGATGCTGGCCATGAGCTGGGCCTCAGTGGGAGACTGTCCACCATGGCTGCTCTTCCACTCCCCTCTCTTGGCCGTCTTAAGTTCTTTCACATCCTCCTGATCCCACTCAAAGATACAGAAGGAAAATTTTTAAGAAAAGGTACCATAAAGAGGGTGGTGCTCTGTAGAAAGGCCACAGTTGAATCTTCTCATAAAATGGAAGATATCTAGCCTTACAATAGACTTCCATGGCCGAAAAAAATTCAGCACCACAAGTGCCCCTGTGGTGGGGGGAAAAATTCAACATACTTTTCATTCATTATAATTTATTACAATTACATAAAATTGACGGTAATAACTAATTACCATCACCAATAGGGAAAGGCAATTTTTTTTACACCACTATTAACTTTTCCCACCTGACTGACTGCAGCAATCCCAGTCAACATAGATGATCTCAGGTGGCTCGCCAGCATTCTGGTAGCGTCTCACAACACCCTGGCACAGCTCCTCCAGTCCTTCACCTTCAGCTGTTGTCAGAACACTGTTCAGAATCTGGCCAAGCTCATTCCCAATGTTGGTCATCCATGCAGCCGTGCCACCATCCCCAATGCCACCAGCCAACTTTTTGGTGATCTGAAATTATATCTAGTCCAATTAATTAACATGGATGGCTGAAAATAAACCTCATGCTCAAACCTTTATGTTATCGTAACTTCTTTGTAGAATCTTCAGGATTCGGCCATAGGTGGAGGTAATCACCCCCTTCATCTCATTCAATTCAATTTTTATTTCTAGAGCACATTTAAAAGCGGCCTAGGCCAACCAAAGTGCTGTACAAGTAAAAAATTAATAGCATTAATAACAACAAAACAGTTAAAACCAAGCACTCATTATAAACAGAAAGCAACAGAAAACAAGTAAGTTTTGAGACATGACTTAAATTCAGACAAAGTGGAACCCAATCTAATATAGAGTGGGAGCTTGTTCCACAGTGTGGGGCCGGCCACTTCAAAAGCTCGGTTACCCCTCAACTGTAGCCGGGTTCTAGGTATCTGAAGGAGAAGTTTACATTCAGATCTAAGACCTCTGGTGGGAGAGTACGGGTGAAGAAGTTTGGATAAGAAAGAAGGTGCTAAATCATTTAATGATTTATACACCAATAATAAAATTTTAAATTCAATTCTAAAATTAATTGGAAGCCAGTGAAGAGATCTTAGAAGGGGGGTAGCATGATCAAATTTCCTCCTTCCCTTCAGAAATCTCGCCGCAGCACGAGATGAATGACCTGTAAGCGTGCCGTTTGGGACTTAGCTATACCGAAGTAGAGAGAGTTGCAGTAATCCAGGTGCGAGGTGATGAGAGCATGGATAGAAGTCTCCAAAGATGTCTCATCAAGATGACTGAGGGTGTCGTTGGAAACTTCCGGTCCTGTGTCCCGTGCTGCAGAGTGGTGTGCGTTTGTAGCTCCCTGGAGCTTCGTTTTTTGTGTAGAAATCTCTCTCTTGCTATTACTTTCTGTTGTTTAAAGTGATAAAATATAGCTTTATTCCCACCAGATTTCTGATATTATCCATCAAACTAATCTGATCGTTCGCTTTTATTCTATAACCGCGAGTGCAACGCCGTGCTGTGCGTTAGCATTCCGTTTGCCGGTTAGCCTGCCATTTGTGATCCCACTCAAGTATCTATTCATGTCTACTACCGCTTTCTCTTTTTTCCCTCGTTGTCGTTGATCGCTCGTTTTTATTGTGCAACCGCGAGTGCCTGCAGTGTGTTAGCCGGTTAGCTTGCCATTCACTTTTATTTTTGGTTTCTATTCGCATCTACAACTGTTGTTGTTTTCTCCCCGTGCCTTTCTCTTCACGAGTTCATCAAACAACAGTGGTGAGTTGAATTAGTTCTACAACTACGGTGAGTAATGACTTCTCCTTTTTTAGTAGTTTGCAGCACCTGCCATATGCATAGCTTATCAATCTCTGTTGGCAGCGAGGGATTCACATGTGATAAAATGCAGGGAAATAGTTAGGCTGACAGAGAAGATTTCAGAACTAGAGACACGCATCCAAACTTTAATCGAGGATAGAAAGAATGTGAGGCTTTTAGATACGGCTTTGGATGCGACTAGCTCAGGGAGTCCCGTACATTGTTTCCACCCTTCCACAACTTCACCTTTGCAGCAGGGCAACTGGGTGACTGTGAGACAGCATAGTCGCGGGTCAAAACACCGCTCTTCCGTTCCGATCAGAACATCAAACAGGTTCTCCCCACTCAGTGACGCACCCACTGAGAAACCTGATGAAAGTGCTCTAGTTATTGGGGATTCTATTGTATGTAAGATGAAAATAGAGACACCAGCCACCATAGTCCAATGCCAACCGGGAGCCAGAGCGCCTGACATCTTGGCGAATTTAAAAGTACTGGCTAAAGCTAAACGTAAATTCAGTAAGATTGTTATTCATGTAGGCACAAATGATGTCAGACTTCGCCATTTGGAGATCACTAAAAATAATGTTAAAGAGGTGTGTGAACTTGCAAGTACGATGTCAGACACTGTAATTTACTCTGGCCCCCTCCCTGCTTATCGTGGTGACGAGATACATAGCAGACTGTCGTCACTAAATGGCTGGATGTCTAAGTGGTGCCCGCAGAATGACATAGGTTTCATAGACAATTGGACAGGTTTTTGGGGCAGACCTGACCTGTTGAAAAGAGATGGTCTTCATCCCTCCAGGGGTGGTTTTTGGAAAAATACAACGATCTCCCCCCATCACAGTCTCACCAGACTGTGTGGTTTGGAATAGGGAGGTCGAGGAAAGGCACGGGCCGGCGCATATTTTTGTTGATTGGATGGACTCTGATTCCTATTCGGGATGGGAGGTTGTCTATTTAAAGAGAACTTTCCCTTAAGATTGACGCCTATTTGGCTTAGTATTATTTTATATTTTTATTTTTAGTAAAAGGAATACGAGGTTTTACACTTGACTTGGTCAAGACCAGCGAATCAAGCTTCCAGCTTGATAATCCTGATCTAGCATCGCACTCCCTCTAAAATATTAATTGGTTTCATTAAGGTTAATACAATGTTTATGTTTTAATAAGACATGTTGGACTATGCTCCTATTGGCTTTACTATGTTTCCTTCTATGTTGTTAGCCTATCTGAGCGTTGGTCGCTAGGGCTAGAATAATTCGGTCTAGTATTATTTTAGTAAAAGGAATACGAAGTTTTACACTTGACTTGGTCCAGATCAGCGAATCAAGTTTCCAGTTTGATAATCCTGATCTGGCATCGCACTCCCTCTAAAATATTAATTGGTTTCATTAAGGTTAATACAATGTTTATGTTTTAATGAGACATGTTGGACTATGCTCCTATTGGCTTTACTATGTTTCCTTCTATGTTGTTAGCCTATCTGAGCGTTGGTCACTAGGGCTAGAAGAGCTAGGTTTCAGCTCCATAGGGCTACAAATGGTAGGTTTAGGCTTAGTGTTGGTTCAGGGCTAGATTTAGCTCTTAGGTCTACGAACGGTAGGGTTAGGCTTCGTGTTGGTTCAGGACTAGATTTAGTCATTAGGTCTACGAACGGTAGGTTTAGGCTTAGTATTGGTTCAAGGCTAGATTTAGGGTTAGGGTTAGGGTTAGGGTTAGGGTTAGGGTTATATAGATAAAAACGAAGATTGATCCCCCCCAAAGTGATCGCCCCCCCCATATCTTGTGATGGGTAGGTCCTAGAGAGCTGAAATTGGGTCCATCTACTAATTAGAGGACGCTGAGTCGAATGCACTTGGTTTGGTTTCTCTAGCGCCACCTGGAGCCGAGATGCGGTAGTGACCAGTGGTGATCGCCCCCATATCTGGTGATCCATGGGTGCTAGAGAGCTGAAATTTGGTGTCTATAGTATTTGGGGGGGCCCCAGTCGATTGCACACGGTTTGGTTTCTCTAGCGCCACCAGGAGGCGAGCTACGGTAGCGATCGCCGCCCACATCTGGTGATCCATGGGTGCTAGAGAGCTGAAACTCGGTCTGTGTACTCGTGGGTTCCGCCCCCAGTGGATTGCAGCTGGTTTGGTCGCTCTATAGCGCCCCCAGGCGGCGAGATATGGGTTGGGAGAGGCGTCGGGTGGGTGGCGGTCAGTTCTATTTGCTTAGTGTTTTGGTGTGGGTGGGGTAGGTGTGTGGGTGGGGTAGGTGTGGGGCGTGTGGGTGGGGCGGGTGGGTGGGACTTAGTCGTACGGGTTAGGGTTGAGGTGCCTAGGGCTACGAATGGTAGGTTTAGGCGAAGTGTTGGTGCAGGGCTAGGTAGGTAGGGTCAGTGTGATTTTCTGCTAAACTTTTGGAACCCTTAGCGGAAAATCACACTTAGGGCTAGGGCTGGGCTAGGGTTATATAGATAAAAACGAAGATTGATCCCCCCCAAAGTGATCGCCCCCCCCATATCTTGTGATGGGTAGGTCCTAGAGAGCTGAAATTGGGTCCATCTACTAATTAGAGGACGCTGAGTCGAATGCACTTGGTTTGGTTTCTCTAGCGCCACCTGGAGCCGAGATGCGGTAGTGACCAGTGGTTAGGATTTTGGAAAAATACAACGATCTCCCCCCATCACAGTCTCACCAGACTGTGTGGTTTGGAATAGGGAGGTCGAGGAAAGGCACGGGCCGGCGCATATTTTTGTTGATTGGATGGACTCTGATTCCTATTCGGGATGGGAGGTTGTCTATTTAAAGAGAACTTTCCCTTAAGATTGACGCCTATTTGGCTTAGTATTATTTTATATTTTTATTTTTAGTAAAAGGAATACGAGGTTTTACACTTGACTTGGTCCAGACCAGCGAATCAAGCTTCCAGCTTGATAATCCTGATCTGGCATCGCACTCCCTCTAAAATATTAATTGGTTTCATTAAGGTTAATACAATGTTTATGTTTTAATAAGACATGTTGGACTATGCTCCTATTGGCTTTACTATGTTTCCTTCTATGTTGTTAGCCTATCTGAGCGTTGGTCGCTAGGGCTAGAATAATTCGGTCTAGTATTATTTTAGTAAAAGGAATACGAGGTTTTACACTTGACTTGGTCCAGACCAGCGAATCAAGCTTCCAGCTTGATAATCCTGATCTGGCATCGCACTCCCTCTAAAATATTAATTGGTTTCATTAAGGTTAATACAATGTTTATGTTTTAATGAGACATGTTGGACTATGCTCCTATTGGCTTTACTATGTTTCCTTCTATGTTGTTAGCCTATCTGAGCGTTGGTCACTAGGGCTAGAAGAGCTAGGTTTCAGCTCCATAGGGCTACAAATGGTAGGTTTAGGCTTAGTGTTGGTTCAGGGCTAGATTTAGCTCTTAGGTCTACGAACGGTAGGGTTAGGGTTAGGTTAGGGTTAGGTTAGGGTTAGGTTAGGGTTAGGGTTAGGGTTAGGGTTAGGGTTAGGGTTAGGGTTAGGGTTAGGGTTAGGGTTAGGGTTAGGGTTAGGGTAGGTTAGGGTTAGGGTTAGGTTAGGGTTAGGTTAGGTTAGGTTAGGGTTAGGGTTAGGGTTAGGGTTAGGTTAGGTTAGGGTTAGGGTTAGGTTAGGTTAGGGTTAGGGTTAGGGTTAGGGTTAGGTTTAGGGTTAGGGTTAGGTTAGGGTTAGGGTTAGGTTAGGGTTAGGGTTAGGGTTAGGGTTAGGTTAGGGTTAGGTTAGGTTAGGTTAGGGTTAGGGTTAGGGTTAGGGTTAGGGTTAGGTTAGGGTTAGGGTAGGGTTAGGTTAGGGTTAGGGTTAGGTTAGGGTTAGGGTTAGGGTAGGGTTAGGTTAGGTTAGGGTTAGGGTTAGGGTTAGGTTAGGTTAGGGTTAGGGTCAGTTAGGGTTAGGTTAGGTTAGGGTTAGGGTTAGGGTTAGGTTAGGGTTTGGGTTAGGTTAGGGTTAGGGTTGGTTAGGGTTAGGGTTAGGTTAGGGTTAGGTGTTAGGTTAGGGTTAGGGTTAGGGTTAGGTGTAGGGTTAGGGGTTAGGGTTAGGGTAGGTTAGGTTAGGGTAGGGTTAGGTGTTGGGTTAGGTGTAGGTTGGGTTAGGGTTAGGGTAGGGTTGGATGGGTAGGGGTGGGGTTGTGTTGGGTGTGGTAGGTTGGGTGTAGTGGTTGTGGTTAGGTGTGGGTTGTGGTTGGGTGTGAGGGTGGGGTGGTAGGTTGGGTTAGGGTGGGTGTGGGGGGTGGTGTGGGTGGGTGTTGGGTGTGGGAGGGATGGGGTGGGTGGTGGGTTAGGTGGTGTGGTGGGGTGGGTGGGTGGGTGGGTGTGGGGGTGGTGGTGTGTGGGTGGTGTGGGTGGGTGGTGGGTGTGGTGGTGGGTGGGTGGGGTTGGGTGGGTGTTGGGGTGTTGGGTGGGTTGGTGTGTGGGTGGTGGTTGGTTGGTGGGTGGGGTGGGGGTGGGTGGGGTGTGGTGGTGGGTGGGTTGGTGGTGGGTGTGGGTGTTGGGGGGTGTAGTGGTTGGGTGGGGTTGTGGGTTGGGGTGGTGGGTGGTGGGTGGGGTTGGGTGGGTGGTGGTGTGGTGGGTTGGGTGTGTGGGGTGTGAGGTGGGTGGGTGTGGTGGGTTGGGGTGGTGGGTGGTTTTGGGTGGGTTGGTGGGTGGGTGGTTGGGTGGTGGTGGTTGGGGTGGTGGGTGGGTGTGTGGGTGGTGGGTGTGGTGGTTGGGGAGGTGGAGGTGGGTGAGGTGGTGGGTGGGTTGGGTGGTGTGGGGTGTGGGGTGGATGGGTGGTGGTGGGGTGGTGGTTGGGTGGGGGTGGGTGGGTGGTGGTGGGTTGGTGT
This sequence comes from Cirrhinus mrigala, assembly GCA_036247105.1. Taxonomy (NCBI): domain Eukaryota; kingdom Metazoa; phylum Chordata; class Actinopteri; order Cypriniformes; family Cyprinidae; genus Cirrhinus; species Cirrhinus mrigala. Next base: position 26,962,272 of record CM070017.1, read on the forward strand.
GGGGGGGTGGGTGTGTGGTGGTGTTGGTGTGTGGTGGTGGTGGTGTGGGTTAGTGGGTGGTGGTTAGTGTGGGTTGGGATGTTAATGGTTGAGAGAATTATATAGTTAGTTTGGTTGTGGTTGGGAGTTGTTTTTAAGTTAAATTTAAAGTTAAATTTAAGTTAATTAAGTTAAAGTTAAAGTTAATTAAATTTAAAGTTAAAGTGAAAGTTAAATTAAAGTTAAAGTAAATTACATTTAAACTAAGTTAAATTAACAAGTTAAAGTACAAGTTAAATTTAAGTTAAGTAAGTTAAATAATTATAATTAAATATAAAGTAACCGAACCCTAACAAGAACCTTAACCTAACCTATACCAAACCAAACCTAAAATAAAGTCACTAACATTACACTAACCCTAACCCAACCCTACACTAAACCCTAACCCGAAACCCTAACACATACAAATAAAACCTAACCCTAACACTAACCTAAACCTAACCTAAACCTAACCCTAACACAACCCTAACCCTAACACAACCCTAACCCTAACCATAACCCTAACCCTAACCCTAACACTCCTAACCCTAACCCTAACCCTAACCCTAACCCTAACCCTAACCCTAACCCTAACCCTAACCCTAACCCTAACCCTAACCCTAACCCTAACCCTAACCCTAACCCTAACCCTAACCCTAACCCTAACCCTAACCCTAACCCTAACCCTAACCCTAACCCTAACCCTAACCCTAACCCTAACCCTAACCCTAACCCTAACCCTAACCCTAACCCTAACCCTAACCCTAACCCTAACCCTAACCCTAACCCTAACCCTAACCCTAACCCTAACCCTAACCCTAACCCTAACCCTAACCCTAACCCTAACCCTAACCCTAACCCTAACCCTAACCCTAACCCTAACCTAACCCTAACCCTAACCCTAACCCTAACCCTAACCCTAACCCTAACCCTAACCCTAACCCTAACCCTAACCCTAACCCTAACCCTAACCCTAACCCTAACCCTAACCCTAACCCTAACCCTAACCCTAACCCTAACCCTAACCCTAACCCTAACCCAACCCTAACCCTAACCCTAACCCTAACCCTAACCCTAACCCTAACCCTAACCCTAACCCTAACCCTAACCCTAACCCTAACCCTAACCCTAACCCTAACCCTAACCCTAACCCTAACCCTAACCCTAACCCTAACCCTAACCTAACCCTAACCCTAACCCTAACCCTAACCCTAACCCTAACCCTAACCCTAACCCTAACCCTAACCCTAACCCTAACCCTAACCCTAACCCTAACCCTAACCCTAACCCTAACCCTAACCCTAACCCTAACCCTAACCCTAACCCTAACCCTAACCCTAACCCTAACCCTAACCCTAACCCTAACCCTAACCCTAACCCTAACCCTAACCCTAACCCTAACCCTAACCCTAACCCTAACCCTAACCCTAACCCTAACCCTAACCCTAACCCTAACCCTAACCCTAACCCTAACCCTAACCCTAACCCTAACCCTAACCCTAACCCTAACCCTAACCCTAACCCTAACCCTAACCCTAACCCTAACCCTAACCCTAACCCTAACCCTAACCCTAACCCTAACCCTAACCCTAACCCTAACCCTAACCCTAACCCTAACCCTAACCCTAACCCTAACCCTAACCCTAACCCTAACCCTAACCCTAACCCTAACCCTAACCCTAACCCTAAACCCTAACCCTAACCCTAACCCTAACCCTAACCCTAACCCTAACCCTAACCCTAACCCTAACCCTAACCCTAACCCTAACCCTAACCCTAACCCTAACCCTAACCCTAACCCTAACCCTAACCCTAACCCTAACCCTAACCCTAACCCTAACCCTAACCCTAACCCTAACCCTAACCCTAACCCTAACCCTAACCCTAACCCTAACCCTAACCCTAACCCTAACCCTAACCCTAACCCTAACCCTAACCCTAACCCTAACCCTAACCCTAACCCTAACCCTAACCCTAACCCTAACCCTAACCCTAACCCTAACCCTAACCCTAACCCTAACCCTAACCCTAACCCTAACCCTAACCCTAACCCTAACCCTAACCCTAACCCTAACCCTAACCCTAACCCTAACCCTAACCCTAACCCTAACCCTAACCCTAACCCTAACCTAACCCTAACCCTAACCCTAACCCTAACCCTAACCCTAACCCTAACCCTAACCCTAACCCTAACCCTAACCCTAACCCTAACCCTAACCCTAACCCTAACCCTAACCCTAACCCTAACCCTAACCCTAACCCTAACCCTAACCCTAACCCTAACCCTAACCCTAACCCTAACCCTAACCCTAACCCTAACCCTAACCCTAACCCTAACCCTAACCCTAACCCTAACCCTAACCCTAACCCTAACCCTAACCCTAACCTAACCCTAACCCTAACCCTAACCCTAACCCTAACCCTAACCCTAACCCTAACCCTAACCCTAACCCTAACCCTAACCCTAACCCTAACCCTAACCCTAACCCTAACCCTAACCCTAACCCTAACCCTAACCCTAACCCTAACCCTAACCCTAACCCTAACCCTAACCCTAACCCTAACCCTAACCCTAACCCTAACCCTAACCCTAACCCTAACCCTAACCCTAACCCTAACCCTAACCCTAACCCTAACCCTAACCCTAACCCTAACCCTAACCCTAACCCTAACCCTAACCCTAACCCTAACCCTAACCCTAACCCTAACCCTAACCCTAACCCTAACCCTAACCCTAACCCTAACCCTAACCCTAACCCTAACCCTAACCCTAACCCTAACCCTAACCCTAACCCTAACCCTAACCCTAACCTAACCCTAACCCTAACCCTAACCCTAACCCTAACCCTAACCCTAAACCCTAACCCTAACCCTAACCCTAACCCTAACCCTAACCCTAACCCTAACCCTAACCCTAACCCTAACCCTAACCCTAACCCTAACCCTAACCCTAACCCTAACCCTAACCCTAACCCTAACCCTAACCCTAACCC